>OV651822.1:30675448-31275448 GCA_927349885.1 Psylliodes chrysocephalus | reverse complement strand
TATAAGTTTTCTTTTTACAACTGGTGACAATGAATTTTTTGTAACCAGTTATATAATGTTCAACTTTATGCATCTGGTTGCATAAAGCAGATCATTTTGACCTTTGATGCGATTATAGAAGATGCCACTTTGTATGTCAAAATTATTAAAAATATTTTGACGAAATTATTTTTAATGTTTAAATGAATATAATGTTGAAAATACTAGAAATTAAATCTTAATAAATACTTATAGTAACCTTTGTTTTTAGTCACTATTATTAGAATACGAATTACGTTATGACTAGATTGACTAGTATAGCTTATTAGGAGCAAAAAGTTGAAAGGTTTAAATATTAGTTTTAGTTGGATAGGCTACAAGGGTAAAGATATCAAATATTTGTACACTTGCGAGCTTAAGGGGTCAAGGGCCAAATATTTTCAGATTAGCAGATGTACAGTGTAACGGGACCAAAAAGTATTTTTATTTAGATCTAAGAGTTAAAGGGTCCAAATATTTTTATATGGGTAAGCTTAAGGGGTAAAGAATCCGTATGTTTTTACATGGACAGGTTAAAAGGGTAAATGGCCCGAATATTTTTATATAGACATACGTAAGCAGTAAAGAAACAATCTTTTTTTTTTGATATAAGAGGCTTTAGGGATAAAGGAACCAAATACTTTTACACGGAGAGGCCAAATATTATTTAAGATCAACTCTTGTACTCCGGAATGCATCACCTACAATATCGTAACATGTCGATATAAAAAAACAAGAAGAATTTTTGGAATTATTAACAACGTAATAACTGTGGCTTTAGGGTAGAAGGGTAGAGCTAATTCCAAGTAGTAAACCACAATTAATTGACTTGCCACAATTATTGTAAATTGTTTAAGAAAAGCCTCTGAGTGAAAGATGCATCATTCACTACGACAATATGTTAGCACCAGTTCGAATAATTCCCTGTATAATCCTGATCTAGCAGCTAATAATTTCTGTATATTCCCTAAAGTAAAAATAAACTAAATGGCTTATGTTTTGCGACAGCAGAAGAAGCTATAGGCGCGTTACAAATTAACATATATGCAATACTGTGTAGATTGTAGAGGAAAGTGTTTTGAAAAAATAATATAAACATAAACGATGTAGGGAATCCAACTGCTTGAATGTGGCCATCTTAAATAATCGAACTGATTTAATATTTAAATTCGATATCAACAAAAATAAACCTAATCTTCTTAAATTAATTAAAACAAAAGATGTAGATATTATCATAATATCTGAGACTTGGTTTAAAAATGGCCAAAACATTTCTATTAACGGATATTCATTAATTTCAAAAAATCGAGCAGATAGGTATGGTGGCGTAGCTATATTTGTTTCCAATAAAATAACCTTCAAGCAATTACAAATTAATCAAAATTATAACAATAAAATTGAATCATGTGCTGTTCAACTGGAAAAATCTAAAATTTCCATAATATCGCTATACAATGATTCGAAAAATAACAACATTTCAACTACTGGCTGGGAAACCCCCTTCTCTCAATTCAACTCACCGGTATTAATCTGTGGAGATTTTAACTGTCACCATTCCTTATGGGGTAGTATTAGTAATGATCGAAGTGGTTTAGGTCTAGTTGAAGCTCTAAATAACCTAAATTTAATTGTTTTAAATGATGGCTCTCCCACACGAATTTCTGCCCCGAACACTCCTCCTTCTGCTTTAGACCTTGCTATATCTTCGCCAATATTAGCACCTAAATGTGAATGGAAAACAATTTCTGATACAATGGGTTCTGATTATCTTCCTATCTTAATAACTATTACAAATAATCCCGATAAACAGAAGGTGTTTCCTTCAAATATTTGGAACGAAAAAAAGGCTAACTGGGTTTCCTTTAAATCATATTTGGACAATATTTTTACCTCATCATCTGAATCCACTTCATTTCCAAATTTCATTGAAGCTGTCACGGCAGCTGCAGATTTATCTATGCCCAAAAACAATCCTTTTACTCCTTCAAGGTTCCTTCCAGCATGGTGGGACTCTGAGTGTTCCTATTTAGTTGAGAGTAGAAAGATAGCTTTATGCAACTATAGTCACACATCGAATTTTGACAATTTTATTTTTTATAAAAATCTACAGGCCAAAATTAAGCTGATATTCAAACAAAAAGCAGAGAACAGCTGGAAAAAATTTGTTAGTAATTTAAATAAAAATACTTCAATATCTTCAGTATGGAGATATATTAAAAGTATTTCAAACAAAAATAAATATAATAACAAAACTGTTCTTGCTCCAGATCTAATAGAAAAATTATTTGACCATATCGCTCCTCAATTTGTTGATCCAAGTTTTATTCCTCAGCTGGTAAATAATAGGGAATTGGGAAATAAAAATAACCTTTATTCAAAAATAACTTTAACTGAATTAGAATTAGCAATTAAAACCACTTGTAACACAGCTGCTGGAAAAGATAGCTTTTCTTATTCTTTAATTAGAAATTTACCAGACAATTCAAAAAGTGTCTTAGTTGAAATTTATAATCAATGGTGGTTACAAGGACTTCTTCCTGAATCTTTTAAGGAGGGGGTAATTATATTTATTATTAAACCTATGAGAGACCCTAGCGATCCATCGTCTTACCGTCCAATTTCTCTGTTATCTTGTTTTGCTAAAACTTTTGAGAGAATTATTAAACGTCCTTTAGAATGGTATTTTGAACATAATTCTCTGTTACCTAGTTCCCAGTACGGATTTCGTAAGTCTAAAGGTACTTTAGACGCATGTACTCAATTAGTTAATGATATTCAGTATTCATTCTTTAAAAAATGAATACACAACATGTATTTTTTTAGATCTTAAAGGGGCATATGACGCAGTTGATTTGAACATCTTACAAACAAAACTCTCCTATTACGGTTTTGATACAAACGCCTTTGCCAATATTATTAAGTTATTTAGGAACAGGAAAGTATATATCAGAGATTACTATAACCTTTTGCATGGCCCTAGAATTTATATCAACCAGGGTATTCCTCAAGTATCCGTTCTGAGTCCCTTTCTTTTCAATATTTACACGGCAAGCTTGCATGAGATCTTCGATCAACCGATTAAGTGTATTCAGTACGCGGATGATGTGCGTATTTATACATCTTCACTATTGTGTTGTAGATCTTAAATATGTCATATATTGCCTTACAAGCTGGTTATTTGATCATGGTTTTTCTTTGGCTGCAAATAAATCAGCTGTGATGGTTTATACCCGTCACAGGCTGATAACAGGAGAAGTCATTAAGTTTAATTCAATATCTCTTTCAACAGTAAGTTCCTTCAAATACTTAGGAATTGTCTTAGACAATAAGCTTACATGGAAAAAACATATTGATTATACTTCATCCAAAGAGGCATTAATATTCTTAAATGTGTCACAAAATTTAAATGGGGTGCAGACACAACAACGTCGTTAATGTTTTATAGATCTTACATCCGATCAATCATCGACTATGGGTGCATATTATATGGATCAGCTGCAAACTCAAGCCTTAAGTTATTAGATTGTATGCAAGTTAAAGTAGTCAAAATATGTCTCGGTGCTTTTAAATCTTCCCTTACTCCAGCGGTTCTTGCGGAAGCACAAGATCCTCCTCTTCACTTACGAAGACATTTTCTAGCATGCAAAAAGTTAGTTACATTTAAAATGTTTTCGGAATTCTTCCTTTGTCCTGAATATTGAAAACCTAACCAACAAATATTGGAAATTTAAAAATAGTCCACCTTTGCCTGAAACCTGTGTATCTTTAAACCAGTTTTTAAATAAAATTGAGTCTTACGATATTCTTCCTATATACCAGTTTAATGTTTTCTCCTTATTGTTCAAGCCAACAATCTTATTCCCTGAGTTTACTTCTTCCCCTAAAGTTATTAATATAATCATAAAATCGGTATTGGGAACGCTAGATACAGTTAATACTATTTTTTGCGATGGGTCTAAAGGAAAACAAGGTACAAGATGCGCTTTTTATGTGGAAAATGAAAACTTTATTTCCCAATTTCATTTACCAAATTATTCATCTGTTTATACAGCGGAGGTTTTTGCAATTTTACAAGCACTCAATTGGATAAAAAGCTATGGAGAAAGCAAATCGGTTATTCTTTCAGACTCAAAATCTGTTTTGCTTTCAATTTCTAACTATTCCTGCAATATTAACAAAAATCCTATTATAAGAGAAATTATTCAGTCTCTCCTTACTCTTCATAATTCTAAATTCAAGATCGTTCTTATCTAGGTTAAAAGTCATAAACGGATAGTTGGAAATGAAAAAGTCGATTTAGCTGCTAAAGAATCCATTCTTCTTCCAACTATTAGTGATATTCATTCTCCGCAGGATATTATTCATGAAATGAAACGAAATGTTAGATCAAGCTGGAAGAAACTTTGGGAACACTTTGTTTCTCATTCAAATAACCCATATACATTTATTCACCCTGTTTTTCCAAAATCTATTCCCCACATTACAAATTTTAAAATGTCTAGGTATTATTGTACGACTTTAACAAGGATGAAACTAAATCATGGGGGTTTTCCGTCTCACCTTTCCAGAATTGGTATTAATATATCACCTTTCTGTCAATGCGACAATTCTTCTTTTGCTGATATCAACCACCTCATTTTTTCTTGTATCCACCATAATTCTTCATCGTTCAGATTTTCTTAAAAAACTTTCTTCCCTAAATATCCTTTTTCCAGGTATTTCTATTTTATTAAGTTCGTTTGATGAGAAAATATATAACTTAATTATTGAATTTTTAATTAAAGAAAATATTAAAATATAAATAAATAAACAAAAAATTATTCGGTTTACAAAAGTCTGTGGTAAAAAAAACTGCGTTAAGATGCCAATTGTAAAAAAAAAAATATATGTTGTTTCCATTAAAACTTTTATTTATAAAACGCACAGAGTATGCTCAATTATTATTGATGTATTCTTTAAAAAAGCAATTTAATTTAATAATTCTTTTTGGTTTAGTCCAGAAATTATTGCATTACCATTACAAGGCAATTTTTCGTATTTATTAAATACTGCACTAATTATTAGATGTGATACGCAAAATAATAAGGCTGATGAAATTTTATAAGGATATTGATGAAATATTTAACCGCCAATATTGAAGATTATAAATTATAAGTTTGACTTAGCTGTCTCAACTCATATCATCACCATATCTTTCATATCATAGCTGAAATAGTATCAACACATGGCACGTTTTTGAAACTGTTATTAAATAATTTTTAATCTAATTGATGTATACTCATTAAAAAAAAAACCTAATTAGGTACCCATATCTAATCTTTTCTATGATATATTCTAGTGTTTCTTAAAAAATATTTTTAAATAGTTTTAGGTTATTCAAAATAAATATGCAATAGATTTTCCACCAAATTGAAAAATATGATACATAGTAAATTTATTTGATTTTTTTTATAGATATTTAATCATTTTAGTTTTGATTGTAATGGGGCACCATCACAGAGAATAGACAATTCAGCCTCGACTCATAAAGTTAGACAAAAACCAAAAGTCAGTAATGAATAGATTTCTATAGTATGAGCTAAAAACAAATAAGGTGAAAACTATACTACATAAAAATAATGTAGAATTTTAAGTTTTATTTATTCTAATGAATAACTGAACCACCTTTAAGATAATGGATAATTAACTTTCAAAAATTAAATTGTATGAGCACCAATTCAGATTCATTTTTAACAGATTAAACGTTGTTCCTATTTCCCTTTTTTTCGAAGGAAAAGGCAAAAATGGGGCTTTAGGTGGAATAAAGCAACGAGGCGAAGATAAGATCTTATCTTATTGAACTGATATGGGTAGGTACATTGCACCATCTTGTCAATATCTAATTCATATTTTAAAAGGCTCTCGTCTCGACACTTTAACTGTAATCGGTACATCTGCCCCAAATGTTTGTGACCAAATCGCATGTTTATTATCTTTTTAAGTTGTTCAAAGTTATCCGTAGAACATCTAAAGCAAGTTATGGTTGCAGTACAGCGAACCCAGCGTAACACGATGCCACGAGAATGCAAGCTTGCATTCTCACGTCCATTCGAACTTTTCTATATTTTATGTAAAAAGTACAGATTTAATTTTGATTTCATTCTAGTAACAACTAATAAAATTTATATTTTTTGAATGTGTTTTTTAAAAACTTATTTTGGCTTAATCACATTTATTTGGCGCAGTCAGTAGGATTGTAAAATGGTTCGACATAAATCGAGAAACCGGTTCGTCTAAACGGTTTATTTGCAATAACGAACTTGTGACCCCAGAAGATACTTTGTGCAGATTCAAGAAGCTGTCCAGGGAAACGGAACTAAATCGTCCATATCCTATTGGAGAAGAAATTTGTTAAACCATCCAGGGAAGAGGGTCCACATCGTCCACATATCCTATTGGGGAAAAATGCAAATTTTCTTCTTAGTACTGTAAGTCGAAAAATTCCTTTTACTTCCTTTATCTCAAATATCGTAGCTGTAAGTTTCAAATCAATCAAAGAAAATCAAATGTATTTTGGTTAGAATTTAGATAAACTTGTTTGTTAATGGTTGATGATAATAGTTTAGAAGAATTAACAAGGTTATTTGAATCTGTTAATATTCAAGAACAAACTATAACTGTAACAATGCTGGAAACTAATCCAAAAATGCTTAAACTTTATATTGATACTAACCCTCACTATGACGGAAATCCGCATGCGTTAAATATTTTTATCGATAATTGTGAAAGTTTTATTGCTCAATTTTATAGTACAACAGACACGCAGTTAATAGTTTTCTCCTAAAAGCTATAATGGGTTGATTAGTAGGTATAGCCTTAATGCTTATAGGTTCAAGAACTGAATTGAGAACATGGGATGAGATTAAAGAAACCCTTAGATTAAGTTTTGCCTGGTCCAAGATTTAATAGTTTTAAGTCCACACAGTTTTGGCATGCGCTGTCAAGAAGCGCGTAGTTTAGTAATAGGTAAGAGTAAAAATTAATAATTATAATGAATTAGCTCTCAAGACTTATAGTAGGGGCTCAGCAAGCCAATTACAAAATAATGTGCGTCTACGTAATCCTGATTGTTTAGAAAGAGCAATGTCCTTAGTCATTGAAGAAGAAAATTTCCTATACAGTCAAAATAGAAATAATTCTCTAATTAATCAAAATTATGAAACAAGTCCTAAAATAATGCGACAAAATCCTCAAAATGTTCGCCCACAACTTTCCCAATATTTCTATCCTTCTAATTTTCAAAATAGACAACCAAATATTCAACATATACCCCCGCAACAATCGTCGATACAACCAATTTTAATTTTAATCGCCCTGCTCCTCAAACTTACCAAATGTAATGGAGATCTAATAATAATATTAATAATAATAATAATAATATTAATAATAATAATAATAATTTCCCCCAACAAAGATTTCGTAATTTTAATCAACAAAGCCATATCACTAGAAATGGCCCATATTTAAGCGAATTTAGAAATTTTCAAAAATTGTAACTCAAATTATAAATTTCCTAAACTTGAACCCATGGATACCTCTTTGGGAAATTACAAGAATAACAAATCAAAACAAATTTGGTCGTACCGAACTATTTGCTCATGGTGTAAATCAACAATTTGACAACTCTTTCGAAAGCAATGATTACGAAAATTATGACAATTATCAATAATTATAACTCTAATCAACAAGATACCGCTTTTTTCGGAAATGAACACAATAATTTATCATTTAATGATACTCCTTAAAATTCAGCAAATCAAAATAACTCCGGTGATGTAAATTTTCGTCAGGAGACTTCATCAAAGAATCTTACATAATAAATTTCAATTCATCTAGGAACAATTTACCGTATATCTTCATCCCCGAACTCAATGCGAAATTTCTGATCGATACCGGAGTACTCGTAGTTTAATAAAACCCGATTTAGCATATAAATTTTACTACAATAGTTTTAAAGAATTTTTTCATATTCAAAGTGCTCATAATATATAATATCACGACGGGGTAGTAAATATACCGGTTTTTTAAATTTTTAATGTCCCAGAACATCATAAATTTTATCTATTCGAATTTAGTGATAAATACGATGGTTTAATTGGAATTAATTTATTAAAACAATTAAAATCCTCTGTAAACGTAAATTCAAAAACTATGACTATTTCGTATGTAAAAATTTCTATTGTGTATAAAAATGAAGACAATGCATGTATTAATCAAAATATTCAATTTAAAAATTACCATTTAGTTATACCCCCTAGAACTCAACAAATAATTAAAATACCCGTAAACATGAAAGAAGGTATCGGATTATTGGATTATAAAAAATATTCTCCTCTTGTTGAATCCCCTGTTGCTCTAGTTAACGTAAAAAAATATTTTGCTCTAACTACCATAATAAATTCAAACACTAAACCTGAAAAAGTAGAATTCATAGAACATTTAGAGATAGAAAATATAAACATTAACGAGATTTATCTCTTAGAAAAAATGGAAACTGATCAGGACACTGAAGAATGTCATGATAATCTCTTAAAAGACCATTTAAAAAATATTGATTTAAATCATTGTTATTTAGAGGAAAAATACGCAATTGAATATGTATGCTTTGAATGTCACGATATATTTTATTGTTTGAATATTCCCCTGTCATTTACTAATCAAATTAGAATAAAATTAACCGATGAATCGCCCATATTTACTAAAACGTACAGATACCCTGAAGTTTATAAAGAAGAAGTCAAAAGTCAAATTAAAAAAATGTTAAACCAAGGTATCATTTAATTAATCATCAAATTCTCCATTTTCTTCCCCTATTTGGATTGTTCCTAAACGTCTTAATCAGAAAAAAGAAAACTTAACGAAATAACTACACCCGACAAATATCCTTTACCAAACGTAACAGAAATTTTAGACAAACTAGGCAAAAGCCAATATTTCACAACACTTGACCTAGCATCTAAGGATGAAATATCAGAAGAAACTTTATTTTCTAGGAATGAAATATCTTTTTATAGAAGAAATTTCAGCAGTAATTTCAGTTTTCATAGAAGTAATTTCAGAAGACACATTTTCCTGTAAGGAAGAAATGGCAGATGAAACTTTATTTTCTAAAGAAGAAATATCAGAAGAAAATTTGGTTTTCATGGAAGAAATATCAGAAGAAAATTAAATCTCCCAAAGAAGAAATTAAAGAAATTATAGAAAGCACATCATTCGAAAATAGATACGTTTCCGAATTCAAACTCTAATCGCAATTGCTTCAGATTTTTTTCGAGTCGCCTTTAATTAACGTTCTTCTAGTTTCTGAAGCAGATTCATCACTTTTAAATCACAATTTTGTAGCTATTTTTTTTACAGTATCAGATTTCTGACATCAATGTAGCGTTTATTTATTTAAAATAGTTTATTTTCTAATGCGTCAATTTATTATGTAACTTAATTAATTTATATCTATATGCTCAAATACTATATACTAATTTATATATTACATTTACTTAAATACTAATTCATGTATACATTTAGTATATCGATCTGCTCAGAACTATGTCTCGACTTCAACTAACTCTGCTACAGCAACATATCCCATTCATATAAAAAGGTAAAGACTCTCGAAAGTTCCATCAAACTCTTCGAAAATATCACAATATGGCAAACAAAAGTTGCAAATCCATATAATTAATTGAACATCAAATTCTAGAAATTCCCCGTAAGGAGGGTGGCTAAACGGCGATAACGTAAACATAAACATAGATCAGAACTGGACTGGTTGAAAATGGCTCGCACGACAATATTAATATGCAAGCAAACTAATTTTTATTTTTATACAATATACATCCGTTACTTGTTTATTTTTGATTTATTTTTATTGAAGGAGTTCTATCTTTCCGCAGAACTCTCCTATCATTTTTGGGCCTTTTTATCTTTGATTGTACGACGAGTTCTTATCTCTTTGACTATCTAAAATTCAAAGTTTAGTTATTAATCAGTTAATTATACTTGAATATGAGAATAGTTAATTGTGAGTACAGGAAGTTGCGTAGGAAGCTGTTAAAAAAAGAAATAATTTCTGTCTCACAAGCTAGAAAGGACTTCTTTTTCTACTACCAGCCAAAGTAGTTAATAATATAATTTAATAAAATCAATAAAATGGTTATTGTGAAGTAATTTATAATTTTTATTACTTCTGTAAAAGCAGTAAACAAACACATTAAAATTTATAATCTGATTGTTATAGATAGATTAGTCGGCACATTATTTTGTTTTTTTAATTCCCAATAGTTATATGTTTATTTATTCTTTTGTTTATCTTATTTAAAATTCTAAATAATTATTCACTATTAAATTGAAATATAGTAAAGTTTATCAACTAATTGTATAAAACAAGTATTTATTAAATAAACAAAACAATATAATAATACGTTTCTAAAAACAACATAGGTAGGCTTAAAAAATGTAAAAATGAATTAATTTTCATTATATAAGAATAACTACAAAATATTATTTATTTTTATGTATGCTCATATGAATAATTGAACAAAGAATACCTAGTACAATACTAGTACGTAAGATCTCCGCTAACGCTACGTTAAACTTGGACTGTGACATTTTTCATAAACATTCAAAGAGGTAGATTACAGTGTGTCGCTAAGGTAACGTTAGCGGATGTTTGTTAAAACTCTCTAATGATACGCCTTCGCACTATTAAAATAGAACCTGATGTAGGACTTGGTGGGAAGAAACGTCGCGTTTGCTATGAGGCGCTTTATACGCTCCCACTGCATCAAGCGAGCATTGACCCTACCTCACCAAGATATATCTTCCATAAGCCTTAAAGTTGTAACAGAACAATATCTATACAGTCGATTCTAAAACAAAACCAGGCTCAAGATGTGGAATGTACTCCAGATCCTTAAACATTAACATAAAATAGAGCAATAGATCTATTGCTCTATTTTACCATACAGACTTGAGTCTGTATAGTTCAAATCGAGTTTACGGGTATTCTCATAGCAACAAAAGAAATCACCAGAAACATTATCACTAGAAGGAATACGCTTATCTATACAGATAGCTGACAAGCACTACTCGCTCTGGATAGACCACGAATTTACACAGGATTAGTACTAGAATGTCATAAGCTTTGGCCGAAGTATCAATAAAAAATGTGGTCATCTTAAAATAGATCAAAATTCACGCCCAATCGAAAGATAACCATCTTGCTGATTTACTTGCTAAGTAGGAATACAACCAAATAGTTTTTGGACCTGGACCTTCTAACAATCCTAATTAAAGAGCATTTCCTTGTGAAATTGAAGGAAAGATGGGATGAAACAAGAAGAGCTGCAGACTTGCCAGGGAACCTTTAAGTTATCCTGACAACACTACAGCAAACAAATAATTGACTATGACCAGACAGAATCTGCGCCTGATCATAGGCATTCTAAATGGTCATTTTTAAGTACACAGTCATCACCATATCATGAGGCTGTCAAAATCCGCACTCTGCAGAAGATGCGAACAAGAATATGAGACCATTAAGCATATTTTCTACCATTGCCACGCTCTTATTGATTAGTTGATTCGGGTTCAGCGACAAATGGCATTTATGGTGTGTTTTATCTACTTTAAACAATGAGCAAAATATTCCCGTTGGGCCCAAGAATTCCTTGAAGATGATGAGCGCTCCGGTCAATCAACTGACGTGATGATGCCTTAAAAAATTCATTTGACTTTAAAGAGCGCTATACAACTATTAACAACATATACACACAACCAAACTTACATGAAATCATTTTGTATTTCTGGATACACTTTTTTAAGGAAAAAAACTTTAAGATAAGGCTTTTTGTTTTAAACATGATAATAAAGAGGAAACGATTGCTGCGATTTATTACCTTGAGAATTTTGAGTTTAATAGTAAAATCACGATTCACCGGTAATTTTATGTCGGTCCAAAAAAAATGCCTTATGATGGACTAACAGATGTGCAGAGACGAAGAATTATTTCTCTCATTACCCAAGGATGCCCCAAAGAGACATAGCAGAGGTAGTAGGTGTTACTAAGGGTACTGTAAAAACATATTCAAGGTACTTGGATCTAGGAACTCTCAAGAACAGGCCCAGACAAAGTCATCGAAGAGTCACGACTAAATAACAAGACCGCTTTGTGTGCCAAATTGCTAGAAGAATTTTTGTTCTCATCAAGAGCTGCAACGTCCATGTCTGGAAGCTACATGTATGAACGTTTCAGTTGAAACCATAAGAAAAAGCTTGCACAGTGGGAGAAAGTTACGGGTTCCACAGTTATCTAGGAAAAATAAAATTGACCAGCTAAATGGGTCCCTTCAACACCAAAACTGGACAGTTGAGAATTGTCAAAAATGTTCCTTTTTCGGATGAGACCAGAATTAGCTTAAGAGCGGATGATCATCGAACTCGGGTTCTCAGAGCTCCAGGAAGACGTGCGAGACTCCAGTCTGCCAGATCTGTCCCAATATATTAAGGAGGAACTCTAATGTTCTGGGCCAAAGATTCCATTGCTACCATTTTAACAAACTTTAACCGGTTGGATATAGGTTGATTTAGTGCTAGAACCAATCGGTAAGCCTTGGAAAGCTGCAAAGTTTATCTTTATGTACGATAATGTACCACCCAATACCAGCAGAGTAGTTAGAGTATGTCTTGAAATGTCTCACAGTTTTAGACTGACCTGCATATACTTCAGACCTAAATCCTCGTCGAAATGATTCAGGTAATGTCGCACAGCTTATTGATGCAGCATTAAGAAAATGGGAAAACATACCCCAAGACAAAGTTGACAATTTAATAAGAAGCATGCCACGGCGAATAGAAGCGTGCATGAGGTGGCAACACGGATTATAAAAATTACCAATTATCTTTTTGTTTTTGCTTTTTGGCCATTAGAAAATTAAAATCTCATTTCGTTATAAAAACAAAAAAAAAATACCGTTGTGGTTTTTTATTGCTAAGTGGGTTTTTTTTTATTAAAAGTCTTTGGTCTTTATTTATAAACAAAAAATATTCATATATCTCAAAAATTATGAAAAATAATAGATGATTTCGTATAAGTTTGGTTGTGTATATTATGCTTCTTTGTTGCAATAACAGACAAAATGTGTTTGATTACTTCACGACAATTTACCCGTCCATTCTAATAATTAGCTGCTTTCAAAAATTGTAAAGTCCACCGTATAACCCTGACATGGCACATAGTAATTATTTATAATGCAATTGAAAAAATCTGTGATCGTTTTCGTACCAAAAATGTTGACCGATAAAGACAGAGATATGAGTTATGTCCGTGATAACTAAGCACGGCACTGAATAAAATCCAAAAGAAAAAATATTGTACATTCCGAAATGAGTGAATTTTTGACAAAGACCAACTACAGAAACATTTTTTGAATATCAATCTTTATTTTTTATACAAATAATATCCATATTATGCATTCAATTATTGTGCTTTGCACCTTGACATTTCCTTAAGAGTAAAAATACAAGTTTTGAAAAGAGGTTATTGGGGCAGATAGTATAAAAATTAAAATATTATCAGTAAATGTCAATAATTACTTATTTTCAATTCAAGGTTAATAATTATATTGTTACAACTTATAGAGAATGTAGCACTTATGATTTTGCTTAAAAAAAGACATAAATTTTTAATGCCTTAATACATGCAAATAAAGATATGAATGACATAATGCGAGTAAATTTGTAATTTATCATTACATAAAATGTTAAGGTTATATTAGAAGCAGAGTATCTAATTTTTTTAGAATTTTTTATTAGCCTACTGATTTCTTTTATCACGTGTGATATGATAATCGTAAAAGATAAGAAGACGATTTAAAAGAAAAAAAGTTGACTATTTTAAAGAACATTACAGTGGTAGATAAAAATCTACAGGGTCTATTGTCATTATCGAGTTGTACAGTGAAAACCAGAACGACAGTTTTGTCTTTTTTGTGTAAAAACAGTTTTAAAAAATATTATGAACAGCAAAGTATACTCCTATTTGATACGAAATTTGCTATACCACCGTTCTATTAAGAACGGGATATTCATTGGACTTCGCGACGACTTTATCTCAGATTTTCGTCCGAGAGGTGTGGGTATCTATTAGCTAGAGACAGAATTAGTACAATTACAAAATAGCCGGACCATTCAAAATTGTCAAGTAAAGATTGCTTAACGTAAAAACTGGCAGTCAAATTAAGATTTGTTCATACTATGTTTTTGCATTATTATAGCAATAAAATTATATTCGTTTCAATAAATCAAAAAATGACTTGACTACAAGTTTTAAATATTTTATTATTATATATAAAAAATAAAAAATAATTTATTACAACAAAAAAACACACTAATGCAATCATAAAATGTATCGTAATCAGCTGGGGAAAGTCACGTTGCTACATTTTACATCACACAGTATTCTCGCTCTAACATTTTGAACAGTTCCATCCGGAAAAAAGAAATAAACATCATTAATAATGATAATAATAAACTTATAAAGCAAATATGTAGGGCAGTAGGGAGAGTGGGCCGTGAATAAAAAAAAGGTACTGTGACTATTACTTCCCCGTTTTGTCTTCCACGATGAAATACTGCCACTCCAAACGGCTTGAAGAAAGTTTGTACTGGAACAAATAAAAAACAGTTTAAGTAACAATCTAAATTAAATATGTCTTGCAGGATAAACACAAATCAACACCAACTATATTTAACCTACCAAAAGTTCTAAGCAACTTCCAGAGGGGAATTACTTAAAATTAAACATTAAAAAAAAAAGGTTATCAATAAAATTCTGTCTAGTTCGCTTACACAAGATTCGGTTGTTCCGGGATCAACCTTTGGGCCTTCGACGTCGCTCGGACGGCAGCTAGAGGCTGGATAGCTATTAAAAATTCCGGAAATAGTAGACAAATGATAGGCGCCAACTGGGTCTATATAGTGGCCAAACTATGTTCCTATTTCCCCACAAACCCAGTAAATGAGAAAAGAAATAAAAGAAAAACCTCAATTTATGTTCCTTTATAAAAAACATTACCAATTTTCTCAATTTAAATTGTACAATCTTGAAAATTATTTACCTAATGGCTTTTGATGAATTTAATAATCAAATAAAAGCTAGATACGGTTAGAAATTAAAATAACATATGTCATATGTATAAAGCCAGAAGAAAATAAATTCACCAACCGGTATCACGGTTGGTCGTTAGCTTGGTACCAGGCGAAGGACGCTTGCGCAAGATGGTATGCAAACATTTTGAGATCCTTATTTCTACCATTACATAAACGGTGAAATAAAAAATTTATATATGAAAAAAACAATCATATGCATATCCGCACCTATATCTAAACATCAACGTTTATTGTTAAAACACAATAAACATTTAACACTCTCCAAGTTGGAAGAAGTTACCTGCTTAACTCATAGTTAGGACTAAATTATTTACAAAAAAAATATTAGACCATGAAATTTGATAATTAAATGTAAATCATAAAACAAAATAAAAAGAAATTATAATAAATAAAAAAAAATATATTATTAACACACAAAGGATCTGTTACACAGAGGTCATTTACTGAAACTCTCAGATTGGAAGAGGTTAATCTACTTAATCTAATCTCTGCCCTTCATGGGTCTTAAGAGTCTACTTAACTTATAGTTAAGTCTTGTTTTATTATAAAGAACGTAGCCCTTATGTCCCTAGGTATTTATGGTCAATAACCAAGTTGAGCCAGTAAGTGCTTAAATAACAAAATTTTGAAATAGTGCTTAATTAATGAAATTATAAAATATTTTATTAATATATAAGTTATTAAAGCGTACATATGAAATCCTCATTATAATATAGTATCGACAGCATCACCGTCTTCCTATCCAGATAAAGAACCATCCATGTAAAATCAGCTATAAATAAACCAGGTGGCTAATAAACCAATGTTTTGGTTAACCGATGTACTGTGTTCCCACGATTGAGTCTAAGTTGATCTCCGGAGTGAAATATCCTACGGGTAAAAACCTTTAAAATATTACAAAATGTGTCAATATAAATTGACTCAAATTTTCCAACTATACAATCAATTTTCCCAAAATATACCTAAGCTAGAAACTATTAACAAGAGTCATAAAGAGTATCATGAACTCAAATAATTAAAATTCTGGTACACCAAGTTATAACATAAAATAAATCGACAATCAAAACGTGTACAATATAACCAAATATATACAAACATACCTTTTTTGTAAAGGGTTAAACTGGTAACCTTCCAAGTGTAAAGAAAATCGAGACAGCAACCACTATTGAAGAATCCACTTCAATATTACACACATAAATGCCAATGGATCTCCCTATATGAAACCACGAACTAATAACTCAAAATCTATTGAATTTAGTGATACTCATAATTTTTTGTCTATAAATCCCTTTAGCTGGTGTAAATTGGGTTCAAAAAAACATGAGAATTTATCAAAAACACTAATTCCCCCAAAATATAATTTACCCGGTCTTCCACAATTAATACCATAGTGAAATCTAGAATCTAGGATAACTCGATGGTTGCATAAAATAAAGATTTTACTCCTCAGACAAAACTTGAGGTTCCCTGTCTTTCTTCACCTGTCAGCAACGATGTCTCCTTAGAACTTATCAGCATATACTTTGAGATTATTTATGAAAAATTACCCTACGAACTATAACTATACGAAGCCTGTCTAAAAAGTATCCGACCTTTAGCTAGAAAAAATATTTCGAATACCTGACGGAGTTGCACACACTCAGCCCACCGATCCTTCCACTACTGGAAACACCTCTGGAAGTCTTCTTTTGGAATGGTGTTCAGCTTCGTCGTCGCGTTCCGAATTATCTCTTCTCTACTCTCAAAACGGGATCCTTTTAGTGGCGTCTTCAAATTTAGAAACAACCAGAAGTTGCAAAGAGCCAGGTCTTAAGAGTAGGGAGGTTGGCGAACGGTTATAATTCCATGTTTGGCTAAGAAAGTGTTGAATCAATTGGGATGAATGTGCAGGGGCGTTGTCATGATGCAAGTGCCAGTTGTTCGCCGTCCACATGTCTGGTCTTTTGCGCCGAACTGCGTCACAGAGTCGCCGGAGAACATCTTGATAGTACTCCTTTGTTACTGTTTGTCTTTCGGCTGCATATTCCTGATGCACAATTCCACGGACATCAAAGAAATCAGTCAGCATCACTTTGATTTTGCTTCACACCAGACGCGCTTTCTTCGGCCTTGGAGAATCGGGATGCTTCCATTGCGACGACTGTCTTTTGTTTCTGGATCGTACCCGTACACCCATGACTCATCTTCAGTTATCACGGTGTTCAGAAACCCAGGATCAGTATTGGCGGTGTCCAGAAGGTCTTGTGCAATGTCAAAACGAAGATCTTTTTGTTCCAGCGACAACAACTTGGGTACGAATTTCGCAGCCACCTGGTACATGTTCAAATTTTCACGCAAAATTGAATGTGCAGAATTTTTACACACTCCAATCTCTCCTGCAATCTCCTGCACTGTCAAACGACGATCTGCCATTATCAAATTTTACACCCTCTCAACATTAGCTGCACTCCGAGCAGTTTGGGGTCTGCCACAACGCTGCTTACTCTCCGCTGATGTACGGCCATCTTTGAATCGGTTGAACCACTCCTCACTTTGTGTTACACCCATTGCATCTTCTTCAAACACCTGCTGAATTTTACGAATTGTTTGGCTTTAAAAATCAACCAGCTTTTGACAGAATTTGATGCAGTATCTTTGCTCCATTCGTTCAGTCATCTTGCGAGAAAACTAAATCCGACGAACACTAAGAACAGCACCTTACTTGGCGACCACCAGCCAGCGACTTGCATAAGCAAACGCGGTGAAAAAATTCAAGCATGTGCATTAAGGTTCCTCCTGCGTCCTTGCACAGTAGCGCCGCCTTAGAATCACTACTTTGCGCGGGAAACATTAAGGTCGGATACTTTTTAGACAGGCCTGGTATACAATATACAATATACATTTGGATATTGCTCCCGACAAAAATCAATACAATACCCTACAGTTAAACGAACGCACCTCGTGCAGCGAATGCGACTTAAAATCGCTCACTGCGGAGATACCATTACCTGGAACTCGGAACCAGAAATGGAACGACATAAAACACATGACTTTGTCAGTTATCGTGTCCCGTCGAGACTGACATTTACTGTCAACTCGTACTGAAATTCGTACTGTTAAAATTAAAACAATAACATTGAAATAAAATAATGACTTGAATAAGAAGTAAACAAATTCGATGAAATTGGTTTTGTAAATAATTAATTACTTAAAGGTAAGGTTATAATACATAACATTTAAATAAATTCGCAACGAGACTGTCTATTTTTAGGAGAATCTAACACCTTGAAACAAACCAGTTGGGTAAAAACTACAAAAATGTAAAACTCAAACAATATGAACAAAATACGATATCTCTGTCCAGTGATAAGATGAATTAAATTATAATAATGACATCTGTAGCCTAACAATACATACAGTCAATTTACGATAAAAATAATAACTTTAAAAGCTTATCAACAATAATTAACATTTTACCTTTTTTTTGTATATTCAAACAAGATGATTTTCATTTTTTTCTAGTAATTTGAGCGGCTAAAAGTGCACAATTAATTTTTATCAGTACTAGCTTTTGTGCTTTAATGTTGAAAATTGTAAAAAACGAGTTAATATAGAAATTATTTCAATAGATAACACCTCAAATGCAAATTGCATATACTTTGGACATGATTTGACAAGGTGTGCATTCCTAAATTTACATCCAATGAAATGATTTTTATATCAATTCTTTACAATTTTGACAATTAAAGCCTAGAAAAAAAGAGCAAGCATGAAGGTGAAAAAATTATATCATACTAACAAAAAAAAACATGGTAGTGGTATTTGAATTTTTTTATCAGGGGTTGTTTCTAAGGGAGTTAGACATGGTTGCTATTTAAGTTTGCAATGTAAAATATTGTGTCTTGTCAAATAACTTATGGTCTGGCCTAAAACCTTTGTGATGCCAGATATAAACTAGCAAAAAATTGTCCTTATTGGATAAATTTGGAAATAGCGTAATAAAGGACAAGGTACTTGGGTCTTAAAATCATAATAAGCAGTACCTACAGATTAAAAAAATTAAAAATAAGAAAAACAATGATCCGAAACTAAACTCAAAAGAGAACATTGATAACTTACTAAAAGTAGAATAATTGTCAATAATTAATGGATGACAATGACAAATGACACTCCACCCATAACTCCCATCCTTTCCACCTCCTATTGTAAAGATTTGATTCTGTATATTGTGTGTGCACAGCGTCAAGAGTGACCATTTTTTAAAAACAAAAACGGTTTTAGTTCGGGCTACGAGTTACCTATAATTGTGGACATTTTATATCAGGTATTCCCAAACTATTTTGGACAAGAGACTCCATAGCCAAATTCCTATCTCTTGTTTTTTTCCTATTGATACAAATTACTTACCAATTTAAAAACTTTGCGGTTAGTTAAGTGAGTAAACATGACATCATTTTCTCATCAATATTTAACAAAATAAATAGACATAAAATTCAGTAATTATCAAGTGTAATTAATAGGTAATTATTAATACTAATTATGTAAAAATACTTGAGTGGGTAATTATTTTATGAAAAGAAAAAACATTAAAGTTGCAAAGTAAAGACAAAAAAATTAAAAATTCAGTGTGATGGATGAATCTGGTGATATTCTACCAAACTAGCTAAGGTCCGTATGTATAAACAGAACTCAGTTGAGTCAGACTTGGCTGAGTCGTCCTTGAATGAAAATCGAAGTTCGGTTATATCGCGTAAATTTAGAGATGGGTAGTAACAAATTCGTAAATGTGCATAACAGTTACAGATTTGCTAATATCCATCTGTAAATTCCAGTGTAACACCGAAACCACCTGGAACTTTAGAGACATTGTAACCGAACTTAGATTTTAGTTCAAGGACGACTTACCCAAGTCCAACTCAGCTGAGTTCTGTTTATAAATACGGACCTAAATCTGGTTCAATATTGGTGAGTTGCAGCCTTAAATCTCCGCATTTGTTGATTTTCAGACGGTTTAAGCTCCTCTCCGTGCGGATGGTGATCAACTATTCTTGCATTAACAAATGGCTTCTTCCATGGCTGTGATATTGTACGGATTTATTTATTATCCACTAAGGAATTTATAAATTTAAGAGATCCTCAATGTAATGCATCCAAGTGAGTGACATATGATAAAATAACAATTTCTTGAAGCATTTTTGCATACATTTTGTTTATAAAGGATACGTTTACTCACAAAGGCCGATATTATTGATTTTGTTTTAATCAAGTTAAGATCGTCACCCTACAGCTGCAAATTATGCTAGACATACCAAAGATCAGTCAAGTAATAAATATACATATATTTTACAATTTTTCAGATTTTCATTCAAACTCGGATATTCTTTCTGTAAAAACTTCAACACAGATTTAAAAATAGCTGAAAATTTTACTAAGCAGGAGCCTCTTGTAAGCCAGCGAATTTCAGTGTACAGTCATCGAGTAAAGACTTCGTCGTTTTTCTCACATAGCTGAGCAAATAACCGAGAGTTCAAAAAATGGCTTTGAATCTCGTTTACAGCATTTATAACATATTGTAAAGACTGGTGCAATCTAAACAATGTTTTTCATGAAATACATTTGTGGGTAAAAATCGTTCCACGGCCTGATAAATCAATTTTCCTCTGGTATCAGTCTCTAAATATGTAGTAAATAGCAGTTCGTGGCACATATTTTTATCTTTAATATCCTACAACAGAGTTTCATTGCCGGGTAATGTAGACTCGTCCAACGGGAGAGAGGAGAATCTGTTGGTCTGTAATAAATTGCATAAAATATTTTTCACGTCACGATCCATCTCGCCTATTTGTCTCTGAACGGTTTTATTGCTTAAAGGAATTTTTTTATACTATCATGTGCGAGCTTGTGCAACACATTGTTGAGGACCTCCGCAATGGCTGGTAAAATAAGCTGCTCTCTAATTGTGTGGGATTTCCCCAACTTTGCTATTAGTAAAGATATATTATGGGACTCTCGTAAACCATCAACGTCTTACATATATGATGACGCAAACATCGATCTTATGGATGACCTTTTCTTTAAGGGCTTACTTTTTTTGCAACATGTACTCTTGATAAGTGGTTCTCCATTTTTGAAAGCTTTATAGCATCGTTGTTAAATACTTTTTCATACATGAGACACATCGGCAAGTGTTGATTTGAATCTAAACTTCAAGTAGTTCAAACTGTATTGTCTATATTTTTTCTTTTCGTGTCTGCCATCATAAAACTAGCAGTAAACCTGCAAATAAAAAAAAATATGTTTAAGAAACTACTTTAAAAACAATAATAAAACTGTTAAACTTGCACACGAGCCTATTTTTATCACACCTAGGCATTGGATGTTTTTAGGTATGCTCACGAACTTACTAATTGATAACTAAGCACTTTATAAATTCTTTTTCAATCACTTTATTTTAATTCACTTTATTTAACTATGTATAATCACTTTGTAATCTTTTGAAATACCTTAGTAGACGAGTGTATAATCATTCACGCTCCAACAAATCTCAAAACGCAAATGAACTTTCAACCTAAGTGGACTTGACCTTGTTCATGATTTCCTGCGTGATAAATCGCGTATATGAGTCAAATACTGAGCAAACAAGTTGGTACACACACAACTCTTGAAACTTTCAAATAAGAACTTGTGTTAATTAATAGGGGTCGATCTTAACTAATTTCGACCACAAGGGGTCGGTATATCAAGGAAAAGATGGACACGTTTCCATTAAATTCTTAAATCATGAATAACCCACAAGAAAAAGTTATTATATACTTGTACGCCTACCCCCCAAGTATTAAAGAAGTGAAGTTCTTAAACATACTAAAAGAAAGTACAGAAAATGTACTATTACAGAAGTGTTTTTTTAATTTGATGTCATCGGCATCAACTACTATGGCTATTAGCCTCGTGTTCTGTGTATGCTTTGTTACTGTTTCCTAGCGTAACTTTAAGAACAACACTGTTACTTAGATCTCAAGAGTTAATGGTCGAGTGGGGAATCCTACCTATGCGCTAGAATTATTAAATTAAATAAAAATCGCTTCCAACGGCGGGATTTGAACCTGAGACCCTTTGATCTTAAAGTCTAACCACTGAGTCAACCGACCCCTGACAGAAGTACTATTGTGTGCAAGAATACGTTCAGGATAGCATATTATTTTTACTGGTGGATATTTTTCCACCAGCTATTTAGCAGGAGTGAATTACACACAACATGAGAATCAGGAATAAGGAGGAAGTAAACTGGGTAAATAAAAGTGGTGTAACTGGTGTAATTTACACTGGTGGACACTGCACCAACAGCGAACGAAAGAACCAGATGTATGATTACGCCACTGTCGAAAGCTTAGACAGAGCACAAACTTCGATTTTTTCTTACTATACGGAGAATGGTCACACTGCGCAGCTTTCTGAGTGCCTTTTAAAAGGAGATAAAAAAACTCCGCCATTTTGACGCCTTATTACGTGTTGCCTACATCTTGGCGCAATAGTTTTAGTCATGTTTTAGTGGTTATGTTATAATATTTACTCAAAGTCAGTTCCCAAAGATATTATTATTTACGAACCTACACTTAACAAAACCATTAACAAATAATGAATATCTCGAAAACCTTGCTTTACTTGGTGATTTTATGTGAAATCTTTCCATTTGTAAGTAACAGTAACTACTTTATTTATGTTCATATTGTTGTATTCTAAAGCTTTTTATTTTTTAGGTCTCCTACCATGAATAGTGGTTACAAACCATTAATGAAATTGTTTAAAAATTATTTTTAGCTAAACTTCGTTACGTCTCTTCTCAGCATTTTGAGGAAAAGCTTATTGCTCTTATATAAAAAGGTATGTAATCAGTCATGAGCCAATTCTTTGTAGAAGGCAAATACAAAGAAAATTGAAGCATTTACTTTAATAGATGGGAGCAGTATTAAAATCAAACGAAATAATATAAATAAACATATAAGTAATTTATTTACTTTTCGGATCATTTATATCATAATTGTTTTTATTTCAGGTTTACTACCTGTGGCTCATCTACATACCTGAAAGTACAAAAAATATTTTTACGATACCTTTATGTCATAAAAACAACTTGTACCCTTATAAGATCTCATATAAAACTATGCTCGATAGCTTTAAGATTAAATCTCTTTTACAAAGAAGAAAGCAACAGGCTGTGATATATTTTGTACTCTATTTTAAATAAAGTTAAGTACAAAGATTGATTGACTATATACATATATAATAAGCTTTACTCCGATTATGACTTATTTAATATAACGTTATATATGCTAAACTTTAGCGGCTAAAGAACAATTTGAACATTTCTAAATAATTTTGTTTTAATTTGTATGCAATTTTATCACTGTTCGATAGCCTATTGGACTGAATTTTCAGTTCAATAAATGACAATTATTATTATTATTTTATCACTGTCTTGCTTTTATTGTGTTTCTTGTTTTTTTTTTTATGTGGTATATTTTTGTTAACCGAGTTGATTGATTTTACATATAGGTATATTTTAATTTTGTGTACCATTTAGAATAGTAATTCTGTATTGTACCTATTTGAATAAATAAATAAAATAAATTTTAATGTGGCAAAGATTAATCTAAGAATCACAAGTATCAAAAAATTATTTAGTTTAGATCCAAGTAGTATATCTTCTTTTAACAAGATGATGGCTGTTACCAATGAGTTTCTTAGTGAGGTCCAAACATATATCTTTAATGAAATAAAATTAATTTAGCTCAAAGCCAATATCACACGAAATACAACGACCGTCTCCCCTTCAAAAAAACAACTACTCCTTTGGCTAATACCGCAACAGGCATTGAATTACATCCGAAGGAAAGACATCTTTAATGTTAGCTTAAGAAAGTTGAGGACTGTACTAAATTAAGTTCACTAGATATAAAGGTTTGTTCTGTTTTTAAATTTCTTGTTACTTAACTCTACATATAACTACTATTAATTTTTTATAGTATCCATTAAATAAATTGTACGTTATGTCTGCTTATAAACAATTCTGTGTGTAGTCACTTAGTTTAAAGTCAATTCTATAAATTAGTGAGTTTAATAAGAATGTCAAATAGTGATATGTATTGTGTCTATGAATTTGCTGTGTGTAGTAAATGGCCAATATACATAACTTTGATATTTTTATTACAAATGTAAAAACTACGAAAACCCTATTTATAGTTCCCATTTTTAAATAAATTCAAATTAATTCATAATAAAAAGTAAGGATTTTCATCTGCATACTTGAACTTATTCAAAAAAACAAGTCACTAAGTATATATCCGTTATAAATTTTTATATTTAAAACTACATACTTTCCTATTATATAGATGCAGTACCTAAATAACGTATGGAATAAAATTGTACAATATACTAGAAAAGTTTTAGATTAGTTATTCTTAAGAAATAAAGCAAAACCTCTATTTTGTTACTCTAACCTTGTGTGTTTTACATATTTCCCGTATAGCCGGAGAGCTAGTAACACACATTTCATTAAGTGTTTGATGCACTTTGAAATTTTGTAATTTGAAATCATTTGGATGGAAAAGCAGATATACCTGTGTTGGCTAGACCCACCCCGGGACACCAAGTACTGCGCATAATAGAAAAGGGTCGTAAAATATGACCCAAAAAAAAGTGTTTGATTCAGAGGCCAACAAACAACAATTGAAAGTTTAGGTAATTCTAAAAATACTAGTAATTTAGGCAGACACTTTTGAGAGGGTTTATAATTGATAAATCAACCCCAAAGTTAATTTTTTTTAAATATGATTTAAAGTGTTTGAATCACGCTGAAATTTTAATAACGTCTAAATTAAATATAAAAAAAATTAATTCCAAAAAGGCAGATACTTTTTCCGGGGTTTAATTGCCGGCCAACATAAAAATGAATGAACCTCGTTATGCGCCACTATGCATTGAATAAGTATATACTTTTTAAAAACTAAACATTTTAAATTACCAAGACTGTGAAATAATAAAACAATAATATTTTTCCTTTTTTTTTTAGGAAAAAAAAAAACAAAAAAAACTAAAAGTTTTGGCTATCCACTGAATTGGATAGCAAGTTGGTGGTTCGAGCCCCGAAACTTTTAGTTTTTTTTTGTTTTTTTTTTTTTCTTAAAAAAGTCATTACTGAATAAGTACGTGTACGCCTATGATATTTGGAATAAAAAAGTTAGGATTTTTGATTCTCCGTTTTCTTCAGATAACGAATGGATGGTACGTAAAAAACCACATATTGGTCTACGGCTAGTCAAATTTCAGAGAAGCCTGCTGCTATTTATAAATGGGGAATACCTATCCCCAATAAATAATAATCCTATTCCGTATTTTTGGATTATTTGATGCGCTGCAGCACTGAATAATTAATAATATTGCAAAAGAAAGATTATTTATTTAAAAGAGCGTCCCAATCACTAATCTGAATCAGTGATTGAGTGGAGCGCGTAAAAGTAGAAATACGACGACAGGTTTTTGTTTTGCTAGTGGAAGCGCGTCTGCCAAATCTGACTGACTTTACAAATCGCGCTCAACCGCGAACCGATTATTTATTTACATTTTATTGTTTAAAGTGAATGAACGCTGTAACAATTTGTTAATAACTTTTTTGTGAAAGATACATTTAGGTGGTTCGGCCAGTAATTTTTGTGATTATTCGGATTTTTTTTATTTTTGTGATAATTGGTTAGTGAAAATATCAGTCATGACGGACAACTATTTAGGTAAATATATAAAAATTTTAGTGTTTAATTTTTTTTATTAAATATAATGAACGTATCTCGATTAGCATTTTTGAATAAATAATAAAAAGGCCTTTTAGATGAGATGCCACAAATCACTTTGGCTGTTCCACATTGTATGATTTAAAATTAAATAAATAATTTTGCATATAGCTTTAATTATTTTTTTAAAAGAAAATTCCCAAGCATCGATTTTTAGTCACTTCGTTACAAAGAGTGACTCAAAATAAAAATTCTAAAATGTTTATCCCCCAGGAGTCACCTTTTTGTTTATACACTGTGTTCAATAAAGTTGGATCCATATGGGATTTTTTTTAATATTACGATTTGAAAAAAAAACTTTTTAAGGCAGTCGCCTCTGCCTATTTAAAAACTAAAAATAGCCCCTATCAAAGTTGGCTACTGACATTATGGACAATTAAAAAAAAATAACGATTTAAAAAAATACTGAATTTGACCGATAACTAATGCAGTACCTATTGCCAAAGTTAATGTTAAAAAAATTCCCATATGGATCCAACTTTTTATGGAATATATTCAGAATTTTACTTAGATACATACTCATTAGTGCAAAGAAGTCCCTTAAAATAAGAAATACAAGAAAATGGGTTAAATAAAAGTGGTTGCATATCTCTAAAGTACTGTAAAATATACAGGTGGTCCCATTACATCAGGGCAGCTTAAATGTCGATGATTTTAAATGACTCATCCCTTTTTATTGTTCTCCAAAAAAATGTACTAAAAAATTGTTTGTGATAAATATTATTTAAAACATTTTTTTATTGACAGTTAATTTAAAATATTTCATAAGAACAGAGATAAAGTTTAGGTAAAACATCTGAGAGGATTAAAAGCAGTGCCGGCTTGTGGTAATTTAAAATGGGTGTTCACTTTTTCCAATAATTGATCATTTGTAAGTTCGGTTCAAAACCTTGTGCAAGTGTAGTTATTATTATTATCAATATTAAACTATTTTCAAGCACTATAACTATTATTGAATGAATAAATGAATATTTTAGTTATAATATTTGTTTTGTTTTTAACACGTTGATAACCATCTATAAACATTATTAGTTAGTCAACTGACTTTTCTCGTTTGTGCTATTTGTTTTTAATAAAAATAAATAGTTTTCAAAATTATACATTCACATAGATCATTTGAGGCAGCTAAATAAATATATTTGTTTGTATTTTATATAATGTTTAAAATACCTATTCACCAAACATGTGTTTGGTTTGTCCAATTCCATTGCATTTTGCGTTCCAACAAGTACAAGTCGCTGATTAAACAACGGACGAATAAACGGACTGACATGCGCAGTGATAAGTTTATGAATGAATCCATGTACGAGTCACAGACACATCAGAATGGAGCTGTTAGAACAAACCTATAGAATTCCCCTGAAAATATCTCAATGAGCCGATTTTAAAAATATAACCATTATAAAACTGCACTATGTCGACATAGTTTACCTCCCAGGTAGATATCGGTAAATATTTAATTTAGTCCTTATGATATAGGTACATACCTAACTAATAAACAACTATTAAGTTTCTTGAATTAATTTAGGCCAGTGCAATATTTATATTTTATATCGTCTTTAAAAAACTGTAATATAAGTTTATAAAATCCTCAGTGCTATATCAGTCTGACACTGTTTATCAGTACCTCTGGCATTTATAGATAGGGCATTTTTCTATAAATTCAAGGGACAACCTACAACATAAACAATGATTCATATAATATTGTACTACGCTCTAGAAATTATCCTTATTTAATTAATAAAATATATAATAAAATTGTCGTACTTTTTTGAAACTTCGTTTGTCTTATGTTGGAAACAAAAAAAATTTGCTCAATGCATAGTTTAGTATAAAATACATGACTATTCTGTAGACCCTGGAACAAAAAACAAAATAATTACAAGCGTAATATGGAAATAAATATAACCTCAAAAATAATAGTATTTTTTTTACCTGTGACGTTTATCGGTAACAATCGTTGAATTGACACACATACTTCCGATTTATTAAAGTCGCAGTTTTATTTAAACTTAATTTTTAATAAATACAATAGACAATTAAGATTGCCATGTTGATTTTTAGAATTTGACAGCTTGATTGAAAAGTTGAAAATGTTGAGGATAGAATATGAAATAAGTAGAGACGACATACAAACTATTTTGTGATGTGACAAGTGGAGGCACTTTAATTAATTTTAAGTTAATAATTTTAAATATGAAGATTAACGAAATGAAAATGTTTTTATATCATTTAAATCACGCTATTTTAAAAAAATGTCCTTTATTATCACCAAAACTGAATAGCAATGGAGAAACCACCCCTGATCAAAAGTTTATTTTAACATATGATTCAGGGCTGTTAGCAGCTATATCTCAGAATATTTTGAATGATACATTTTTTTTTTGATTACAATTAAAGTTGGTATGTTTTTAATGTTAGAGCTCTGCAATGTTTTTAATAATTTTAACTTTAACTTAACTATAGAGGCAAGAATCTTAAACTATTTGAGTCCTATGCTAATACTAACAGTTTGTTATATTGCTGAATTTCCTATAAAATTATCTTTTCGATGATGTATCGTACTTAGTACTTTCCTTATTTAAATTGTATTGGTTAGAGTGACCAAAGAAAAGGAATGAAGTATGACAGTTGAGGATATAACGAATAAAATAAAATAATATCGCGTTTTTGTTTTTTTAATCAAGATATTCCGAGAAACTGTCCTTGATCAGACATTCTGTTCAGTCGATTTTTTACAGGAGCATCAATATTTAACACTTCGGTTTTTTTTAAACTAAACACCCAGCATATTATTTTATTGTTATAAAAAGGACCCTAGAAGGTATAGTATTTAACAACTTTTTATTTTTATTTATTACTTAAAAATAATAGAGACAAGAGACATATTGAACTTCTTTGCATCCTGTATGCTTGTCAATATCTAACAAACGGTAGAAATATTCGAAATTTTTTGGACTAATTTTCATTTCTTTCGTACAATTTAGGCGTGAAAATTTCTTAATTCAAACACTAGGAAGGTTAGTAGTGTAATCAAATTTTAGAATATTTTATTAACATTTTTTGAATTATTTTAACAAATAAATTATTTTTCAATTTCATAACAATGCAGTAAATTTAAATTAGGATTGTACTTAAATGTAAAAAAATACGCACAAAAACCAAATAATTTTTTTTATATAATAAATATAAGTAAACAATAATGTATTGTATAACAACAAAAATCTAATAACTACACCCTCAAAGTCATAAACAAAATTTTATTTATTTAAAAATGATTTAGTTTTTACTGTTAAAATTTTTTAATTTAATTCTGTAATCTTATAAATAATATTTGTTTAATTTAATGATAATTGAAGAAGTTGGGGATAGTTTTATAGATTGAATGGGTATTTTGAAATAATCATTTCAAAATTAACTGAAATTAGGAGATTTTTATAAGCCAGATTTCCTAAGGCATTAAATAAATGACAGTGCAATTATTTTAATATTCTATGCTGTGTCGTATGATGTTGAAATTATCTAATAGATGTTTAACAATAAAATTGTTTTTTATTATGTAACGTCAAAAAAAAAACATAAACACAGGAATGTCAGATTACATTTGGTTAAAAACATATTTACTATTTTTTGTAAGAAACAATGTACGACTATTACTTGCGTACATTTTGTGTTATCTACTGAAATAATTTCTATGTTAAGTTCATCTAATTGTTTACAGTTTTGACTATTGAATAAGGAGTAAGTATGTAATTTGGAAAATTAATATTAGAGATGGTTTGCAAGGGATTGATTTGAGTTTACCCTGTACAAGAATTTTTCATCGCATAAACACCATTTTTTAAATTTATCTTGTAAGATATTAGGCAATAAATAGCAGTCAATCAAAAAGCAGTGAAATTTCGGATAAAATGTATTTTTATCCCTGTTGAAATTACCCAAAAATCTAAATAAATAGAGAAGGTACTAAGCAGAAATGCCTAGACTCGATGCTCAGATATCTTTATAACTCTATTTCATTATTAGGCAGGTATTGTACTTTAAAATTTAAACAAATAAATTTGATTTGACTGAATAATTTAAAATAAGCATACCTATTTAATTCTGAAATATCAACTAATTTTTCCATTTTTATTCATCACACGAATATTATTACATACCTTTATTAAACGGAAAGTCCATTTTCGGATAATAAAAGCAAATTATTTTTCAACGTGACATTTTGATAATTTACTAATTCTAAATTTATTAATATGTTGCCACGCGAGTCTATAAAATAATCATTATTATTTTAAACTTGATATTTCGGGCGTACGTGAATTTAGTTCGTTATGAAATTACGGAAGGTTGATATTAAGTCAGTTGTCAGAGGAAATTTATCATCTTAAGGTAGGTAAACCAACTCCAATTTAAAAATAAATGAAAACGGCAACAGCGTTGCCATCGACCTGGATTTTACTCGATTTTCAGGTATTCTTATCCTTATGAATAGGGTAGTTTCAAAAAGCAAATAATTGATTTATCGAAAATAATCGATCAGTCGAAGTAGGTAATTGATTTGTAAGATTTGTATTATTTCTTCCATAGTTATTTATTATAGAGAAGAATATAAAAACATATTTTATCGCTTAATTATTTTTACTAGAAATTAGATATAATCAAATAATCTATCACCTAATCGAAATAATCGAAATAATCGAAATAATCGAAATAATCGAAATAATCGAAATAATCGAAATAATCGAAATAATCGAAATAATCGAAATATTCGAAATAATCGAAATAATCGAAATAATCGAAATAATCGAAATAATCGAAATAATCGAAATAATCGAAATAATCGAAATAATCGAAATAATCGAAATAAAAGAAATAATCGAAATAATCGAAATAATCGAAATAATCGAAATAATCGAAATAATCGAAATAATCGAAATAATCGAAATAATCGAAATAATCGAAATAATCGAAATAATCGAAATAATCGAAATAATCGAAATAATCGAAATAATCGAAATAATCGAAATAATCGAAATAATCGAAATAATCGAAATAATCGAAATAATCGAAATAATCGAAATAATCGAAATAATCGAAATAATCGAAATAATCGAAATAATCGAAATAATCGAAATAATCGAAATAATCGAAATAATCGAAATAATCGAAATAATCGAAATAATCGAAATAATCGAAATAATCGAAATAATCGAAATAATCGAAATAATCGAAATAATCGAAATAATCGAAATAATCGAAATAATCGAAATAATCGAAATAATCAAAATAATCGAAATAATCGAAATAATCGAAATAATCGAAATAATCGAAATAATCGAAATAATCGAAATAATCGAAATAATCGAAATAATCGAAATAATCGAAATAATCGAAATAATCGAAATAATCGAAATAATCGAAATAATCGAAATAATCGAAATAATCGAAATAATCGAAATAATCGAAATAATCGAAATAATCGAAATAATCGAAATAATCGAAATAATCGAAATAATCGAAATAATCGAAATAATCGAAATAATCGAAATAATCGAAATAATCGAAATAATCGAAATAATCGAAATAATCGAAATAATCGAAATAATCGAAATAATCGAAATAATCGAAATAATCGAAATAATCGAAATAATCGAAATAATCGAAATAATCGAAATAATCGAAATAATCGAAATAATCGATATAATCGATATAATCGAAATAATCGAAATAATCGAAATAATCGAAATAATCGAAATAATCGAAATAATCGAAATAATCGAAATAATCGAAATAATCGAAATAATCGAAATAATCGAAATAATCGAAATAATCGAAATAATCGAAATAATCGAAATAATCGAAATAATCGAAATAATCGAAATAATCGAAATAATCGAAATAATCGAATTATTCGGGATAATCAAAAGAATCAAATACTCGGAATATTTGATTAATATAAATAATCGATTAATTGAAATAATATATTATTCGTATTAATCGATTAATCGAAATAATATATTATTCGTATTATCGATTAATCAAATAATATATTAATCGATTAATCGAAATAATCGCTTAATCGAAAAAAATTTATTAATCGAAAATAATCAATTAATCTATTATTGATTTTTTAAGAAGTTAAATTTTAACATAATTGATAGTTGGCCCACAACACATTTTTATTAATTGAAGAAAAATTTAGTTTTTTTTATTTCCTTTAAAGTCGATTATTCCGATTAAACGATCATTGGATTAATTTAATTAATCGCTTAATCGAAATCTAATATAAAAATTACTTTTGAAAAATCGGAAATAATCAAATAATTGAAGATAATAATCGATTATTCTCAAATAATCGATTAATCGATATATTGAAAATAATAGATATGTCGAAAATAATCCATAAATCAAAAATCATAAATTCTTCGAAAATAATCAAGTTATCGAAACTAATCGATAAATCGAAAATAATCTATTGTTCGAAAATAATCGATTATTGATTTAACAAAAAATGATTCGATTATTTTGCCCACCTCTACTTATGAACTGTCATAAATTGACGTTTATAGTTTATTAATCAAAGAATATGGGCGTTTTCCATTTTATTAGTGACTTAGACGATTGAGCAGTCTGCTTACGGTATTGTGCTCAAACTTCTTCGTGCGATATGGCCATCATATCCACTTTTGTTGCACAAACTACTGTTAGGATAATATTTCTATTAGATTCCTATACCGAAATAATATGATTTTAATAAAAGTAATCAGACAAAATCTAAAATCTAAGGATTTTTTTACTATTTTGTAGACGGATTCTACTTGTCGATGTTTGTAGGGTATGACCCCAGTATAACTAATAATACAGTGGCGACAGTTCATTGTTTATGAGGGTTCCATATTTTTCTGCGCATGTCCGTAAATAAGCGGCAAATACGTCAAACTGGCATATGTGAATTGTCAATGGATTAATGGTAGTTGATTGTTTTGATTATCTGATTGGTTGTAATGCACATTTTAATACATTTTTATTAAATTTAGACTTAGTTTTCATATTTCATTTATTGTGTAATATTTTATTCAAACAGACAATGGGTCAAGATATTTTAAAGTTACTTATTTCAGTGTAGAAATAAGCGGCAAAAACGTCAACAGTCAATAAAAATCTGACCACCCCGACATCAAAGGAGCCGACTCAAGCTGTCGCTACTGTATTATTAATTATACTGGGGTATGACTTTATACGGGTAGTGGTTATAGACACTGCCCCATATCTTTTGAACAGTTGGATGGACCATTTTTTCTTGTAAAATGGCATGTGACCAAGTCATTTTATAATAAAAATATTGGTTCTCCGTTAGATACGGAGTTACTAAATTATTGTCGGAGATTTTTCAAAATGTTCAAAGCGCAGAAACATGAATGTGTTCTTAAGAACATTCCACCAGTTATTGTTATATTTAAAATGAGATTTAGATGATATTAGTATTAATAGTTCAAGTGTGTCTGATGATGGTTCGCCATTAATGGAGGTGGACTACTGAGAGTTGGGAAGGCTATAATTTAAGACTTTTATGTGGAAACATTGGGACCTTGAGGGAAAAACAAATAGATTTAATTCGGTACCTTTTACTTTGTAATGTAAGTAGTTGACAAAGTATGTTTTTGTAGTATTGATGATTAAACTTTTTCTGCATACATTTATATGTATCTAGGTACTTGGAAACATAGTCTTTAAATACTGTTTCATACTTATTAACCTAAATGAATGTCACGCTTAACATAACCTTAAAATTATGACGAATGCGTTTAATAATAGCTCTTTGCAGTTTCTTACCTCCTAATTAAAAGTGTTCATGGACACAAAGTTCTCCTATGGCTCATTTTTGAGATACAAGGTGTTTTTATTTTGCTGTTATTCATAAATATTCAAAGGTACGGTTTAACTCTCTAAGATATTTTTGACTACCAAAATACAATACTACCCTTTTTGGAAAACATCTATATAGGGTGAGTAATTTTTTAAATTAAAGTAAAAAAATGACAAATTATATACATGGTTATTTGAGTCTGTCTAAACAACACTTATAGTATCATAAAAAATACACTTAGACGGGTTTAGCCAATAAGTTGGCTCAGTGAGTGTCGCTATTTTATAATATGTATATCGTAATGTGTCGCAAAGTAGTAAAAAACATCAACAAAATGTATATTTTCGACATCACACACAGGAAGAGTAAAAATTTATATTAAATTGCCATTTTTTACGGCACTGCCTGTAAAATGTCCATTTTTGTATATTTTAACTTGTTTGGGACACATTACGGTATACAGGGCTTATTCTAAAATAGCGACACTCATAGAATCAACTTTTGGCTCACCACGTATACCTGCGTGTATTTTTTATAATAATCACTTGTTTAATAATATGTAAATAATTATTTTAGTCGTCAAACTATTTTTTAAATATGCAGTTTCTAATTTAATTTAAAAAATGACTCACCCTATAAAAAAAGGTTGGTATTATATTTTGTTACTCACAAATAACTTAAAGAGTCAAACCGTAACTTTAAATCTTCATGTATATCAACAAAATAAAAACGTCTGCGTTTTAAAGTATCTCTGAAAAGTATGACAATTGATAAATCTCAAAAATTAATTATAGAAGAACTTTTTACCCATAGACACTTTTAATTTGGAGGCCAAAAACTGCAACATATATAAAATTCAACAGATTCGACCGAAAGCCATTTGCCATAAGGGAACTGCGAGGTCCTTTAGAGATTAGACTGTAGTAAATGTAACCGTGCTCTGCTAGAACCGCGTTTTTTATTATAATCCAATTGATAATGGGCTTGGCCCCGTACTATAATTGCAAATATAGACTGCTAAAAAGTAGGACCAGTTATTTTGATGTAAAAAAAATTCCACGAACAATTATTACCAGCCGTTCGAAACGGTACATTGTTAAAGTTTTTTTTTAATCTGTTATAAAATTACAATAGTGGCGAAGTCAATCAACTCTCTAATCCTATATCAGTACACGAATCTAAATATTTCATGATGTCTGATTATTGGCCACTAAAGGCGAAATTACAGTGTTTACTTATTTATTTTTTAATGATATTTAAACAAAACCGAAACGACAGTAGGTGTTTTGATGGAAAACAACATGAATAATGATTTTAATATGTGTACCTAATAAAACAAGATTTTTTTTAAGCCGATTCATCTAAAAAACCCAGTAGGATAAATAATCACGACAGAAAATAAACTACTGACAATAGATAAACTGGGGCTGTTCTATATTAACCAACATTCATAGTACCCATTCAAAACAAAATACTTCGGAACATTGTGAAAGCTCCATTTGATATCCGAAACGCAAATATGTACATAGACCTCAAAATGGTAAGGGTCAAAGAAAAAAAATCAAGAGATTTTCTTAATCTTTACCAAATGAAGGAGTTTCACTAAAGTTTTTTTAGGAAACTTAAAAAACATATAATTTTGATAACGTCGAACCACATAATATTTCCCAATTATTTCTAAAAGCCATTCATTCCTTAATACGTTTTCATTGATTGGTGTACCCTTTTGATGCCATTTTTACAATTAATAAGACTGTTTAAATTCTTGAATCCAACGTTTCGAATATAGATCCGCTAAGGCTTGTACATTTTAGTGACCAAGTAATTTTAATCAAAGTATCTTCCTGTCATCCTAGCACTAAGAAATGATCAAGAATGATTGGTTCAGGGCTGATTGGATCTACTAAAATATGGGTTAAAAGATGAAAATATATTGAAATCAAAGATTAGTGTTAAGAGAACATCTTTTTACTAATTTTATAATTCGCCCATAAACATCTTAACACCTAGATTCTCCAGCTACTCAGCATGATATAAAAAGAAGACCTCCGGATCTGGTTGGTCGCTCTCGACCAAATGTAAACTAAAACAAAAAAATGTTCGGATATCGTTTCTCCGTGCTTTTTTATAAACATTTGTCCTTACAAGACGAAATATATTCTTGTTCGCAAATAATCCGTGGTTTACAACCAGCAATTATGAAGCGAATATGGCTTATCAGAAGCATATAAGTTACTTTGTACAGTACAGCATTTAATTCGATACAAGATATGTATGTAGTGACAGACGTTTTTTAAGAGAGTTAGTAATAGAGGAAGTGTAGTGACTCAGGGACAGCATAATACACAATAGTGACCTCGATAGAGCTTGCAACAGAGCCTGCAACCGATTGAGGAAGAAGCAACAATAGTAGCAGCAACTACAGTACATCAACAACAGTAGCAGTAACAACACCAGCAACAGTAAGAACTTTCAACACCCATTTCGTCAAAAACAAATAAATCATGATTTTACAAATACAAAAAAAAAACACAACCCATACATATACATATACAACTAACAAATTGTACAGGATTCGGTCCGCATATGTGTACTAAGGGAGCAAATCACCTAAATGTCAAAATAATTAATTGCCCAAGGCTATAAGACTGCAGTTGCCATATCTTTTTTACCTAGGACACCGAGATGTCCTAGTAGAAAACAACAGTATTTGCTTAAATGGTATAAACTATAGTATTCTTCAAGTAGATGGGACCTATCGGATACGAAGCAATTAATAATGCTTACAACACAATCAGAATTTTTACCTTTCGGAAACTTAATATTCCTCTCAAAAAATCGAGAAAGTATTGCAGTAACTTATAAGCACTGGATATTGTGATATATTTAACACCTTTTACAAAAGATTTTATTAATTTACTACCGATTTTAGTTGAAGAACGACGAAAAACTATTAGACTAATCCATGCATTTATAATTAAGCCTTTATTTTTGCAATCATTCAGATTGTGTTTTATATTATTCAGACAGAGTTATCGCATCGGCTGCCACATTAAAAAGAACGAGGTGGTTAATAATTTGAATGGGAATGGTTTGTGCGAGTTTGTTTATCTGAGGAGCGAGCATGCGTTTTATGATGGAATCAGTACTTACGTCTACGACGCTTGCTTCACATTGCTGCCACATTTCAAAATGAATTGTGAACTTTCCTGAAAAACACCTTCAACTATGATAGCTACAACGAGAAAAATACAATAAACTGATAATAACTAGCATTAAAAATGCAAATATACTTCCTTAATGTAATTGTAAAAGCCTTCTGGGCGTTTTAGAACCTTATATTAGGTCAATACCGAATGATAACCATAAAAAATCTTTGCAACATAACTCTTCCATACTCTCTCATAATAATTTGACGGATAACACTGTGAATGTTCGTAATTCGATTTTTGTAAACAAAATTAGTCTAGTAGTTGTTCGTCGTTGCGGGAATCGATTACCTAATATCTGTCTACATTAAAACAAAAAAGATTTTGCTATGATATGCCGACACCGACTCGATTTTTAATTTATTTTTTATTATGAATAAACAAATATTTGCTGGCTGCTGGGGGTACTCATATTACGATTTGTGAAAAAAAAAAGAATACTGGCTCGTGCTTGCTTATTGATTTTGGCGAATAAGCAGGTTTAGAGGAAACAGATCCAAAGTAGCCGAAGCAATGAAGCAAAAAGTTCCTGGCTTTTTCCGTGCAAGTCGGATCGAAATGCGGTTTTTTGCATTCGCTTGCAAAAATTATTTGTATCATTCCCCCGTAATTTCCGGGTGATACAAACCGAAAATTGCATTCCTGCAGCCAAAAATGCATTCAAAAAATGCATTATTTGAGAGGCCTCTTGGATAATTTCAAAACTTGTTAAATAAGTGTCAGAACTAGCCCAGATCGGGTTCTCGGGGGTTTTCGAGGTCGCTGATCACGATTATGATGTCTAAATTGACCCACAGCCGACCTAGAGCTCAGGAACGTCGACAAACGTCATCTTCGTGGGACTCTCCCAAAATTCACGCGGGGAAGGAGGGCAACTAGGCGATCGGGGTTTTTTTGGGTCGCTTAATCCAAATATGGCATCGGCGAATACCCCCCGGACACCTGGTGCGCCCAAACCTCGACCTGGACGTCATCTCCGAGAATTTTCCTCACAATATCGACAACAACAACAACAACAACAACACGAAAATGATTGAGCGGAGTTTTTTGGGGCGCTGAATCTAAATTTCACGTCGTCGAAAACGACCACCTGAACACCTGGTGCACCGGAACTTGGCCCTGAACGTCATCCCCGAGGGGTTTCCAGACACAATTGAAAAAGACGAACCGAAAATCGTTCCGGGGGGTTTTTTGGGTCTCTGAATCCGAATTTCACGTGGAAAACGACCCCCCGAACACTTGGTGCGCCCTAACTTGGCCCTGAACGTCTTCAACGAGGTTCTTCCAGACCCAATTGAAAAAGACAAACCGAAAATCATTAAAGAGGGGGGTTTTGGGTCGCTGAATTCAAATATGGCATCGGCGAACACCGCATGGACACCTGGTGCGTCTGAACCTAGACCTGGACGTCATCTCCGAGGCGTCAATACTACAATAGCTGTGTGCAATTGTTGATTCTAGATTACGTGAGGAGGAAAGAAAGAGAATGAATAGAAACGCAATATTTATGTAATTTACGGTAAAACAATTTTTATTGGCCTCAAATCGAATACAATGAACCTGTAAGTTTGTCATTCCTTAATTAATTAATAACTCAAATGTGTCTGGTCATATACTTCGTCATCGACTGATGTATTCATATGGGGAACATCTCCCTCATCTGAGGCCTCTGTCTCTGGCACATTAACGTTTTCATCTGAATATATTTCAGTGTTAAGGCAAGTTGAACCTTCACAAATTTTACAGGCAAGATTGCAAGGAAGGCCGTGCTTCCTGCAACTACAGGTGTTCAGATTACAATCTCCTTTGCATCCACAGAATATTAGTTCCATAATATTATTTTTTAATTGGGTCTGAAAAACCTCGGTGAAGAAGTTCAGGGCTAGGTTAGGGCGCACCAAGTGTTCGGGGGGTCGTTATCCGCTCTGGCGCTACATCATTTTTAAAAAATCGTTCTCAATTTGTACCACTTAGATCTTGTTATAATAGCATAATGAGTACTAGTAACTTATAAAACTGTAACAAGACAAGGGTCACAATTTATAATATGGTATCCTTTCTATTCTGTGGTTATTAATATTCAGAGTGACTCAATAACGTGGCTATTGATTTTTCCTTTTTTTTTTGTTTATTGCGATATATTTTATACCACAATGACAATGGGGTAAATTCTGTAACAATTCCTTTATATTTAACGGCCTTTAAAAATATTTTCTTCTTTACTTCTGTCATTATTTAAATGGACCTTTAAAATAAATTAGAGGACTATCTTAAAGAAATCTGTTTAAATAATGACAGAAGTAAATTAACGAATACAAAAATATTTTTAAAGGCCCCCAATATTTTTAAAGGCCATTAAATATAAAGGAATTGTTACAGAATAGACCCCAATATCAGTTATTTTAAGGTATATATAAATATGTAATAAAAATATGAGTGACGCAAAGTTTAAGCCTTGAGGCACACCTAATTTTGGTAATTGTAGAAAAATAAACACATGCTTATTTCGAAAGTAGGACTAAACGAACTTTAATATAACAATAATACATAAAAACTAATTCAGTTTATCAACTATAATAATTCCTGATTGATAATGTCTAATTATGACAATACCTACAGTAGAACAGTTCTAAAAATTTTATTCAAATAATTGACAGAATTTAATTGCCTTTTCTCATTTTTATAAATATATCTTCTAAAACGTTGTTGTCCATTTATTTGTTACCAACATGTGCCATTCAATTTTGAGAACCCTGATTCATTAAAAAAATAACACAAAACAAGACAGATAATTTCGGCCATTTATCCATGACATGTTTGCAAGCGAAATCTTTTTTTTTTTTCGTGGGCCGTGGCCCATGCCGGGGTTTTACCAAGAAATTGCATTGTTAAGACGCGGTTGGGTTTTTCCTTAGAAAAGTTATGCACAATAATAGGCATACCTAAAATTTCTGGAATATCTAAATGCGTAAAAAATATTTCAGCATTTAGGAGAATTGAGTATGAATTAAATATTTTTCAATTTAAATGAATTCATTAATTTTCATTGTTAAAGCAGATAGTTAAAATTATATTATACGTTGTTTAATAGATATCTAGATACAAGATTAACTAATATCAATTAGTACGAGATTACGCGACAAAATTTTACCTAAAAAATATTCAACCTAAACAGAATTTAATTATGCAGTATACTGATGCCCTCAGAAAATAACTCAACAATTTTTTGTAAATTATAAGGACTTATATCTACTTTAATGATAACATAGACTACCTAACCCCATTGAGCAAGAAGTATTTGGCACACTACATTAAAGTATTATGTAATTACTCTTATAGGACAATTCGCCAGTTTTTTGTTTTTAAAAATTAGACTGTAACATTATAAAAGAATATAGACAAGCATTGTTAGTCCAATAATTTGTTCTGTCTTTTTCTGATCAGGTTTTTTAGGTAAATTATTGTCGTGCGAGCCATTTTTGATCAGTTCGGTTTTGCTATAATCCTTTAAGTCTCCCTCTGCCTTATTTGGGCTTTTTGAGGCCTCCACTTTTCCGATTACCAAGAATGTAAAATAAGTCAACCACTAAAACCCCCTCCTATCGGGACGCTTATAGTTGCCATCAGTCGAACTGAATTATTCCTTCTAGAAGGAAGAATATAGAGAAAATGATTCGGGTGGACTCTAGATAATGGTGAAGGAATACGGATTGCATATTCTGGAATGTCTGGTGTCTTCAAGAACCGCCACATTTATATGTAAATAGGACTACTTTGCTATTTATATCAGTTTAAGTAAGGAGAGTTAAGAGTACACATAAATTAGTGTATTACTTATTAAATAAATTAGTGTTATTATAAATAAATAAACTGTTAAAATAAAATTTTCATTTCTTTCGCAAGTGTAAATAACAGATATATTTCATAAAGTACTATTCCCAGATATTCTTACTTTGTATAACGTCCAACATCTATTCAGCTCACCGCAGGATGGATTAAAGCATAAATTTAAAATTTGCTATTTTTCTGTTTATCCGTTCATGAGTTATCGACACACAAACAGACACACGCAGACATCATCGCGAAAATAGTCAAAATGGATTCAGGGGACTCCAAAACGTAAAATCTTTCCATATCTATTACAGACAGGAAAGTAAAAATATAGATACCACTAAATCCTGATAAAATATTAGATTTGTTAAAAAACTAATGAACGAACGAACCACAGCCTAATATTTTCTATCACCTCGCTTTTTCATTCGGTGACGTCACTCTGTCCTTAGCAACGCGGATGAGGCCACCGTAGTGCCTCCGTACTCTGGGTAGAAACGGGAAGGAGAACACGTGATCAAAAATGTCGCCACGTCCGCCATGTTGTTCCTGCCTTCCTTCACTTGTTGCAGTTTGTTCTGTGATGTACTGTTTAATCTTTTGATATTAATTAAATTATACTTTTGTATAAATTGTTTATGATAAAAAACATTAAAACAACAATGGTGTCGTGTGCCAAGCGCAATTTCCCTAGTAGAGATTGTGTGGATAGGTTTATATAAACACAGTACAGAGCGGTAATAAATGTTCATATAATTTCCAGAATAAAATTAGATTAAATGATTTCTTATCATTGACAATAATAAGTAAATATTAGACATTATATGCTAAATTAGCATATAGCATTTTTGTACATAATAAACACAATTTTATTCATTCATTAATTGTAGGTAGATTTCCACGTAATCCAAAACGACGTAAAAAAAATTGATATATTTTATAGAAAGACATTTTATTTATTTATTTATTTATTTATTTATTTAATTAAAAGATCCTACGGCCAATAGCCACTTACAGGATGAGTGGTAATAATAAACCTAAAAAATAAAAAAAACAAGAAAATTATTTACATTAATATGAATAATATAAATATAATATAATTGACTAAAATTGTGTGGGTACTTTGAAAAAACTCTCTATGAGAGAAAAAAAGCTATGTACACAAATTAGTGCAAATAGGGTAAAATAAATAATGTTCTTATTTTATTTATCGAAGTACATAATATATCGATGTTATCTGAATAGTTATTTACCTCTGATAGCATACTGAATAATGGTGACCGACACAGCACATTAGTCCTAGGAATCGGAAGTGAAAAGGTTTGAACATGCTTTGCAGCGAGTCTAGGGATATAAAAATTAAGTTGACTTAATAATGTTGAACATTTGATACGATTATGTACTGAATTATAAATAAAAATAATGGCTGATATAATCCTTCTCGTGTGTAAACTTGGCATTTTAAATAACACAGTGTCTAGGTACACGCTAACTTGTACGCATTATTATTATTATTATTTGTTCATGTATGTAAAATTTGCTTCTAAGGTTTATAAAATACTACTGTTAGTCACGGCGTAAATGAAAACAAACAAGACACATTCACACAAACACCTCTCACCACAGCAATATGACGTTTCGCGTGTATATAATTTTTTGATTTGTGTACACTTTAGCAGGTACCTAGCAACAGCGTTTAAATAATACTTAATAGTTGATCCTGGGGAATAAATGTCTTTTTAAGTGAGGACAAATTGTAATATAGGTATTGGATTAAAAGGTGAATCCTTTTAACTATTCATTTACCGATAAGTATTTTCCTTCCAAATACAGATGGTAAACTCTCTGAAAAATGATTTAGGAATCTAGTCCAGTGATAAGTTGGATTATCAATTAGTTGTACGCGTTTGTCTTTTTATAATGCATAGTGAATCAATGAAATTTTTCTCTAAGTTTTCAACGTAGCACCAAAATCATTGCAAATCATAGGAGGAAAAAGAAAAACAAAACATCACAATTTTGTAAATAACTAAGAAGACACTATAAACAGAAACCAAAAGCCAAAGCCAAAAAAAAAAACACTAAAAGTAGACGAAAAAATTGGAATACAAAAACAAATACACGTTATAATCTTTGGATTCTTTGGTTTACTTTCACCCATAAAAAAAGTGGATTAAGAAAACACAATTTCACCAGTGACTTCATCTAGTATTCGGAGCAAATAAAAAATGTTAGTTGTCGGTTTTGGAACCTCTAGGTGCTTTGTGGTATGAATCATATATTCGGAAATGTACTAGTACCCCATATAGAAGCAAATTCGAGAAATTGCCGGAGTAAAAAAGTTACAGGGCCATAAAGAAAAATTTAAGAAGTGATGTTTTTTAATTCCTACTCTAAAACAGCTTAAAATATATTTATGAAAATCTACATATGATGTTAATATACAGTAACCAATTAAATAAAATTTTACCGAACACAAAGCAGTAATAATGAAGTTGAAATCGAAATTTTGCTGTATTTAAAAGATAATAGCCAATATCTACTTACTTCAGATGAATATACAACAATGAAGAAATATAATAATATAATAATGTAATAATATTTATTCACTACGAGTATGAGTACATTAATTGTTTAAAATATAGTTTATTTGACCTAATAAAATAAATATATTAGTAAGAACACAGTAAATAAAATTTACATTTCTACTAAAGTGGATTAACAAGTAATAATTACAGGGTGTAACAAAAAAATGTACAGTAAATTTAACCACTGTTTTTCAGGGCAAAAATAAGTCGATTTAAGCTAACTTGCTTGAATAAAAATTGTATAGTAATACATTTCAGAGGTGATTTTTTAATCTTATTCTAAAACGGCTTAAAATATTTTTATGAAAATCATAGCATGCAGTTAAATGAAGTTAGTGAAAAATTTAATTATGAGTATTTTTCACTATGATCTTCCTTCAGGGGTATATGGGTGATTCTCGTGTAACTGCGATTTTTACAATTTAAATTTTTCTAACATTAAAAATGTTTTAAAACGTTTGTTCTGCGCGTTTTTATTTTCTATTTATTCACAAAACTAAGCCTGTGAACTGGTTTTACTACAGCTACAACACAACGAAAACTGTGACAAAATTTCAAAAGTTTAATGCCACGGTACTGACATTATTTCCACGGTACTGACATATAAATTATTATTTTTTTTACTGATCGAAAAATTGGTATAAAATTGCAATAAAATTCAATGCAGTATGTATTAGATTGTAGTTATAAGAGGTACATTTTATATTAAAAAATTAATTTTGATAGAAATTTATATATTTAATTTTAAAAATAAGAATCGGACATGCCACGGTACTGACATTTCGAGTATATTTAGGTGCAGCTTAAAAAAAATTTGCGAAGGTTTATGATCTAATTCATAATGTCAGTTGTAAAATACCTCTAAACTTACAATATTAATAACTTTTTGATGAGGAAAACTTATGCTAAACGATAAATAAAATACTGGACATAAAAAATCACAGTTATGCTAGAATCGCCCATATAACTTAGTAATAAACACATTCACAAACAAATATTAAAAAATAAAAATATTCAAAACGAATCTAAGATTTCAGTGGCGTCCTGGTTTTAATTGAATTTCATTATCTAAAAAGTATAGGGGTCAAAGGTGTGCGAAACCCGTCTAAAAGCTTATTGAATTAAAATTTTTTAAATATAATCAAGACGATCCTGCACTTCTTTTGCGTTGAAGTAATATATTTACCAGCAGTAATAATGAGTTGTATTTTATTATCTTTTTGCCAATACCTTTGATTGTGTTAATGCAAAGAAATTTACATTTGTAAATTGTGATTGCTGCTATAATATTGTAACGTTTTTTTTTAATATTTATAGTTTATTTATTTAAAGCACTTTATTTACAGTTTATTTATAACTTACTAATTAAAATATATAATACTTAGGCATTAACTCTTTATTTATTACAATTTATCTTTTCTGTCCAACACTTCAAATGAATCTTCCCGTCCGTCGACAACTCGTGCTATTTATATAAAGCCAACTTTGTACTAGTAGTTTCTAAACGATCTCGAATATCCGAAAATTATATCTCTATGACTCAACGGCTACGTACCGCTTTTTCTGGTAGTTTCGAGAAGCGATGCGTTTGTCTCTATATTGCCAGCGCTAGACTTTATACTGCAGGCAAGGAGTAAACAAAGCACAGTGTTGGCTTGCATCATTTTCACTATCAGAAAAAGTTAATATTTTTGAAATGCTTCTGTTAATACCTTCGATGCATGCGTTTAAAATTGGTCTACGATTGTAATTTTTTTCTTCCATTTTATTTAATTTTGTTCTAGATCAATATAGAAAGCTAAACTACTACATTTACTCGTATAACTGACATACCATTTTTTTAAAACCAAAATTGTGCTAGTGTCTTCTCAACAATCTCAACCTTAAGAGTCCTATGGAGAACAGCGTTGAGGCAGTTATAGGGTGTCTCGACGATGTTCTTTAATACTTTATTTTGGAAATGTTGAATAACTTGAACGCTATTTTAATGGTACAGACTCAAATTTTGATAACATGAGTCCAAACGGATTTTAATGTCTACCTGTAAAGGAGCACTTTGTTATACAGGGTGATCCATTAGTGTGAAAAAGTCTAATATATCCGCCATTATTAGAGATATAAACTCTAGTTGCTAACAAAGAGTTTTTATTGCATTCTCACAAAATCCATACCATATTAACTAATTCTTCACGACTATAACTCATATCAAAAACTGGCGAGACGTTGTAAAAAACAAATAATGCAACACTAATGACATTAATAATAACAAACTGCCAGTATTGGGGGTTTTTAAAGCCAACTTAAAAAAAAATTTAATAAACAAAAAATTTAGTAGGTTTCATTTGTAGTTTGTGGTTGCAATGTTTATTTCTTTTTATAATAAATGTATAAGTGACATTACATATTGTCAGAAACTTACTTAATCGATAATAAATAACTACTTCAGCTTAAATTCAATTAATTACTAATGATTAATAAAATGTATTTCCAATCCATTATTTTCTGAATTATCATTTTTACAACTAAAATTTAAAAATCTCTAAAAACTATTAACTTTTGGTATTGGGAATGCTTAAGTCAAATTAAAGTATAATTAGGATACTTTTGAACGATGATATAAAATACAGGGTAAACCATTTAAAAAAATTGAGAAAATTATGTATTTGTGTTTTGACTCACCCTGTACAGATTTGATGCGAATTGAAAAAAGTAGTATCTCCGGATAAAATTTGACCATGATCGAAAAATTGTGGTAGAAAAAAATTGATTGTCAATTGTTTCTTTTGCATGATATAGGTCATTGAATTCAATACGATTTTCATACAAAACTGATTATATCCTGCAAAATATCCTGTATAAACCAATAATAATTTATATTTTTAGAATGGGAAAAGTGTTGGTAATTCAAATATAAAATAAAATACAGGGTGATCCATTAAAAAGAACATAAGTTGGTTCCTGAGAGAAGTTATTAAACATCCTGTATATTCAAATATAATTTTAAAATATGTAGTTTAACACTGTCTACCGTTTTGTGCAAACATTTTTTTTATATCTCTAATAATGGCGGAGATATTGGACTTTTTCACACTAATGGATCACCCTGTATATGTGGACAGTTTCGAGTTTTTTCTAATGTGACTTCTAACAAAGTCTAGCATCAAATGTCATACTTATATATTTTGATAAATTGGCATATGGAATGAGTGATATTTATTGAAAAGTAAATATTTTGATTTTGTTTATTGCCGAAGTTGATAAAATGTACAGTTATGCTTTCAATCAATTTAATTTGCCATCTTCTCATCTTTTCATCTTTCGGTATATAGAATTTTTCAATTATTTATTAGCTTCTTCATGGTCTTTTGCAACAGTTAGGATTGCAGTCACATCAGCAGCAAATGTTGTGATAGCAGTGTGTTAGGAATATCTCTAGTATACAGCAATGAGAATTTGTACACTACCTTGAGGCATTCCTGCCTTGATTTATCTTAGGTTAGAATAGTTTTTTTTTCTGTGCTAACTGAGATTAAAATAATTTTAATTTTGTATAAAGTATAATAATATCGAATATGAAATACCTATGGGTATTGTATGATCACAATTTACGATCTGTGATATTAATACCAAAATAGAATATCGAATCTTCTTAGAAAATTTTACAACTTGTAGATATCAAATATCTGAATATTCTTGAAAGGTTGTTACCTTGAAAGGTTTTTTTTAAGACTTGTTTTTAATATCAATGACGAAGTTAATTTGCTGATAATCCAATAAAAATAAAAACATATTTTTCTGCAATAATTCCGATTATTGCAAAGTTTGTAGACCACACCGATATCCCAAAACGCCATTTAATCTAAAAAGTTCCTGTTTGGATTCAAAATTAAGCACAGTATTTCAGTAATTGCGCAAATCTTGAGCTATAATTACAATAACAATCGTCAATTTATCAGCAATTTAATAACATTGCAATTCGTAAAAATAAATTTCCACATTTTAAATTTATGTGGTAAAAGACTTGATAAGTTTCATCAATGAAAGAGATGATGCCGAGTCATTATTATTTAATGCCGTGAGAGTTAACGTAAATAAATACCAGTGATAGTAAATAAACGAAATCAAAATAATATTGTGTAATTAAAAAACACGTGTACACAGGATATTAATGACCGCAATTATTATTAGAAGTATTTTTAACGACAATTAGGTACTTCCGCTGCTGAAAACTGACCAGCAAAAACACATAATTTGGATTAAAAAAAAAGGTTTTGATACACAGTCGATTAAAAGTTAATAAATTTTTAAAAATAATGAAAAGTTATTATGGTGTGTCTCTTATGAAATACATAAAATCTGTATCGTAATTACTTCGAGATCCCGAGACAAAATTTTATCCTCACAAAGTAATGTGATGTAAAATGATAAAAGGAATAGCTGGTATGCCTAGTTTCTGCCGAAGTATTATTTATTTAAATTAATTCTGTCAATTTCAATATACCGACATCATCACATAACAACTCAACGATATTTTAAAAAATTTGTCAACTTTAGAGATATAGCCATTGTAAGTTTTTAAATTGTTATCCCGTATGTGTACGCTTCTGACTTTTGGGTTTGGATAGCGTATAGTGTTAATTACAAGTACATATTAAAAATAATATTATCTTCAATTCAACATTTAAATGAACGAAACGAAACCAAACCAAAAATTTAGTTTTATTGCCTTCTCTGCGTAATTCGCATTTCGTTGTAGGTATTTCAGAAGCTACAATATTTCTCATTTGCATTTTTTTGATGTTCATCGAGAGTTAAGTATAATTTATAACCACCGTAACGTAACTTAACTTAACGCCGTAAAAACTTAACCTAAGATATAAAAATAGTCTATTTATAAATGTCCGTAACGTAAAAGTTGAGCATGCGTGTTGATTTCAGAGATTATCAAATTACTGACAACCTTATAAAATAAACAAGTGTAAACTATGTACCTAACCTCTAAATAAAACTTATAAATTATGATTTTGCTATATAGAAAGAATATAATATTAACTACTAAAAGCACTAAAGCAAGTAGCATGCTATGGAAAAACCAGTAATTGTCAAATACAGATGCGTATTGTCAGTATTTAGTCCATTCGCAATTTTTGCAAAAAAAAATTAATAAACAAACGAAATCTTACTCGCGAAGAATGTGCTCAATCAAGCTTTAATATTGTTTGAAGAAGGTTGGAGTTACCGAAGAATTGGTGAACGATTTGACGTAACCCACACAACCGTTTCACGAGTTATACAAAGATATAGAGAGACTGGAAATCATGGTCGTAGGCTGGGACAAGGAAGAAACCGAGTAACTACTCCGATTCAGGATCGATTTTTAAGACTGTTAGCATTAAAATAACGTTTTGTAACAGCTCGGACCCTTCAAACCCAGCTTCGGGATACTAATGGTTTAGAAGTTTGTACAGAAACTGTTCGTCAGCGACTAAGGGAACATAATTTGAGGCCTAGAATAGCGAGGTCCAGTTCTAACTAGAGATCATCGCAGAGCAAGGCTAAATTTTGCCAGAGAGCATCGTAACTGGTTAGAGGCTGAATGGCAACAGGTATTATTTACTGATGAGTCTCGATTTTGTCTGCATAACAATGACAGGCGTATGCGCGTATACTGACGCCCTAATGAACGGTATGCTCAGTGTAATTTCTCACATACAACATTATTTGGAGGAGGATCTCTGATGGTCTAGGGAGGCATTTCTTTGACTAGTCGCACAGAACTTGTAATCTTAAATAAAAGCCTTACAGCTGACAGGTACACATTGGAAATTTTAGACGAACATGTAGTTCCATTTGCACCATATATAGGGCAAGGATCTTTGTTGATGCAAGATAATGCCAGGCCTCATGTTGCTCGAGTTGTGAGAAATTATCTAGAGGAAGTCGGTATCGCTACCATGGCATGGCCAGCTCGGAGCCCGGATTTAAACCCGATAGAAAATCTCTGTGATACTCTTGGGAGGAGATTACAAGAGGAACGTAATCTGAACTCTCTGGAAGATATACGGTAGAGACTGATTCAAATATGGGAAGAATTGGACCAAAATGACACAAGGTCTCTTATTTTAAGTATGGGCCACCGTTGTCAAGAAGTTATTCGTGCCAGAGGCGGAAATACTCGTTACTGACACTTATTTCGTTACATTTTGTTTAGTGTTTTCATTGTTAAATTTTGATATTAAGAGGGTTTTATACAAACACAGTTAGCACACCGACGTTGTGGAAGAGACAACCTTTCATTTAAAAAAAAATCGTCCAAATCAGACAAGTGGTTTTTACTTTAAACTTTTTGTTATTTTTTGATGGTGCATTAATTTATTGGGGAAGTGTATATCACTTTAGTGGTAATAAAATGTAATATCCTAGTCTCGACTTCGCATTTAAATATATTGATATTTTAAAGATTTGAGATTGTTTACCTACCTATTTGCTCCAAGTAAGTAGGTATCCGTTAAATATGTATTATTATTTGTATTTATTTTGTTCTAATAATATTTATTTAAGTTATTAATAAACATATTTTAAGAATGTTCTATTTTATTACTTGTTGATATATCTTATATTTATTTTATAATAATATGCAAAACCGACTCTCCACATCAGCCCGTTATAACAGATTCATTTCTCAAATTTGGCATAATCGACCTAAATTATTTTGTAAAATAAGAGTTTCGAACTTACTAGTTCCATACTTTATTTTATAAAATAATTTATGTGGAAATTATTTAAAATTTAATTTAGAATTACTACCTACTACTAAAAATTACAATTTGAATTTACCATCATCTGTCAATTGTCATTTTAGTTCTTGTTTCAAACACAAGGTGGCGCTATTTTGGTTTTAAAGTCTAAAATTGGCGTGGGGTCTCTAGAGTCTAGAGGATTCGTGCTTTGTGATTGATACCGGTTATCTGTGGCCATAGACGTCCTTATAGTTGGGTAAAGGGGGTTTATCCTATTCATAAAATATTCCTGGTTTTAAGGACAAGTGGGGACAGAGGCAAAGGGACTCACAGGATCAGAGGATGACCAGATTGGTACGGAATGGCTCACATTACAGTATAAAGATTTTTCAGGTTCTGGTTACGTTCCGTGTATTATAATTATTGTTATTAGGATTATATTGACTTTTGGATATTGACTATTTTTCATTTGCTAATTTTTTGAATAAGAAAATTATGATTTATTTTAATAAATTTTACATTAAAAAGGTAGTCTTAGCAAATGTCGGAAAAACAAACCGTTTAGTTAGAATTTGCGTTTTAATTTTATGTTGCATATTTTTCTAAAAAATCACATTCTCCTATGAAAATATTTTACAATGACGTTAGTTATTCATTGTTTGAGAGTTAATATTTATAGCTTTATTTTGAAACCTGAATCACGATATTGTTTGCTAAAAAATATAAATAATATGAAAGCATACATATTTGAGGATACGCATACATATGTTTGGAGAATGTCTATGAAATTCAACTGCAACAGTTAGAAGATACATAGTGAAAAATTCCTTCACAGAAATGTACCATCTAAAAACATATTTAGTGCTGTTGGAAGAAGAAGTAGGGAAACCGGTATGATTTTTCCAAGTAAAACTAATTCTGGTCGATCGAGGTTTACTAAAAGAGTAAAGACGAAAAAGAAATTTTGAATGTAGTTTCTAATGTTCCAACCATTAATATTAGAATAATATCATTGAGAACAAACATACCTCATACCTGTATCTACTTCATAGCCATTTTGAGAATTATATCACTAATTATATCACTACCGAAGGGCTCAAGAACTCTTACCAAGAGATTATTCGTTGAGGGAAACATTTTGTAGGCTTTTGGCTAGAAGAGAGACTAGACATAATCATTTTCTGCAAAACATTTTCTCTCACAATGCACATTTGTGGACAGTAGAAAATACAAAAAGCTGAAAGGATAAATTATTACTACTAGTATTCGTTTAAAATAAATGTTTGGACCGCAACAATGGCCAACAACTATTTCATTAGATACCATATTTTTGAACAAAATCTAAATGGCGAAATGTATTTCAATTTTTTTTCTGATAGACTTTCTGAAATATTAAAAGACATTCGTTTGAATATAAGAAACAAAATGAATATTGTGCACGATGGAGCTCCACCACATTTTAATCTTTTACCTAGACAGTGGTTGAGTGAAAATTTTCTACGACGTTGGATTTAGTGATGCCGCGATACAAGACGAGAAACTGTTCTCTTCTCGACGAGAAGGCGCTTCTCTCGCTCTAAAGAGCCTTTCTCTCGTCTTGTCTCGTTTCGTCTCGTTTCCCTCGTGATAAAACAATACCAAATTTAAATTTGAGAAAGACGAAACATGAAGAAACGGTAAAATTTGTAAGACAAAAACAAATAATTTTTTAAGTAATTTGCGCATTAGTACCCAAATTTGGCAATAAGAAACACTTATGTCTGTCTATCCGTCTGTTACAGTCATGTTACAATTGAAATTTGAATAAGTGGCCCAGAATAGGCGTTAACTAAAAACGAAGATACTTTGTCTTGTAAGTCAGTTGGGGAGGAGGGGAAGAGGTTAAATTGGAAGTTAGAATTTTTCTAATGCAATCCTGCGATGTCAAATGAAAGCATTTTGTAATATGTTTTCAAAATGCAAGAAGATAGAGACATAAAACAAAAACGATGTGAAATTAGAGGAACATAATATTTATGTTATAATAAGATGCACTTTACTTGAGACGTAAAATAAAGGGCCTTGCTTACTGCCTTTAAATTTTCTAAAGGAAAGTAAAGTCATGTAATACCTCATTTGAAAGATATTTTGATTATATTTACGTCCAAGCAAACAGTTTTTTTTTTGTTTTTACAAAAATTACATTCTTGATAATCCTCGTGTGTCGCAATTATCCTAAAAATTTTAAATAATGTTAGAAGATAATTTTATATTAAGCTTTTTTTTTTTCAAGAAGTTATGAAAAATTTAATACGTCAAGTGATTTTTAAATCACCTTTGATATTCTTAAATTATTTTAGTAAATACAAGAAGCCTTTCCTTAGTAATAAACAATAATTGTTAATACGAGAGTTATCAAGAATGTAACTTATTAGTAAAAGCCCAGAACATGTCTGTATAAGAACAAAGTACCAGCTACAAAAAATTGCCATTTGTGCAGTGTTAAATCCCTCTAATAGTAAAAAATTACTTAAATTTATAAAAGATACTGACATTTACTAGGTACTAACCAAAATATCAATTATCCATTGTATACTATTGTAAAAAACAGCATTTATAAGGTATTATACCTCCGGTAATGATCCTTTGAGGTTGAAGCGGTAAATAAAAAAAAAATAATTTGACCTACTTTATGAATTTATTTAATGTAATTTCTGTAAAAACATAAAAGCCTAAATCTTTTTACATGAACGTAAAAATAGTAAAAATATAGAAAATATCTTTCAAATGAGGTATCGCATGACCCTACTTTCCATTAGAAAATTTAAAGATGGTAACTTCCTCTATCTTACGTGTCTTAAGTAAAGTGCATCTCGTTATAACAAAAATATAATATCTCTTGAGTTTTACCTCGTTTTTGGTTTGTTATTATCTTTTTTCATTTAGAAGTTAAAAAAGAGGAGGTACAATTTTCGTCCTCACTGTATATAATACATTCGTTTGTATTACCTTTTCTTTGACAGTTTTTCGAAAAAACGCTTATACATTTTCAAGTTATCTTCAAAAGTAACCTCAGAAAAGCAAAATGGATTAAATATAAGAAATGATTGTATAAATTTTAAATAAATGAAATGAGAAATATTTTTTCTTATAAATCACTATTTATAAAATCCTAATGACACAAGTATCATTTGTTATCATTTAATATAAATATATAAAATATGTTTGTTATAGTCAACTTTTTCACTATCTCGAAATCTAATGTGTTAAAATTTTAAGTTACGATAAGCAATTGAAAATTCCAAATAAGCAAAGAGAAAATTATTCGGGAGAGCCCGAGAGAGCTCAAGAGAAACGAGAAATTCTCGTCGAGAAATGACACTCTCTCGTCTCGTCCCGAATCTGTTTCCGAGAGAAAATGTCTCTCTCGTCGACGAGACGAGAATCTCTCGTCTCGCGGCATCACTAGTTGGATTGGACGAAGCGCGGAAGGTCCAATACAATGGTCTCCTAGGTCATCTGGCCAGACATCTTTAGATTTTATGTTATGGAATTATGTAACACAAAAAGTTTACGCTACAGAACTGGATATATTAGGGAAAAGGTAATAAATATTTTTTATGAACTACAAAATAACGCGAAATTACTTCAAATAATAATGTTTTTTTCTAAGAAAAAGAATAAATTTGTGTATTCGTCAAAATGGAAAAAATTTTGAACAATTATTGTAGATTTATTTATTTTTCTTAAATATTGCCGTTATTAACCGAGAAACCATAATTTCAATTTTGTTTATCAAAAAATTTAAAAATTGAAAAAAGAGGAAATAATTAATCACTAAACCTTTATTTACCACTTTATAGACATAGAAATTTTTGGATTTAAATGATGTAATTTAATACCCTTAATAATCTCTCTACACTTGGTTTAAATCGGTTATTTAGTTTTTGAGATATTGTTAAAAATGTGGAAACGTTTTCGGACATTTGTTTATTATTAAATAAAATAATATATTTGACGTACTAGCGCTAGAGAGTTAATCAGATTTTTATGAAACACTGCATATCATGAGATAGCAATTAAAAAATAAAAATTAAGGCATTTTGGGATTTTCTTCAAAATAATGAATTTAGGGTCCATAACACTTTAGTGTCACAAAAAATAAGCCATTTAAAAAAAAATAGAACCATTTTGAATGTAGTAGAGACTAATTCTTTACAAAAAAGTGCGGATTTTTTCAAAATATAACCATTTTTTTCTAACCTCAATTTTTTTATTTTTTGGAACATGAGTGAATTGTTCGCCGAGTTCAAGTACGAATTTTGTAAACATTTGTCAACACCCAAAAATAACTAGTTTCTATAGTAAATTTTCGCAAAAAAAAAATAGAAAAACAGCATTTTTCGAGAAAAATATAATGAAAAATTGAAGTGATCTAAAACCATATATTTTGTTGTTTGGAAAAATGCAGTATGTTTACCTATAGAGAAACAATTTAAAAAAAAAATATTTTTCGTCATGAAACATTTTTTCCATATTTGCACAAGAAAACATCACTAACAAAAAAATTGAATATTTGTCATTATGGAAATATCAAAATAATTAAGAAAAAATACGTAACCGAACCCACGTAAAAAATTAATTGAATGTCGCCTGTAATGAAAACATAATTTTTAAAATAATTTGCTTCCCGGCCAACTGACACAGATCAAAGAATATACGTTCTTGCTTCTCAGCTTAATATCGCTACCAAACAAACCTAAGTTGCCTTATCTATTGATTGTTGCAGTAAACACAACATAAAATTTAGAAATATTTATTGATTTAAAATGCAATATGCTCATAAATAGTTTTTAATAAATAATAAAAAAAAACACTTATAACCTATGTAAAATATAAAAACACAAATAAAATTGCGATAAATAAAATCAAATTCTCGACAAACGCACAAGAGAGCATGCGCGAATCTAAATTACTACGCTTTTATCAAGTAATAGGTAGTTTTCAACATCCGCAATAAAAAATAGTTCCAACTTGGAAAGGCCATATTTTTGAATTTTGACTATAATCCGCAATTTTTTTTCCAAAAATCAAGAAATATCTATCTGTAGTTTTATTTAAAACATATGTCAAATCTGTAATTTTGTGACACTAAAGTGATATGTCACCTGAATTTATTCCTTACGTTTGCATCATACTGTAGAGTGGTCAGATTTAGAAACTTTCTTTCTCAGAAGATCACACCCAAACCCGTCAAAATTCTCATCACCGAACTGCACCTGTTTTATGCCAAAACACAATACACCATTCTTAAAAAAAAATTCTTTATCGGCCTCGTTCACCCATGGACAATAATTACTGGCTACATTTAGTGGGTAAATTACTAACAACGACATATTCCGGTCTCAAATTTTAGTACCACGAAAAACCCCAAGTAACTGACTAATATCAGCTTTCGTTGCATCAGAAACCTGTCTCTTAAATTTCGAAGAACATAAAAAATAATTCCCGACATTTTACTGACTGAAAGCTTCTACAGGGTGATTGTATTAATTTTTGGTAACGTTTTTAAGATCTGTGTTTCTGATAACGAACAGTATTCATTCGCCTTTGGTGTTGAATGTAAATAGAAACAAAGAAGTAACATGCAATCAAATTTTCAAATAACTGTAAGAACATAATGTTTATTTTCTTTCAATAAAAATACCTTACAAATTTCACTGCATTGCTGAATCTCACGGTTCATAAATATTATTGCTCCGGTTACTCCATCAATGACAACCAATTAATTCATGCGCATAATTATGTCACCAGTGTACTTCCAAGTTTTAGACCATAAATCATTACATATATTTTTCATAAACATAATTAGCTTAGATAGACTCGCCTTCACACTATCTAAACATTAAAGGTATCTTTTCGGAACGCGCGACAGACGACATAAGACAGCAGACGCGACGGCAATGGAGACCAAGAACGGTCTCTTCACGTCTGAACACATGCAATTATATGAAACACATTTCACAAGGCGCGACACGGCCTCGAGGTAGCGTTTTCTGTCTGTCTCGCTTAGTCATCGCTTGTATTTTCAGGTGATTAGTCGATATTTTATAGAAATGGTAGAAGTTCTATCCTGGGCAGTGTTGCCAGATGAAAATTTGCTAAAACAATATGGGTGAAAAAAAAAATACAGGGGGGAAATAATTATAATTTATAATGTAGTTAATAAAAAAAAAAACAAGAAACGAAAAATAATAATTTTTCTACCCAAATTAGAAAGTAAACAAAGAATAAAAACAAATAATAATATTTTTAATACATACTTAACGTATGGAAACAAAAAAGAAACCAATGAAAAATAATAGGTATTTTTTTTAGATCAGTCTCAATCAGATAATTCAAATACGTTGTGTTTGGCTTGTATGTTCTTTTTATGATGCCCTATTAATTCATGTTGCATTTTAAATAAAAATATAATAATTATCTTGAGGTTTTTTTTATGGAGAAAACCTACGCTGCTTTTACTTCAGCAAATTTACTAGAGAAAATATTCTTTGACCATTTGATTAAGAATGAGGCAAACTTAATAAATTAAGAATAAAATTTGTTAAGTTGATGAAAACAGTAGATTTCATGCCTAAAACAGGAGAACAGAGACAAAAACAGTGGATCTACTTAAAAACATTAGGTCTGGCAACACTGACCGTTCCCTCAAATTGTCGTCTGAGGTTGACGTGTGTCGCCTGTCTCCTTGCTTCCCAAATGTGTGAAGCGCTTAGAGCAGGCTCTAAGGTAACATAAATGCATCTGTCTCCTTAGCTGTCGCGTCTGTTGTCGTCTGTTGTCTATCGCGCCTTCCGAAATGGTACCTATAGGAAAAGGGGTAGGATACAACAAACAATGACGTACTGTTTCGAGAGGGTTAATTTAAATTATTTTATAAAAATTATATTAATTTTTAAATTTTGATAACCTATAGACGTTCTAAATCAAACGTGAATTTAAAGAAACAATTTTCAATATTCAAAAAACCGTGCTAATAGATTCAAATTGTAACTCAAATTAAAGGAACATTTTTGTTAGTACTTTAAAGTACTGAAATAAGATTTTGTTATTTTAGTCTTACTGGTAACGAATAGATATTGTAATAAGAGTACATATAGTAAATAAAACCCTTCCATTTCGAGTTATTTTTAAATCTGTATTGTTCCGGCCACTTTTTACTTTTTTGTGGTTCGATAGAAGAATAATTAGTTGAAAAACAATAAACTTACTTTATTTAAGACAGATAAATATAAACATACGAAAATATACCCCCTTGGATCTTGGATGGCACCTAGGTGCGTACAGATATAACGGACCGAGCTAAGGCCACCAACGGGCCTAGGTTCGTCAGATTTGCATGGGGTCGAATATCTACCGCGTGATGGAAAGCAAACGGGCCTACCACGAGCCGGACCAAATATGATCAAAGTAAGCCCGTTTGCTTTCCATCTGACGAACCTGGCCCGTTATGGCCGTTATGTACCCGGGCCGGGCCTGGGCCAACAACGCGCGGTGGAAAGAAACTGGACCTACTTCGATCCTATTTGGCTCGACACGTGGTAGGCCCATTGCCTTTCATCGCGCGGTAGATATTCGACACCGTACAAATCTGTCGAACCTGGGCCAACAAGAGATCCAGTCATAGATAAATTAATATTAAAAGATAAACCGTTTAAATGCACGGCACTGGTAACAAGTGGTAGTTCCCAGCCATACTACTTGGAGCCACCGTCGCACGCTACACATTTGGCTGATTAACTTAACAGTTAGAGCAACATAAAAGAAGAAAATTAAAAAGAAGAATGTCAAGCCTAAACGCGGCTCATTCAAATGTCGTTTATTATTTATTTACATTTTTTGGCATTCATTACTTTAAAAAAACTAATATTTACATTAAAATACTGTATTTAACATAAATATTAGTTTTTTAAGTAATAAAACTCCAAAAAATATAAATGAAAATATTTGAAACAATAGGTATATACGTATAGTTTAATCATTTAATAAAAGTAAGGTGCATTTAAACATTTATTACATACAGAACATGTACAAATAACAACTGTAAGTGGAATTAATAGTATTCTCCTCTCGTTCTTGGAAAACTGTACCAAATTTTGATGCAGGTGTCAGGGGTTTCCTATAAAAACAAAAAAGTGTACATACTTACATCTTATTAAACAATTTTTCTTATCAAAATGTTGCCCTTTCTTATAAAAAAAAATATTTTTAATTTGTCTAAAATTAGTTTATAGAAAAAACTTTCAGTTTTTCTCATAGTGCAATGGTCGATTTGAATTATATTTTAACTAATCTGTTCTAGTTGATCTAACAAATTTGAGTTTGAAAATTACTTTTCATTTTTAACAGAGGGTTGTTCAAATTGTTTATCACTAATACTAAGTTTACGTTTGCAAATAATTTCTTGTTTTTCGTTGCAGATTAGCAAATCTATCTTATGCTACTGTGTATGTTCAGCCTCAACATTTTCTAAAATCTGACTGTTTGGGTTGAGTATTGAGTATAGTTGAACTGGATGTAGGTACTATTAGCTAATAAAATTGGTATAGAATTTGCAATTAGTCGTTTATGTTTTGAAGCAATTTTACTAAAAGAATCTGGCCAAAAATGATCTTCAAAAAGATAGCGAATTTTATTATCTAAAGATAAAGTAAATTCTTAAAACAGTTTTCACGAATTTTAATATCGGAAGGATAATGAAAAAAGGTTTTATTTGAATAACCAGCCTGCTGAATATTAGAATAATACTTATTTAAATTAAGGGGCTGAAAAAGATTACTTAATTTTACCAGGGCCAGACATGTTTTGTTACAAATAGGTATATTAAAAAAGAATTGAAAATCGATCCAAAATGAAATTATACTTCGTTAAGGCTATAAGAAAACAATGATAAACAAAGTCCTTAAACAAATCTAACACCTTATTAAATTATATTGGTAATACTTACTAATTTCATCAAATCAGCACTTATCAATCTTCTTAACCTAATAATAACTTACCTATCGAAGGATAATTATATCCACAACATCATAATAACTTTTATTTTATGACGGTTTTTGTGCATTTTTCGACTATTTCGTCTTCCGCCATTCCGTTCTTTATTTTTAACGAGGTTATCAACACAGTTGCCAAACCTCTCTTTAAAATATCTCAGCAATAGTATGGCCATTGTATGGATGGTATCGAGCACGACAAAAACAAAATAAGGTGCAGCTTATGCGTTTGAATTAACTCTAATCTCATGAAACTTTATGGAAACTGACAACATCGCTGTCATCTTATTTGCGACGGTGGCTCCAAGTAGTATGGCTGGGAACTACCACTTGTTACCAGTGCCGTGCATTTAAACGGTTTATCTTTTAATATTAATTTATCTATGGATCCAGTTCAACTCATATATTTTTCCTATTGTCACGATAAGCTTCAGTTCAGTGGTAGTTGCTTGTATTTTGATCTTTTGTCTTGCCGAAATTATGAAACTCGGAATATTTTTTAATATTACTTTAATAAGAAGTCAAAGTATATATCGGTTTAATATTGTATATGGTCCCAATTTTAATTTACATTTTTGAGAAACAAAGTTGTTTCTTTGTATGGAAATTACAACTTGGATATGGAGTTAAATACAACCTAAAAAATATTCCGTACAAAAGACTTACTATCAATTTAAAATGTTTCTAAACAAAATGTAGAAACAATTATTTTTTTCTATATTTTTCTATTTAAAAATATGTTTAAAATTAAACGTAGTTACTTTATACGTTTAATTGTTAATTGTGTTAATGGTTTGTACTTTAACGCACACATGACTTCCCCCAGTATAAATACTTTGTCTTTATATAAAGGATGGGGCAGAATAACGAGTGATTTTAAAAAGAATATAAAAAAGAGAAATTCATGTTTTACAAATAAATTATTTTGTTAAAGAACAAAAAATTAATGATTAATGATTTTATTTTTTAAAAAACCGGGAAGATGACGTCTGTACAGGCGTACACAATCTTTCAATGGCGATCTAAAATTATTTATTACGTGCCACAGTAATGCGAGGGAATTTGGTCAACTTATTGTCGAATCCGTTTCTTCAAGGACTGAATTATTTGTGGTGGGTTATCTTGAACACTTTACTCTTCAAGTAACTTCTCAAGAAAAAATCGCACGTTGTGAGGCCTAGAAAACGGGAAGGCCAAGTGATGTTCCCATTTCGAGAAATCACATGATTTTTAAATATCCCGCCTTCACAGCGTACGCGCTGTTGAGTGGCCTACAGCTCTATTGTTACTAAACCATGGAGGAAGGATAATTAAGAGTTGCAGATTCCACACAGAAATTTGGCCTTCAGCGACATATGGAATAGTTTTGTGCCACTAATACTCACTCGGTAATATAGAAAGCTGTAATGCTATTTAAATTTGAAAATTGGTGGGCTTTTGAATTTACTTCGACAAAATATAAGAATTTTACATTTCCAATAGCATTTTTTTAACACGCATTTATGTAAAATTTTATATTAAATAATTTTAGAGGTGTAAAATAAATAATACAAAATTGTATTAACTAAATATTATTTATAGAATCTTTATTGGTCACAACAATATACATAATATAAATTTTCTGAATAAACAACTATTTTAAATAACAGAATTTTTAATTAATCGTGCGAAATAAAACAAGAGTTCCATCCATAAATCCTGAAACGAAGAAAAAAAAACAATCGTTGAAAGCGAAAAACTTCTTAAAACTCATAATTTTGATTGTATGTGACTCATTACTTTTGCATTTGCAGCGATTAAACTAATTTTTAATTTGCTGCTTCTAATTTCTATTATAAAGGTCTAATTAAGATTTTCTTGCTTTATGTAATGAGAATACTTTATATTAAAAAGCTTGGTTAATACAAATAATTAAATTCGCATATCTAGAATAATTATTATCAAAATGAACATCAGAATTAAAGCTTTGTTAAGGATTTCAATATTTGGGGATAACATAATTACGAATACGAATAATAATCCTTCTTTTCAGTTGACAATAAAATAAAAATGTTTGTTTTAAAACAGTGTAAATGGGCCAGAACAATTTACTATTACAATCAAATATAATGCATTTATAAGACATAGACATGTTCAGGGCTGACAAGAGGGAGGGGTAGCCGGGAATAATTCCCGGGGCCCGTGCTCAAGTGGGGGCCCGGCAGCGGCATAAGGGGGACCCGGCATCTCTGGTGAGGACCTTTTTTTTAAGATTTCACTAACGAGGAGGAGAAGTTTTTGCTTGAAGACCTCTGTTTTTTTTTAGAAATGTGATATTGCCTAATGTTTTTAATAAAGTTGTCGGGGTGCCCGACCTGGAGAATTGTCCCGAGTCCCAACCTAGCTCTCGGCAGCCCTGGACATGTTAAAGTATCAAAATAAATTTACTTACAGTAAATTACTCCTAAATGTATGATGCCTAAAACTGTATTAAATAAAAGTAAAACTTCTAAAGGTTTACATCGATAGCCATATTGTTTGTTATTGTCTTTTGTATCGTTCGGCTTTCGAGTCGACTCGAGCGTTAACGAGATTTGGGCTTTGTTATCCAAAGCCAGATTCACATTGTACAAATAATTGAATTAATTCATATTTTTTCAATTTTATGATAGATAAACAAGAAAATGTGAAACTATTACTTTTGCATGCTACTACATTTTTATTGAGAAATTTTGTAATTATTCTCTTTACTTAATATTTTAAATATAATTGTTATTGTAGATCGGAATGCGCCAGTTTCGATGCGCAGTAACTTGTTGACAAAATGCGCATATGCTATAAACCCCCGTGTACTAAACGCATGAAATATTGCCGATAGCATGCCTACCACCTTGTAACGAAATGGCGCGTTGTTTTGCCCCACCCTGTATGTTTTCTATTAAATCTATTGTTGAATGTTTTTCTCGAAATCAACATTGACATAAAATTGTTGCAATTTTGCTTGAATAGAAAATGTCGGGAATTTCGAAACGCCACTGTTGGGAAACACCCTGTAGATTCTTGCATACGGCTCGATAAAACGTTTACCTACGAAATATCGGCATACCAGCTGGTAAGAATTCGGTAATTGGCAGAGCCAGTCACTTTTTTCGATATGTCCAGACGTACGAGTTGCTTAATATGATGATTATATTTTAAGTTTTCCTGCTATTTAGGTACTGGATCACAATGTTGGAAGATAAAAAAAAAATATGGACACTAAAAAAAATTGTATTTTACTGACAAAAAATGGTATCATGAATAATCTTGATAACGCCAAATAATGAAGTTTTACATAAAATATTTAAATAACAATGTATTATTAAGAGCGGAAGAACAGAGAACAGAGAAATAAAAAATCAAAGTATGGACAGAAGAACAGACAGTAGGGTCATCATAATCTTACTGAACTGAGCAAATTTGCCAGTTACTCTGATACTCAGTGCCCTTTGTATTAATATAATTGTAATTACAAATCTTTTAGTAATTTATTATACCTCTCTATAACCTATAGGTAAATCACAACCTAACTTATATGGAATCATCTATTGTTTTTCATAATTTTTGAGATGTATGAACATTTTTTGTTTATAAATAAAACTCAGTCCTTACCAAAGACTTTTAATGATAAATAACCTACATAGCAATAAAAATAATTAATTAGTTGACAAAATAAACACAATGGTATTTTTTGGTTTATGAAACCAAATGAATTTTAAATTTTTAATAGTCGAAAAGCAGAAACAAAAACAAAGTTGGTAATTTTAAACAATCCGTGTTACCACGTCTAGCCCTTATGCAAGCTTTTATTCGCTCTAGCATGTTTCTTATTAATTTGTCAACATTATCTTGGAGTATGTTTTCCCATTCTGCTAATGCTGCATCAATAAGCTGTGCGACATTTCTTGCACTATTTCGACGAGCTCTAACCCTTCTTTTAAGATGGTCCCACAAGTGTTCGATAGGATTTAGGTCTGGTGAACATGCAGGCCAGTCTAAAACTGTAACACCTTCCGTTTCAAGATATTATGTAGCCACTCTGCTGGCATGGGGAGGTATATTATCGTGCATAAAGATAAAATTAGCCCCAATTGCAGCTGTCCAATGCCTAACGATTCGTTCTAGCACTAAATCAACATACTTCGGATCGGTTAAAGTTTGTTAAAGTGGTGACAATGGATTTTTTGCTTCCAGCATAATACCTCCCCAGAACATTACAGTTCCTCTTTGATATCTTGGAACAGATCTGGCAGCGTGGAGTTTCGCTTATCTTCTTGGAGCCTTGAGAATCCGAATTCGATGGTCACCTGATCTTAGGCCAATTCTGGTCTCATCCGAAAAAAGAACATTTTGCCAATTCTCAATTTTCCAGTTTTGGTGTTAAAGGCACCAATTTAGACGGTCAATTTTATTTTGCCTAGATAACGGTGGGACCCGTAACTCTCTCCTACTGTACAACCCTTGTCACGAAGTCTTTTTCTTGGGGTTTCAACCGATACGTTTACACCTGTAGCTTCCAAAAGTTGTCGTTGTAGCTCTAGATGAGAAACACTGGGATTTCTTCAAGCAATCTGGAAATAAAGCGGTCTTGTTGTTCAGTTGTGACTCTTTGCCGACTTTGTCTGGGTCTGTTCTTGAGAGTTTCTAGTTATAAGTACCTTTCATATATTTTCGATACAACACCCTAGGTATCGCCTACTACCTCTGCTACGTCTCATTGGGGCATTCCTTGTTCAATGAGAGCAAATATTTTTCCCCTCTGCACATCTGTAAGTCCAACATAAGGTATTTTGTTGTTTTTTTGGACCTAAATAAAATTACCGGAGGATCGTGATTTTACTTCTGAACACATAATTCACCAGATAATAATTCGCAGCAGTCGTATCTTTTTTATTAGCATGTTTGTTTAGAACAAAAAGCCTTATCTTAAAGTTGGATACCAAAATTTTTTCTTACAAAAAGTTTATTCAGAAATACACAGTGATTCCATATAAGTTTGGTTGTGTGTATTATACAGTGAGGACGTATAGGTTGGAATAAATTCAATATTTTTCTGTCTAACAGTATTTTAACAAAATTCTTTGCTTGGGATCTTGGGAATCACGATGTGTATCATGATTTCGTATTGAAAAAAGATAGGATATGTGATCGTATGAATATGATCACTTATGAAGTGTTTTAGCAGAGATGTGACCATTCTTGTTACTTGTTAGAGTAGAGTAGAGATATGCTGAGTGCTATGTTTTACTTGTATGCATTATTATGGTAGTAAATTGGTATCCTCAAAACTTGCAGGTATCTTAGTAAAAAAGTGGTATAAATATCATAAAAATGGTATACCTGGCAACACTGCAGTGTTGAAAATAATAGAATTAAAATAGAAAAAATATTAATATGATTGACGCCATCGTTATCAAATATACTTTAATTTGTTTATCCAAATCTGTCGTATGTTAATTCTGACAATTTTTTCGTTTATTTTTGTTGAATTTAATAGTAATAATATTATTTTATTACAGGTGTGACGATGGATCAAAAAAGAGATAATTTTCCTTCGACATTTACAGTGGATAATTTCAGTTCTACGTAAGTATTAGAACAATTTTAACGGCATAAATAATAATTATTTATTTATTTACATTTATAACAACAATTAAAATAATACGACTAAAATACTGACTACAAAAACGTAGTTATAAATATGTTGCAAAAAACAAAGATTATTTAAAAAAGTAAATAAATATAAATTGAGTACCTATGTTTAATAATACAATTTATTAAAAATAACTTTTTAATTTCTGTATAAAGAAAATAAACACATTTCCAAATTTTTAAACAATAAATATATTTTTATACTGGTTGTCTGCTTTTTACCAGGTGAAATTCAAATTGGAATGTTGAATTTTTGAGAAATGAGACCATTTGCGGCCCGCGAGATAATTTTATGCGGCCCGCGAACAACTGCTTTGTCAAAAAAATAAAATTATATTCCAAGTCCTGTAGCTCCAGATTTTCCATAATTTCTTCTCCATTACTATCTTTTGTTAATAAACCGCAAATAATGAAACACTTTTTAATTGTTTTGGTTAAAACGTTTTTTCATGCTGCCATTATCCAAATTAAGGCGTTAGCAATCGTTATGGACTTCTCCAATTCAGTCGTTGATAAAGAATATTCTACAGATGATAACATTCTTCTCATCAAAAACTTTCTATACAGGAATTTAAAGTTTTTGATAATTCCTTGGTCTAACGGTTGACAATGTAGTATTAGGTGGAAAAAATATTATCGATATGTTGGATTGCTGAATATTAGGATGGGGTGTTGCGTTGTCTAGGAACAAAATAATTTTTCTTTTTTAACGTTGCATTTTTTTGTCAAATTTGTGCAGCCAATCTGTCATTATATCTTTGGTCATTCTTGTTGTAGTACCAGTCGACTTGGAGTTGATCAATATTTAGATTTGCACACAATAATACTGTTAGTATTTCCTTAGCAGATTTACCCCCAGTGCACTTTTCATTAAAAAATGTAAAAGTATTACTTGGTAAGGCTCGATAATAAAGATCGGTCTCGTCAGAATTATAAATATCTTAAAGTAAATAGTCACTTAATGAAGTTGGCAGTTTTCTTTGCCACACTGAAACGTCGTCAAGGTTAACATTTGTAGCTTTTCCAGATATTGCTCTAAATTTAATACTATGTCTTGAGGAAAACTTGTCGAGTCAACCATTGGAAGGTTTAAAATTCAAATTAAGTTATTTCGCCGCCTCTAAAGCTTTTTCTTTATCCAGATAATGGAATGTTCTTCTTACTATACAATTTTTTAAGTCGACCTTTTCCTTTAAAATGTCATTAACTTGAGTGTTTCCTATTTAAAACTTTATGCCTTAATCTTCCAAACTTAAAAACTTTCTCTTAGTTGAAGACAACATTGTTACACTTAGATCAGAATATCGCAACTCAATTGGGAATGTGTACAAAGGACGAATAAATTCTAAAATGGGTTTCTTCAAATCAAACTCGAAGTACTCAATTTTCTATTTTTATGACTATAAGTTCCTACCTACTTATTTTACGGCTACAATAAGTTATTTGGAATTCCCTAGTTTCCGAGCCCCAATTTTATTCGCCTTTATTGTCCGTTGTTGGCAGGTAAAATTAGAAAAATTTTATAAAAAAAATGAGGTAAATTTTGTCCGGACTCGTCATGAAGAGGGTTCATTCTTCGGGGGTGTCTTCGCCTATTTACCCACATATGAAATGTTCGGTGACCTAAAACTGTCCGTTCAAAAAAGGTTTTTGTTGTAGAGAAGTGTCCGTTAACAGAAGTTTCACTGTAATTCCAATTAGTACTATTCTTCCGTTCAAATGACGGTAAGCGCTTAATCTATTCTGTTTTCATAAGTTTGTTATTCAACGCTTTTTGTTTTTGGTGTAATTCGCTTGACTTAGTTTTCTCTTTATTCCCCAGTATGTTTTCCATCTTCTTAAGTTATTTTTTCTTCTTCTCTAGTCATTTGTCTCCTTCTTCCCTAGGGTTTTCTCTCCTTATCTAACTTGTTTCTCTGACTTCCGTTTTACCTACCCTTTTTCGAAAATAAATTACTCAATAGATAAATTTACTATCAATGCTAAAAAAGAACCTAAGGTCTACATATTTATTTGTTATTAACCCAAATTTAAGTAATATTAGGAGAGCCCACTGCAAATTTCGGCCAAATGAAATATGCTCCTAAAGAATGTAACAACATTATACTTTACCAAACGGCACCTGTGTCAATCACTATCCTGAAAGTGCTTAAAAAATTATTTTATATTCAAAAAGGTACATAAGACATGACATCGATATTTTTTTTTTTTTTTTTTTTTTCATGAAAATTAAAATCCTAATTTATAGTAAACCTACATTTTAAATGGGAATTATTAATATTTTTCCCATCTTTTAAACCATGTGTGTGTGAAAGGAAGGAGAATGGCATTGGATAAACCATTCGCACAAATAGTCAATTAATAAGTATAAACTCTTGTTAGTTAATTCTTTTAAACAATAATCATAGTAGTTCTTTGACGTTTCTATGACAACCTGTAAAAATGAAACAATAAGTATACAAATAGATCTTCAAATCAGCAAACATTGATTCATCTTTTTTAATGGTTTTAACCGAGGGGTCAACCACTTCCGAAATATTTTTTCACTCGAAATTATCGAAATCACTACAATTTTTCTTAAAATTATCATCGAAAATCATTGTCGAAATCATCACTAAATTCAAATTGATTGATTTCGAAGTGCTCAAAAATGTAAATACAGCAGCTTGTGTATCAACAGAGCCCAAAGAAAGGTCATCCTATAATATTAAGGGAGATTTTTAGCAAAATCACCGAAATCACATGATTTTTTTAGGTGTTTTCCAAAATACGGGTACGTTTTGACCTTGGATTTTACCTATTAGTCATAGATATCTGTTTTTGGTGCAATGTTAAGAGGAAGAGAGTATTTCCCTTTAACGATGTACTCAAGAAATATTTGAATGTTACTTAATTATGGCTGTTATGTATTATATTATTTATTGGATATAAAATAATTTTTTACCTACTTTGCTCAGGATAGTGATTGGCACGTGTCACGTTTGATAAAGTACAATATTTTTAATGCTTTTATTATTTCATTTCGTTATCAGATGACGACCAAAATTTGCAGTGGGCTCTTGGACTATAAAATATTCACATTATTATTTTAGATAATAAACATACAATTAATCAATAAATTGCTAGTTTTTATGTATAACATGCTATTATCATCTGTTTATTAAACTTATTTACCTGTTCTATTAACTTTTAGCGAAATACTTTTTTTATGAAATGAATTTCGTAAAATCAGACAATACCAAAACACGGGAATGCATATTTACCAGTACGTCATCATCAAGGTTGTGGTTATGAAAATTTTCCAAGCTGTACTAATTTACAAAGATTAGAATAATGGATATCCAAATATAACGTGCTGCTTACGAAAAAAAATTAAAATATTGGAACAATATTTTGAAATCGTTAAAACGTTTAAAAATATTATAAATTTAGATTTTCATATATCACTTCTCCTCTTTTCTGAATATATTTCAATCAGCATGTCTCACTTCGTCCTTTTACCACTGTCCCTAATAAAATTATATACATTGTTATGGAAAATACTATCCAACAGACGCTTCTCACCAAGAAAAAATCTCCTTTAGTCAAGTTCAACGATTGACACCTACACATTAAGACTCTAGACAGACATTTATAAAATTTCTTGTTCATTTTTCGCCTTTCTTCTCTGCTTGACTTCTTGTTTTTCAATATATACAACCTGCTGCACTCTAAACAGCTCTGGACCTCTTTAGACCCTGTCTCTATTTGAAGTGCTTTCATTTCTTGTTGCCAAATGTTTAATAAAGTTTTTCTGTTAATACATAAATATTTGTTGTGTTAGTGTTCTACGATATCTTAATTCCATTTTCTAAAACGAATTTCGAATGGAGCTTAAAATTTTGGCCAAATTGAGTACTGGAAACTATCTCTGATTATTATCAAAACTGCATTCTAAATATGTACTTTTCTCTTATCCCTATCTACTAATTTTCAGACCTTGTACTTTTAATTTTTATCTCCAATGATCTAAGCTGCTCTTTACGTCTTCTATCTAATAAACGAACAGCACCAAATCATACTTTAACTTCACGGAATTTCTCACTAAATGTTGCTTCATAAAGTGAACAAAAATTAACTTCAAACGTATCCTTGATGCAAATCTACTAGCAATTCGTGTGCCTCACTCCGACATATTAATCAAAATGAGCAATTATGGTATTAGTAGTATGGTACAATTTATTTAGAAATTATTCCCAAATAGAATCCAAAAATTTGGAGTGAGGGTAGCCAAATGTGAGTAGTAGGGATTAAGTGTAAGGGGTTAAAGAAAAGGTCCTTTATTTCTCACAAGTCAATTTAATTGGCGACCGGTTTCGAAGCTGTCACTTCATCATCAGGCACACCTTGACTATTTCCATAAAGGAAGCGCTACATAAAGTTTAACAAAACGAGTTAAAAAAGTCATATGTAATACAATAGTATTTTTTTTTTTAAATATTTTAGGTTAGGTTAAACCGCGAGATGTCTGTTTGAATAAATTAATTAAAACACATGTAAGACAATTATTAACTAAACAACACAAAATAGTTTTTACAAGCACAAACAGTTTAAAAATTTTTAAGGATATAACGTCAATTAATGAAAGTAAAAAGTAAAAAAGTAGAATCCAAAAAGTATAAATAGAGAGTGAATTAAGTGTGCTGATTCAATAGTAGGGGAAGGCGTGGCAGATTTGACATGAAAAATTCTCTACCCACCAGAAATGACAATTTTTTTTTTTTTCTTAAAAGTTTTGGAATAGACATTTAAAAGGTTTAAAAATTTAAGAAGGTTGAAAACATATCTTAATTTCTTAATTAAACAAGATTATACTGAATTAGGCAATAGGGTGTATTTTGACAAATGTGCCCCACAGTGGGGTAGATTTGACTTTGTAAAATATTAAGTAGGGCAGGTTTGACACATTATACAATTTGAAAGAAAAAATTATTTTTATTTAAATAAAATTGGTTTAACACAAATATTTGCTTATTCTAATAAAAAATATTTCAGATGGTAACATAAACATAATTATTTTAAATTATAACTATCCAAATTGACATCAAACTCGTAGTATTTGTTTACAAGGATTGGTTTGGGTAAAACAGCAATACAATCCATTCGGTTGACATCGCCAATATCGGGCACTTCAGGAAAAAAGAATTTATTTGAATTTAATTTTTTTCTTAAAAAATTAATTTGATATTCGTCAGTATGCACAACTTTCTGAATTCTGCCAACATAATAGACAACAGATGATTTGGTTGGAAATTGAACTAGTACAAAATCTTCTTTTTGTACGAGTTGATCGTCCGTTAATTCTCCAAGAGAATTTGCTCTCATGCTACTGTCAGAATGAAATGACAAAAGGGAGTCGACATCGCTCTCTCCATTAGACTCTTTAATTTTTTTAATGTTTCTTCCCTTTTTTTGTGGCAGTGGCTGATTTTTCTTTTCTGTTCGACTCTTACATTCTAATACATCTTGTTGTCTTTTACCACAGGCTTTCTGAAAAACATCCCTTTTAGCATCATGTCCTGTTGTAAACTCTGTTGGTTTCACAATTGTTGGATCTGTTTCTGTGTCAATTTCCACGCTAATCAAACTCTTTCTAGTACTTTGATCTGGAGTCTTACTAGGACCAGCGGTATTAATATATGAAAGGTTTGATTGTGTTTCATGCTTAGATTGAATGAAATGAGATTCATTGAATATGGTTGAATCAAATGGAACAATGCCTGAGGCAGAAAAACCAGAAATTATATTTTTTGGTGTAAAGGAATCTAAAAATGGACCAGAAGTTATTTCTCCAATATCATAAATAGGTGTTTTTTGACCATGATGATTGATTATAAAATTGTTAAGAGATTTATTAAAAAAGATTTTAAAGATGAAAAAACACCAACATCAAGCGGTTGGAGTTTGTGGGATGTATGTGGAGGAAAACTTAGCATAATAATATCGTTGTCACGACAAAATTGAAGAATGTTATCTGAAATATGAATTTCACTATTATCCATTAAAAGAACGAGATATTTGCCTTCTTTAGCTTCTGGTTGTAGATGTTTTTTAATATGTTGTAACACATCCATAAATAATTCTGCAGTGCTCCATCCGCTTTTGTTGCATAATCCTAAGCTACCTGTTGGAGTTCCTCTCATTAAAGTGTCTTTGTAGCGAATCCTTGGAAAAATATAAACAGGCGGGATATAATTACCTTGTGCCGTTATTGTACAAATCATTGTAACAAGAGAACCCCTTTCGGCTAAAACTGCTTGGCTCACTTGTTTTTGTCCTAAAGGAGCTATCACTTTGGGCTGATCCATAACGGTGGTTACGCCAGTCTCGTCAACGTTGATAATTCGTGACGATTCGAATATATATTTATGCAATACGTGTTCTAAGTTTTTAAAGAATGCATTAACACTCTCACTATTAAATCCGTTAATTCGAGCAAGGCTAGTGTTTTCTGCTTTTCAAAGCGATAATTTAGCTTAACGTCTTCTCATAAAATAAAGCATGCATTCTTTACCAGCTGACTTGTTAGTTTGCCATGATGAAGGCATCTTCTTTTCCTTAGTTTGAGCAAATTGATAAGCAAAAGCTTTCATTTGGTTATAATTTAATTCGTAGTTCAAGGAACAGCATTTTTTCAGGTAATTTACAAGCAGCAATTCTTCATTTGTAAATACCTACCGACTTGCATATTAAGATGAATATGTAGGTTTTTCTTCTCCTCCAGAATCTTCCCCTTCAAGCTTCTCTGCACGAATATTTTCCACAAGCAATATCATTAAGAGCTGTTTTTATGTTTTCTTCATCGATAACACACCTGTTTGTTTTTTTTTATAGTTTCAAACCACTATGTATACCTAAAACAAAAAATCAGCATTAAAAACATTACTAAAATGCGATGGGGCAGTTTTGACACGTGTCATCAAATGGCAAATCTGCCCCACCACCTCATTTTAGAAATGTTCACTTATAATCCAAAACCAAACTTACTTACACACTCCCATTTGACAAAAAATGAAGGTAAATAGTCTAGTTATATAATAATAATAAATGTGTAACCTAATCATTAATTTATTTTAACTCACCTTATTTTATAAATTGCCCTTCCAAAAACTTTTATGTACGATATTTTTAGTTTTAATGTAACTACCATAATACGCCCTTCACGAACCAGAGATTTCAACTGAACATTGATAGGAGATAACGCTGCTATATATGTAAGACAGTATCAATTAATCAATTAAGCGGTAAATTTGAAATTGTCAAATGTGCCCCACTGTCAAATGAGCCCCGCCTTCCCCTACAAATACCTCAGTGGATAATGTTGGACCCAATTCCATTTTTACAGTTCATCAAATTTCTAGAGGTGTTCGACGCCCAGACAGAGAACGCGCTACGTGTGACTAAGATAGCTATTGTACAGTCTGCTAAACAAGTTATTTTAAATAGTTTTTAATATTTTTAGGTAATTAAATTTTAAAAGTGTGGAATAGTTTAGGGATTAAATTGGTCTGATTGGACTTTCTTAGAACGATTTTAAAAGCAGCTAAAGATAGTATGTAGAATTGAAAATAATTATTATGCCATAAAAGGTGTTTTGGAATTCCTTCAACCTTTTAAAATTGAGTCAGAAAATATAAATTTTATAGGATAGCGGAAAATACCTATAATTTTTTTGTAGGCCTTTGTAAATCGTGGAAATAGTTTATATTTTATTTCTACCTTATTAAGGAAAATGGTACCTATTATTAATAACGGTTGTTTTTGAAACGTTACTAAAATTTTCGAAATTTTGTTTTTCTACAAAATAATAAACTATACTATTTAGAAAAAAATTTATTTCTCTTATAATTTTATAAAAAATAACAGGGGAATATTTACATTTCTTGATCTATTAAACAAAACGATAAATTATCTCGACGAATGACACCATGTTCTAGTACGGAAGCTAGCTTTACATTTTTGTTGGTGGTTTCATGGGTTTCATATCAATTTTTTGTAATTGTAGTTTATACGTACATATATCTCTTAACACTTGTTTGCTTTATTAAAAAAGTGTTTTGTTGTGATTTACGTCGAAATAAGTCAAAAACAACTTGAAACCCCATATAAAATCAAAAAGGAGGAACGAAAAAAAATTGAGCCTGTAAATGAACACAACTCAGAAACAAAAATAGCTATCTAATAATAAAAAAATAAAATTTGATTCTTGTGCAGCTTCATCTATATCATTAACTGTTTTTGGTTTTTTAATGGTTTTTCTTGGTGATGAAAATTCCGATATCTCACGGTTATCGATTCTTTTTTTCTCTCCAGAAATGCGGACGACAGTGTTTTTAGATACTCCTGTGGCTGCAGCAACACGATCATTTACATTTTTAAATGGTATTGAAGGTGAATTAAAGTTTCCTTCTCTTCTCATAAACTATATAACATTGGCTATTATTTCGCGAGATTGACTGTTAATCACGCGGCCTCTTAATTTGCTATTAAACTCCATACTTAGGTTCTATTAAACTGTAATGAGCAAAAAACACAAACGAAAATAAAAGAAATCTTTTAGCGAAATATACATCTGACATTTACGTCTGAATGAAATAGTAAAATACTTGATGCGCAGAGTGTACTTTCATTGCGTAAATCCGTCGGGATGCCTGTCAGTAGTGCTTTCTCTGTCTAGCCGTCGAAAGCCTCTAGAAATTTGATGAACTGTAATTATTATAAACAGCAGCTCCAAAATAAAACATTCTAAATTAAAACTTATATGTTATGCTGATGATGAGACTGTCCTTACTTAACTACAAAATCTTTGGATGTAGTTAAATTAAATTCAGAATCTTGTTTTAAATAAATTTAAATAATATATCTAGATTATAGTGTACTGGCCCTAAAACAAAATGTATTAGTTTTTCTCTATTTGCAGTTGATCAACCTAATATGAAAATTAAACTACATATATCTAAATGTAACGACACTAGCTGTAACTATACATGGTGGTATAGCTACGAAACATCAAGTATATATCATTTGCTGTGTATCTTCAGTTGCCGTATCCCCATATTTTGACAGAATTTAGTCTCTTTATAGACCACGAAACTACCTAATATTTGCTACGCATTTTCTATAACAATACTAAATCAATAATTACTAAAATACTTATTTATCAATCGATAAATGATCAAAATTATCTGTCTTATAGCCACTCCGTTCTAGATTATATTTTTTCTATAGATAATAATTTGATAATTAATCATATCTTAACAACCACTAAACTGGGACATTCGATATAAATTAAGTCACCAGGTTTCGTAAATGGAAATTATTAGATCCTTGTTCGTTTTCATTTATCGCTCGAGGATCTTGGAGTTGACGTCTTATGGTCATGCCTTGAATAAAATTAACCGCATAAAATATATTTAAAATGCCGCAAATGTTTAGTCGTGACAAATAAATGCATTACATTATTGTATTTAACTGTAAAACTAAAATTAAATTTTGTTCTTTATCAACAAAAAAAAATACTCCAATTTATAGATATATAACGTCTCGTTCGTGTGTTGTAAACCAGATAATAAATTCATGTTAGTGCCTACATTCATTTCCAATAAGTTTCAGTAATTTTGAGCACAAACTCATTGCCCCAAAGGTATTAAACAGCTAAAGATGCTAACCCTTATTTTAATGACAATCTTTTTTAACTTTTAAAATCTCCATGAATAATCCGAAATTGAATAATACTAATAATAAGTCTTACCAAAATGATTTCTTTGGATACAAGATAAATTATTAACTTTTGATATACATGCGGTATATCAAAGGTGATTTCTTCAAAAAATTAGATTCTAATAATTATTATTATTATTATGGAAATGTTAAAATGGTAGAATTAAAAAAGTTCCACTTAACGACAACAGGTAGAAAGAAGAGTTACTTACAAAAAGTGAATGGTCTGAGAATCACATGTGCCTTTATCATGCATAAAACCAAATTTTTTTAGCAATATACATATAGGTATCCTATAAAGTTTTTTCCGTATTTTTTGAGGTGCTAAATACGAATCTGAGGCTTGCTAACAAAATTTCGAGACGCTACATTGAAAAAATTAAAAATTATGATACAAAATTCATCTTTTCGTAATAACTTCTCTATTTAAAATAAAAGTATATAAAATGTTCTACAAATTTCACTATTTGTGTTTTTTCTTCTACAAACCGTTTGGTCTCAAGCGCTAGTTGAAAATAGGCGTATTTCAGCTGCTATTTAAAAATGTTACTTGTATTGTTATAGGTATCTAAAATACCAAACTTTTAATTAATATTATGAGCAACACCTCGCAAAAACTCTGAAACATTTTATGTTATCATTTGCAATAGGCCTAAAAAGTATTTCAGCGCAATTAAAATATTTTTTAAATGCAGGGTTATGTTGTTGGCAACTTACATACGTACTTTATCCGTAAAATAATGAGACTGGGTCTGTTAAAAAAAATATACTGATCCGATTGGTACATATTATTAAAACTCTTCAAAATGGTTTCCTTGTGCGTCGATACTGTGCTGCCAATACCATTCCCACGCTTCAAATGCATCCCTGGAAGTCAGCTGCCGTAACCTCTTTCAGAGACTTTGTGACAGCTCGTTGGATGGCGTAAATATCTTCGAAACTGCGATCTTACAGAATTCTCTTAAGCTTTGGAAACAAGAAAAAGTATGTCGGGTTCAGATTGGAGCACTACGGTGGTTGCGGCAAGGTTGTAGTCCTTGTTTGGCATTAATTTCATACAAACCTTCTGCATTTTCAAAAATAAATTTGTGAATCGTTGCTTTGTACATGTTGAGGTTTTCGACGATTAATCTCGCACTCAAATAAAAATCGGAGCCCAGGAAATGTTTTTAATTTGGTCACATTTTCATCCAAACTACTTGTTTAAGATCGTCCAGATCGCTCCATGTCTTTAACGGTCTCCCGTCTATTCTTGAACTCATTGAACTACCAGAAAACCTGAGCCCTCGATAGGGCGTCGTTCTTTTAAGCCTCCTTAACCAAGGTGAACATCTAGGAAACAGTTTTTGCCTAGGTGAAAGCAAACTTTAATCGTATAGCGAACGTTCCATTTTGGACGTTTTCTGCCGTGACAAAAACTAAAAAAATAGCTTTGCGTTACACGTGATCCTCACTGCATCATTATTCGAACACAACAGTTGCCACATATACGTTGTTTAGCTTGAAACCCAACCAAAAATTACCCCTCCAGAAATCGCAAATGTTGGCGGACAGACCCTGTACTGTTTTTCATTTATAATGTTCTGTTTATGCTGAATTGCTTCAATTAACTACCAAAGGGTAGTTGTACAAACATTTCCATTTCAAATCCACTATGTCATTTTATAATTGAATTTTTTATCTTCTTATTACCCCTTAGTGACAGTTACACTTTTCTAGACAAAAACATGACATTCAGCGTCCCCATACGTCGTTGAGGCGGTTCAATCCAGCAGTTCTCAAGACAATCAATCACTTGTTTGTTTTCTTCAGTCATATTATCATCTCAAACAATGTCAAATGCTTCTATCAGATTCTTCTATATTGAAACAAGAGTCAGTGCACATAATATTCGCATTTTCATGGCAAACTCGACGTCAGTTTCGTATCTTCTTTGAAGGTCCTCTTTCCAGTAAGTGAATACTTATTGTTCGCTTTCCGTCGATGAACTTTTCGGTTATCACTTCTACATACACCCAAGTAGCACCGAACGGTTTTATTCAGTACTTCAAGGATGCTTTAAAACTGTAAAATAAAACTGCAATTAAAACCAATTAGTTTCAAAAGGAGCCTTAAGGTTGTAATAAATACGTCTTCAGCATAAAATATCCACCTCTGAAAGAGGTCAATAAAACCAAAAATAAAAACCACCATAAAACTATGTTACCTTAAACAACTGATTTTAAAGCTGCTGTGAAGACCTTTTTAAAACCACTTTAAATACATTTTAAACACTCGTGGTTTTGAAGTGGACTTAATAATGTTAGTTACATGTATACTTTTAAAGATAATTGAAAAACATAAATTAGAAAGAAAAATAATTTCATCAATTATTTTAGATTTTTCTGTATTAAAAGAAATCGAAATTATACGTTTAAGTGGTTAACTTGTCGTTTTTATGTAAGCCTAAATATTTTTATCTATCATGGTTTCCACCATCTCGAGAAAGTAAAATGACCAGAAATTAAATAAAACCGTATAGTTAATGGACAAGGAAACGTTAAGATCAAAGGGTTTTATTTAATCGAGTTTTATACTGTTCCAAGATCACATACCCTAGACAAAAAAAGGTTCGCTTGTGATTTAAACGGTTTAGTTTTAATGCGGCTGTGATAAATGCCGCTCGGTTTTAATGTAAACCTAACTTTAAAATCTCCGTGTCATATCAGTCGTTTGTATTTTGTGTATTTTTAGATTAATAATAATAATATATTGTTTTCAGTTTTTCTAATTATTGTAGGTACACCCCTGTTCGACATGATACAAAATGCGAGGTGCATTTGGGCCACGTAAAAATAGGGGATGAGTTTAATTTTATTGTTTCTAACAAGAAGTACAGTTAGTCTTTACGATAACCAAATTGATTTAGTTAAGAGCGTTCCGTTTTAATATAGCTATCTAATTGCATTTAAGAAAGCTGTTATAAGGAAAAGTAATGAAATAGTTTTAAAACGCAATATTAACTGACCAAGTTGTCCTAAGATCAAGCAGATTTAATAATAGGTTTTATTAGTTACATTAAGAGTCTCTTTAAAACTACTTAGAAACTAAAACGTCACAATCTAGAACATCATAAAACCAAACAACCTGCAAGTCCTTCATAAAACTAAATAGTTTTAAAGTTAATTGCAACTAAACCATTTTAAACCTACAACAGGACATACAAACTTTTAAGATTAATTGCCCTTATTAGCGAATCTTATTAGATACTTTAAAACCAGTATTAAATGCTAAACGGCTTTTAAGTACCCGCAATATATCTACAAAGTAACTTTAAAACCAGTATCTTCTTATTTACCACATTAAAACCATTTTAAAACTGAAATAAGCTCAAAATGTTTTTACGGTGCTACTTGGGCAGTCAATAAAGAAATATCAACCTAGCAGTCACTCTGTATAAACACAATCATTAGTCAATTTTTTTTTAATAGTCTGTATGAAACTTTATTATTTATAAGTACTTTAGCAAAATTTAACAAAATTTAGCAAAATTTAGCAAAATTTAGCAAAATTTAGCAAAATTTAGCGAAATATAGCCAAATTTAGCAAAATTTGGTAAAATTTAGCAAAATGTTTTTTTAAACTATATTTATCTATGTCACTTCTACCTCTTCCATGCCCTATTAGTGTCAAGGGTATCAGATCCATTTAAGTAAGAGATGTAGAATTCCTAAGTGCTTCACATTCACACAAAATAGTGTACAATTCTTGAAAAGACAGATATATTTTCCCTAAAGTTTTCTTTAATATTTGCTTCAGCAACCAGATAAGCCGCTCTTGCCATCCACCCCACCAACACGCTGTAGTTGAATTTTGATCAGATTATCTTTACATTAGATTATTTAATAACCTTTTTCCAATCAACACTCTTAAAATCATTATCCGAGCCTAAAAAATCCCCAAAGTCTAACTAGGAACTAGTTTAAAATGAACTAACTACACGGTAAACAGCATAAGTAAAGGTGCAAATCCATACTCCATTATTTTTCTTTATACAGAGTGGCTCAAAAGTCTGGAAACGGCCAATTATCTCGTAAATTGCTAATCCTAATTGTACAAAATTTGGGGAACACCTATTTTGGGATACGGTGATTTCAGATGTAATATTTGCAATGTTGCCAGATTTGCCGTTTCTCTTAAATTATTAGTCACTTTGGTTTTTCAAATTCATCACCCTGTATATTCAGTCATTATTGGAATTTCCTATTCAATACGAGTTCAACCATATGTAACACTTATGATTTTATGTAGTCTGGAAGGTCTTAAATAAATAAAGTAAGTCTGGCAACGCCTAATTGTCTCAATGATATTTTTATAACAAACTATTTTCAACTACATTAAAACGTAAAAATTGAAAGATTATAACATTTTTAACATAATGGTTACTTTACTAAGTGTTCAAAATGTGCTCCATTTGTAAGTTGACAGTACCCTAATCGATGGTAGAATGCGTCTACCACATTTCTCCATGATTGTTTTATTTATTGAAAACCATAATAGAGTTAATAAAAGGAGAAAACTTCACAATTTTGAAAGGATAAAAGTATGTCTTCCTTACAGCTAGTGCAGGATAAATGTGGACTTTTTAAAGTGAAAACTAAAATCACTGAAGTAGTCGATATTTATAACTTTTGATGCCGGATAATTCAACCATCGAGCCACCATAAAATCATCTAACAGTGTCTACTATTGGTCAGTGCCAGTATCATGTTGATAACTGTCATCTTGAAATTCAAGGTTTGATAAGCATGCTAGGTGAGAGATTTTTGATAATCAAAACTATAAGGACATAATGAAGACTAAAGGGCCATAAAGAGTCATATGTAGAAGAAATAATGAAAAATGATTTGATCTTCTCCAGTGACACTACCTAACGGTTGGATAAGTTTCTGGAGTCGACACTTTCAACAATGGACAACGCAAGTAGCGTAACAATTAATACCTAAAGAAGAAAACGTCGATGAAAATTTACTCGTACTTTTTAAATTTTTAGAATGGTCGATGTGAATTTCACATTAATAAATAAAAATTCCTAATCTACATTTTTTTAATTGGATAGAAGTTTATTTTATTTTTACACCCTTTGGGCCCACCTTGCTAACACCCTTATCCGTTTGTAGCGTGGCGGCACTGCAGCCTGCGGCTTATTGTGCCAATATTTGAAGGTCCCACTACTTTTTCATTCGCCAATTCACTCATTCATTTCACTTTATACGATGTGACACACGGGAGTCAGATTCCATGTAAATAGTTTGCTTGACCTCGACAGTAGCGCGATAAGCGCTTACGGTTGAACTACACCTGTCAGTTTCAGTCGATAAAGTAAAACACTACTAATTAAAGCGATTTAAAAATTGGCGGGCTTGATAATTTAGATATTTGAAGCAATTTGAAGTAACATTTTCCTATTTGACAACTTTTACTTACAACAACTAAACAAACAATAAGTTTAGTGAATTTTTGTTGTAGGTAAATGTTGAAAAATGGAAAATGTCACTTGTTTTAACTGAAAAATAAAATTAGTTAAAAAATAAAACACATTTTTAACAAGTTTAATTTATTTAGAATTACCATGTAATTACATGTGTCTCATTATCTTCTAACTGCAAATTTTGAATATAACAAGCACTATATTACTGAAAAATAAAAATATAATATGATAACCAGCATAGCACATGAAAATGTTTTTATTATTAAAAAAACCTGATATAGTTTTTATAAAAAGTCAAAGTAGTTAATTTATAAACACAATTGTTTTAATGTTTTAAATATCCTTATTAATCCAAGGACAAATCATTCTAATTCTAATATTCTTATACTTATTGTCTCTTTAAGACTTTTTACCATCTATTTCAATCTAGAATAGTTGTAATGCCTATTTCGGGTACAATAAGCCTCCAGCTTCAATACAGGTGGGCTCTGAAACTCACCCTAATTAAGAAACACATTTATGTACATTCTAAAAATCTCCATACCGAGGAATATCTAAAACAAAACAAAAATAAAGGTGCAGTGTGTATCTTAAAACTAAAAATTAACACGAGTCATAACTTTTTAAATTCTTACATTTTTCTTGCAATAAAAGGTATAAAAATTTCAATAAAAATAGAAAACATCTGATTTATGATCTTAATAGGTGAATTATGCAAAAATTAACAAGTTGACCTAAATAGCATATAAGTTTTTGAACATATTTGGGTATTATTTGATAAATATAATAATGAATATCACCCAAAAATTGAACAATAAGTTTTTGAGCACAAATCATTCGCCTTTTTTCATCATGGTCTTTATGAGTATGATATTTGTTTGTAAATTGGCTTCACACATTTCGCTCACAACTCCTTTCATTTTTTTGACCACAAATGTTTAAAAAGTGGATCCATTTATCTCTAGAGTAATAATAGCAGGAAAAACATAAAATTTCTTGTTAGTTTTGTAAGAAAAACACTTACTTCTGCAATTAAAATTTAAACGAATCAGAAGTTAATGATTTTCTTAAGAACCTCCCTATAGTTAAATTAGTTAAATCTAACTTACACTTAATTAATACAATTTACTCACCTACATTTGAAAAAAATATCACCTGCATTTGAAAATGAAAATTACATCGTGTATCAGGCTGATATATTTATTGCAACATAACCTAATTTATTTTCAAAGCCAGATTTACACCAGATTTAGCTTTAACTTTAAATTTATTAACGATTATCCCTGTATTTGATCACACATTATATTAAAGTGAAATTTAAAGGGGTAAATCAGTAAAATTATTGATTTCTTTGTCATTATTTTTGAAAACATATTTTTTTATGGTTGTAAAACGGGTTTGAATTTAGTGATAGCAGCGCGCTAAGCGCTTACGGTTCAACTACCAACAAGGAAACAAGTCCCGCCATTTATTCAAACCTTCTCTTTTTTTTTCTATGGTGTGAATATTAAAACTTACAATATATTAAAGTATTTATTTAACAAAAAGTACCTACGGGCACTTATCATTAAAAATAAGGTTTTTTAGAGCTTTTTAACATTGTATCACAAGTAGGGTATGTTTGTTTTTAATTTGGTAATTATTACAATTAATATTTATACCATTGGATAGCATTTTTTATAGGCTTTTTTCAATGATGTATCACAAGTAGGGGTTTGCTATTTAAACTTTTTTAGTTGGGGGTAGGTGGGGCCTAGGGGGTCGATGGGGTGAGTTCTCTTTCATGTCATTTTAGTTCCCCCTTCCTATCCTAGAAAAGGTTTTAAGCATTTTTGATATCATCTTTCGTTTGTGAGATGTAGCCCATTATAAGTTTTTAAATTGTCACACGGTATACAGGGTGTTTCTAAATTCATGCGACAAAATTCAGGAGGTGATTGCTCGTATGAAATTAAGATGGGTCTTTCCTAAAACAAAATCTCCTCAGCCCACCCCTTTCTGAGGTATCACCCTTATAAGGTGGGAATTTAGAAACACCCTGTATGTGTCACTTTGAAACAGAAATAAAAACGTTCACCAAAGTGATATAAGACAAGACACCTAGAACAAAAATACAATAACTAACCACTGAAACTATCTACGTCTTACGTAGAGGTTCGCCTTTTGGGATAATATTTGGCAACTTTCTAACAACGTGTAGTTTTCTATTGGTCAGTTTTGAGGGCGAATAATAATAAATAATAGCTTTATTAATTGTTTCTACATAAATAGGATTAAAAGTTCTGTGGGTTATTATAGTCCTTTCACACTATGATTTGCAGAAATGATAAATGATAAATAATGTAGTTTTTTATTTCCCCTAAAATTATTTTGTTAAATCAAAGTAAATTGAGACAAACGATGTCAAAAAATCGAAACTGAACATAAAATTAAGAATGCGTTTGGTATATGAATTACTTACTCTTTTCTGCGACGTAAGATGTTTCTGCGAAAAGAAAACATAGAAACCGAATATGGCAAAGACAGCCAACAAGTTTAATCAATGTTAGTAGTCTAATAGGTATTTGATATTTGCTGTTTTTATGAAACAATTAGACACTTGTTACACTAATTTCTCCATGTCGGTTATTATTATCAATTATCACTAAAAGTCAATAAAAAAATGTATTCAAGGTCAATTTTGCGGGATACTTTACTGATAGCAATTTATTTTCTTATGAATATTGAGATAGGTCTAGACGTCGCACGGTGGGGTAACAACAGAAATACATGGCCAAAACTAATTAATTAAAATTATGCAAATTCCATGAAATACATAAGGTTGGGTTTAGGATAAACTATCTGCATCCTAAAAATAAGGTTTCCGGATATGCATCTGCGTTCAGAGTACAGGAGAGCCGATGTTAGTTTGCATTTGAGAGTGTGAGCGGTAGTACGTTGTTGTTATTAATATTTTATTTGTGTCCAATTTAATTAAGTTTTATTATTGTTAAACAAAATGGATTTTTAATGTGCAAAAATAAACATAAATAAAGCTATAGTAAAATTCGTCTTTTAATCGATTACATTTTCATTGATATAAGAATTTTAAAGGAATCACTTAAAATAATTAAATCTATACGAAATTTTTTCCGTTTTATCTTTTCAATCAACAAAAGAGAAACATTTTTTTCCCTTTTAAACTTTTAGCAGTTAATTTGAAACACTCCGTACAATTTTTAAAAATCATACAAAAGTGTTTTACTTAATATTTAAACAATATAAATTTAGTCACCAAAAAGATACATTCCTTGTTTATTTTTATACTCTTTGTTATCACCTGATAATTTGAAACACCTTATAAGATGTTAAAAAATAATGCAAAAGTAATTTCCTTAATATTTAAATAATATTAATTAATTTTAATGAGGTTTCTTAAAAGATTAGATTTTGGCCAGAATTTTTTAATTTTGCCCCACGGTGCGTCGTATCACATTGTTATAAAATGGTTTACTGGCAAAATGTGGCAAAGGAACAATAATTAGGAATGGAATTATATTATGTTTAATATGTATAGAGATTTAGAACATACGTAGGCAATTATAGGTGTAATATAATTTATCTAATAAAACTGTATTACATAATTAGCTATTTAAATGTAAATAAACCATTATATTTAATAATTTTAGGACCAGCAGTCCATTCACCTCTAATTAAAGATTATAAAATCGGTAGATTCTTTCGTCAAAAATCGGTAGAAATTGGTAGATTTGAAAAAAAAGGCAAATTTGAAAGAGGAGGCAAATTAAAAAAAAATATTTAAAATTGAAAACAGACATAATTTGAATTTTACAAAAAATACAATAAGAAAAATATTTTTTTTGGTAAATGTACAAAAAGAGAATAACACAAAAACATTAAAATATAAACACTTTGGGACCTTGGGTCCATATTCATGAACAGATCTCAGTCAAGTCCGACTCAGCTGAGTCGTCCTTGAACGAAAATCGAAGTTCGGTTACATCTCGTGAATTTAGAGATGGGTACTAACAAATTCGTTAATGTACTTAACAGTTATAGATTTGCTACTCTCCATCTCCAAATTCCAGTGTAACACCGGAACCAACTGGTACTTTAGAGAAGTTGTAACCGAACTTCGATTTTCGTTCAAGGACGACTCACCCCCGTTCCGACTTAGCTGTTCTGTTTATAAATATGGACCTAAGTAAAAAACAGGCCATATAATATTGTAAAACATAGATAAATAAATAAGTTATTTATAAAAAAACGTATAACCCAACATCAACTAATCAACTGTTGCCCGATTCTCATTAGTCATTCGAAATTTTCTTGTAAAAATTCTTACCCAAAACACGGCCAGAATCCCAAAAATAAAATAAAAAAAGTGCAAACATATCAATTCTGAAATAGTTCTCGATTTGGGTCAGAACCGAAGTTACTGTTCGAGAATGGTTATGGAACCATTCCCAAGAAAAACCAAAACACAGAACTTACATGTTCGGAACTAAGTTCTGGCGAAACCAAAGGTTCTGGAAGAGTTCTGGAACAGTTATGAAAGTGATCCAAAACAAAGATCATGTGAACGCTTATGAGATTGCTGTCAAAAGTGTTGCATACCTTTTTGAGTATCAATTAATGAATTGTTAATAAAGAAAAGAAGTTTATTACAAATGTATTATAGAAAACATAAAATAGTGTAACTTATTGAAAAAATCAAATCCTGGTAGATAAGGTCTCGTAATTCTGTATATCGGTAGAATGATTCCAAAATCGGTAGATCTACCGAAAAATCGGTAAGGTTGGCAACACTCACGCGAAACAGCAAATAGCACAGCTTAACAATACAGCTAAAACACTCTCTTGGCGGCAACGGTTTGCGTCGATTTCGTCGCGCATCGCTTAAGCTCCGCCTTAGAAGGGAAAAGACGGTTTTGGTGTTCAGAAGCGTACTTAGGTAAGGTGTTGAGTCGTGCGTATAATTTCGTTGATTGTATAATTTCGTGGAGCCTATAATTTCGTTGATTGTATAATTTCGTGGAGCCTATAATTTCGTTGATTTTGTTTGAGTTAAAGGTACTGTTATTATTTTGGTGACTCTTTAACTATGAGTAGAATAAGTGAAAAAAAAAGACATCATTCTGTTTGTGCAGTCAAAAGCTGTTTTAATAAGGGTTATACCTGCAAGAAAACATTCTTTAGTTTTCCCAAGGACCCAAACCGATAAGTACCACATTATAAGAAATTTTAATTGTTAAAAATATAATTTATACAGGGTATCCCATTAGTGCGTTATTGTTCATTATTTTGTTGTAGACACGCAAGAAAGTTTTAAATAAAAGTTATATGGATTTGAAAAATACCTACATATTTTAAAAATATCTTTGGATATACAGGGTGTCATGTTTTTGCCTGGCAAATTAAAATGTATGTTTTTTAAATGGAACACCTTGTATTTTATTTTATGATAAAATTATTAACTCCCTAAATTATTGTAAAGACGAATTGATACAGAAAAAATTTATCAGGTATGTGTGTGGTTACCTTTTAATAAAAGCCTTGCGGATCCACTTCTCTGCGATACCTGTCTTAAATATAACAAAGATCACGTTGAATTAGATGATTTTTCTTTTTATTGCTTTTTAAAGGCATATGATAACGCCAATCCAGATACATTTGGAAATCTGCAACTGTCAAATGATGAATTTGTAGAACTAATATTCAATATTGAAAAGATATTTCAAAATAATTTTGAAGAATTGGCTACAAAAAATAACATTTGTACCACACTTTTAGAATTAATTAACCCAATACCCTTTAGTCATCCATGCTAACGTTTTCCAAAAGAATAACTTATTTTATTGTATGTTTAATCTCAATAACTAAAAAATATACTGACAATTAGTTTGACAGAATTGTCATTTATTTAAAATTTTAAAAATAATAGCAGTCGGTTGATCAAAATATGAACGGTGATTGACGAATTTATTTTTTTTTGCAGTGTTCTCACTACCTAGAATGGATATGAAATATATTCGTTCAATTGAAGGCAATAGCATACTTTTTCGTTTTGTAATCTGTGCATGGATATTAGCCAATCTATGCACATACTACAAAACGAAAAAGTATGTTATTGCGTTCAACTACGAATATATTTCATATCCATTTTAGGTAGTGAGAACACTAACAAAATTAAATCTACAAATCACAGTTCATATTTTGGTCACCCAACTCCTATTTTTTTAAATAAGTGACAATTCTGTTAAACTAATTGTCAATATATATTTTAGTTATTGATATTAAATATACATTAAAATTTTTGTGTAGACTCGATAAATAATAGCATTTTTGTTTTTATTGTGTCCACATTTAAAAAAAACAAATTTTAATCAAACTACATGATACTAATTTAATTACGAGTATTAAAACTAAAGTCCTGAAAGTTTCGGTGAAGATGAGGACAGAGCATCTGCCTTCCACGCGAAAAGCCCGGGATCGAATCTAGGCCGAGGACTAATTAATTTTTCATGTTAATTTTATTTTATAAATTAGTCAACTTCGTAAATTATTTTAAAATTAGTTATTTTGTCTAAATAACCTAAAATAATTTTTTAAATTTGTAGATTTTCGTTAGTGGGTCGTAGAAAAAATATACTGACCATATCGAGTGGATTGTTCATATCACAATCAGACGATTGAGTACTCCGCATACGACGTCGTGCTCAAACTTCGTCTTTGTGTGATATTGCTATCATATCCACCCTTGTTGAACAAACTATAATTTATTTGTTTTCTTGGTTTAAACCAAAACTTAAGTTTTACATCAGAAATAGGAACTAAATTAATTTACTTTTCAAGTTTTCTTGTAAAAATCGATATTAATTTCTCCAAGTACAAATTTAGTACCTACCTAAAATAAGTACTAATTATGTAATATCGTGTAATATTGTAATTCAAATTTCACATTACTATAAAGTTTCAAAATTCCCTACTTCGGTATGGTCAGATAAAAATTGAATATATTATATTAATAAAAACTGTCAAAGTATTACTTCTACAAATCTGTATTTCAATTAATAAGAATACATCTAAATATAACCAATATTGTTAAAATAAAAGCACAAATTCTTTATAATTCCAAAATACCATAGAGTACCCAGACCTCAGTCGAAGCATTCGTTTATCTAGGTATAAACCCTTTGCGCGAAGAGTAACACTTGCCAGAGACACGGGGTACCACTTGATTTGCATCCACGAGCGTGACACAATTCTTTAACAATTGAAGCCCTTGGTGTAAAAAGGATCCAAGCCACAATTTGTCGTGAAGTGACTGTTTTAGCTCAAAACATTTGTTATCGAGGATTTTACTAGCCACATACAAATTATTTTACCTCTAATCCGAAAGATGTGCTATTTTTCGTAATATTTATATTTAAATAATGTTTCTAATTATATTTGACAGATTTAAAACAAATTAAAAATTTAATTTCCCAAAACTTACTTAATATGGCATGTAACCAACCTTATTACGCCAAGGTTTTCAATTTTTTCAATAATAAAAAAATTATTTAATCCGGGCCCGACTTTTCCCTCGAATCTAACAGAGATAGCACCATTCCGTCTTGCTTGGTTCTCGACCGCCAGATCAAAGACGCCGACACGGAGTTGTGGAGCTGTATTGTATAAGCTGTGCAAATAGGTTCTGGAGGGGGTATAGGCTCTCTGACCCATTCATGCTTTTGGCATTAAAAACTTTGAAATGTATATTGTTGCCGGTGCACATAGGCGAAAAACGTAAAATTTGCACATTTGCATTTTTGGCATTAGAGGGACAATACTCGTATTATAATTTTAGTTTAGTTAATTGTCATGTAACAATATGTATTTATGTAAAAGTATTAGTAATATTTATATAAATATATAAATAAATAAATAGTATTCAACAGTTTTTTATTCTTTGTCTTATAGACACGCAGTTATTGCAAAATTTACTCGCTTGAATGGTACACTTGTAGGTAGAGAGAGGGTACAGGGTCAACGGCAAATAAATAAACTCCAACACTATTCAAATTACACGCACCTATAATATATTTAATTTCTTTATAGTAATATTTATTTCTTTTTGTTTTAGAGCTACTCTTAGTGAGCCCGTTAAAGTGCCGATAGATAGGCTAAATTATCCAGACAAAGAATACAATCAATATGAAAATAGAGAATTGGAACACCCTAACACGTAAGTATTGAAATAGGTACTTGTCTAAATATTTCGTGAAAATAAAATTATAATTTATAATATAATTAGTAAATTTGATAAAATCAAACCCTAAAAATATGCTTTACGAAAAACAGCTCCAAATCTTATAAATGGATCATGCATCAAATAAAATAAGGCGATGTAAGAGGTTATTTGCATAATATACAACAAGAAACTCTATGCCAGCTTATACGGCACAGGGAGTCAATTCTCGAAATATTTGTTTATGGAACGTTTACAAACGAGAATTTTTGAACGATGTCATTCATGTGTTAAACGACAAATACAATTCTCGAATTAACAACAAATGAATGTGGCAACGTTGGATACACGAATCTGCTCGATGTGTTCGAATGTCTAACGTCAATAGAACTTCATGCTTCCTTTGTTATTTATTGAAAACTAAGGAAGATGCAAAATGTAGTAAACATGTATGCATTTGAGTGTGTTGTGCATAATAATATATTCAAGTAATAAATTGGCGCTATTTTTTGTTATTGTTTATAGTAATATTGTACCTAATATTATTTGACTGAGATAAGTACTATGAAATTGAAAAAAAAAGTGATCAAGGGAGAACAGAGAAAAATACTGAAAGTTTATGGTGAAAAATCCACATATAAATTTTCGTCAAATTACGAAAGTAGATTATGCTAGTCTCTGGATAAATAAAATTCAATTACAGAGGCTGTAAAATCTTGGGAGAATATATATATTATTATAAGTATATTTATAATACAATAAAGTAATCTATTAATCACTATAAGGCAAAATTAAAAATATAATAAATTTCTTAATTAATTTAACAAAAAGGCGCTTTTAAATTCATGGACAAATTTTGCAGAATTGACAAAAATATATAAAATATGAGGAAAAATTTTAAATTTATTAAAAAGGTATAGAAAAACACGAATAGTTTATATAAAATTTAATATACATAAAGACAAAATAAATATATAAACAAACCCTTGTAAATAAAAATATAAAATGTATATATACACAATGAACTTACATAGGTATAATTTTCTTAATGGATCTTTACAAATTTAATGTAAATATATTATTTCTTTTATAATTTTCATTTTGGAATCGCATATATCTAAAAATTTTATGAATTTAAAATGTATTAAAAGTAAGAAAATACACTCCAACCGAACATTTAATGAGTGATAATGTTTCCTATTTACATAATTTCATTCTTTATTGCTGCTGGACGAACTATAGCTATGTTATCAGTCAATAACCCCTGTAACTCCAGGAAACTCGAATTACTGGAAAAGCTAAAAAAAAATATGATACAAAAATTCAATGATTAAATTAAAGATAATACCTTACATTTCCCGAATAACTTTACTGTCTTCTAGTGTTGCTGGAGCTTTAATTTAACGATTTATGATAATTCGTTGTTTAAGGCTCTTGAGACTTCTTTAACACAACGACTTACAGAAGATTGATTCACTCACAAAAATACGGTAGAACCTACATCTAAGTGATAGCTCCCAGAAGCAAGTATCTAAAATAATTACAATGTTAACACGAATAGCTTTTAAAACTTTGTCGTTTACATACCTTTGTTTGTTAATCAAGATCGTTTCATCTTTGAGGTGCTATTAAATACGAATCTAACATCTTAATATTATTTCTCACTGGCGAAAATATTTTATAAACAATTCCATAGGTTAATTAGGCATTTTACGATATTTTATAATTAATAAAAGTATTTAATAGAAGGTTATGTTTACACGTACTGAAGCTGAACGAAAATCGTTGAACTATTGAACGTATTGAACGACGTCTCCCGACCACTCTTTGTTGAACAAACATACGAGCGATTAATATGAACGGACGCGTTCACTAAAATTGATTCGAGAATTGCACTAATAAGAAATCCTCGTTCATGACGTCATGAACGGGGTACGCTCGCTGAACTAATATTTCGAGAATTGACTCTCTGCTTACGTTACAATACGATCGGGTCGTTTAAACTGACAACGTTAGATTTCATATGCACGTAATGGAAAACGTTCAGTGGCCAACACCGTATAGTTTTTTTGATAGTAAATAACCTCCCCTGTTGCCTTACGTGTCTTTTTATCCAACTGTTGCAGCAACGTTGACATCGGTACGGTATCTGCATGTCTTTTTTTTTTTCATCAATCTATCAATGATGAACAGTGGTGTCTTTTTATCCAATGTTGCTGCAATCGATGCAACACCAATCGATCAGTTTCAGTGCATGGTTTTTTCCGTTTTTTCGATTAGATGTGACAACTGACAGCTGGCTTACGGGAATTAAACAGAATTAAAAATTTAATTAATTATTTAATTGTTTTATTGTGGGAACAACCGAAAAAATGGGATTTTAAAAATACTTACTTTCAAATTAAGGTACATTTAAAAAAAAATTATAAACACAACATTTAATCCAAAATGTCAACTGTTATTTATTTTAACGGTTAACCATAAATAAATCGAATACAACACAAGGCGTTCAAGGTCTCATCGTGAAACAACGATTCCAACAAACCGATGGAAAAAAGATGCACGTCTTACTTCGTTTGATTTATAACCTAAGAGATACCCTGTATATAAAAATAAAGACATTACATTTAATTTTTTAAAGTAATTCAACTCGACATTTTTTTACTTTCTAAATGATTGTTTTCCAATTTCAGCCATATTTTATAATGTATAATTATAACAAAGTTTGTTTTAGTATTTATGTATCATAGACCATCCCAAACCCAAAATCGTACATAATCGGATCTTTATCGCACGCCGTGCGTATAAAGGTTGCTAGATAACCGCTTCAATACATAAGATTAGATTATGTCAGATTTTATTTTGAACTGTCAAATTATTTAAATTGTGCACAAGTTTACCTAAAACAAGTAACATGGACAGAAAAATTATTTTAATAATTAAATGAAATGTCAAATGATAAAATTCATGGACTTTATTTGCATTTTTCAATTAAAATGATTGTAGTTATTACTACTATTACTATTGTAATTACGCATTCATACTAAAAAATATGGTATGACACAATGCATAATCGCCTTTAAAGCATTCGCAACGTTAAGGCCACCCCGCTGTGCGTCGTAGCCTTAAACTCGTTGCTCATGCTTTAAAGGCATTATGCATTAGTGTCATAATATACAGAGATTAGGGACCTTATCTCTGATAATATACTATTCTATAAAAACAAGGTAAAAATTATTTAACTGATTGTTGCATAACGTGACGATTATTATTATTGTTATGTTTTATTTTATACTGTTTAAACAACCAGAACAACAATTTTTTATATACCTACGTGTTAAATAATTATTTTTACTATCCAATTTCCTGTGAAAATAGTTTTTGATGATGACATTTTTGCATCCGTAAATATTATTTTCAGTAACATGTAAAATTCCACGATTTTTATATCTTATCTTATAGAGTTGAAACTAGTTTAATTAATCATTTATGTTCTACCTATTGAATATATTTATGAATTCTCATGAAATATCATTAGATATTCAGGTGATATTTTCGATAATAATCAAATTGTATTTATTCGAATAATAAACAAGATTAAGTAATTGCTTTTTCTATCACACTGCCTAAATTGTCACGTTTCGTGCATACAATAATCGATTAGAAACACTGCTTCCTGGTTGAGTCGACCAGAAAAATTGCAAAGAAACATTTGGTCTATAAAATAACATTCAAACGCTATTTAATTTATTATTTAGGCATTCCAAAGACCTGTCAAACAATAGTTGCCCGGGAAGAGCTCGTATATCTAAAGGGGTTTCGACATAATCTTCCATCTTGGACGCTATTTTTATTCGAAATAGTAGTCGCCAAGCCTGCCAATTTATGAAAAATATATAAGCGGTTTTTTAAATTAAATGCATCATATGTTGCAACCCCTTAGATATACCAACCCTTCCCACCGATTTCCATTTTGTTTGGAATGCCTAATAGTTAAAAACGTGAGCGACTAATAAAATAAATCTTCAAAAACTATACTAATAAGATGTCAGTATGATGCAAAGGTAATAAATTCGTTAATTGGAAAATATGTTTCTTTTGAAAACAATCCAAAAACACGTTAATTTTAATTTTTGAAAAGTCGTCTCATGATATACAAGTAAAAGATGTTACGTCACCACTGTTGGCGTAATGACGTAATCGATTATTTTTAATACAAACAAGTGTCATTAACACCTCATTTTAAAAGTATTTATTTCTACAGGGTCAAACAAAATTATGTATTTAGTAAAATACACTACGATGTTTATTTATTGTATTATATTTAACTAAATATGTATTTTGGTTTACCCTGTAGAAATAAATATTCTAATAATTATACCGTTAAATAGAATATTAGAAGACCTTCCAAATGAGGTATCTTATGACCCCTGTTTGTATTTAAAAAATCATCCATTACGTCATTACTTCAACATTGATGACATGACGTCTTTTACATGCAGGGTGAGTCATAAGTAATGGGTCAAATTGTAACTGTAGATTCGGAAGGCAAAAATAAAACTATTTTACTTAACAACAATGGGTCTGACATCACTCCTTTCTAATCTACAGGCTGTTGTTAAATATATTTTTGTTAATAAAGAAGCCATTTTTTGAGGTACAGCGTAACAAAAACGAGAAATGATTTAACTTGGAACGAAAGACCGAAAGCCGATAGTAGTATTAGGACGTCTGCACGAAAGCAATACTGAGGCCCCATAGGAAGGGCCTCAGTAATATTAGATTGTAATGAAACAAAAATTAGGAAACAATAATACAAAATTATTTGTTTATTTTAACGAAACGTATGCTGCTTAATACATTAATAATAACGGTAACAAATCTGGTATTTAAATCCAAAAAGGAAGATTGCGAAAATTATAGCATTTACTGGATAGGTACCTAAAATTTAATGTGTTAAAGCACAAGTTTTCCATGGAATTTTGACAGCAGCACAATGTTGAGTAAAAATCTGATGTTTCTGAAACAATTTGTTTGTTGTTTCTGTTATCGAATAATTCGAGTTAATTTGATACATTAGTGAAAATGCCGAGACATAATCTCTATTCAAATGAAGAAATGATTTGCTTTTACGCAAGAGAAAATTTTTCTGGACATTCAGCGTCTAGAAAATATCGCGAATGGTAACCAAACCACAAGACATTTCAAAATATTTACAACCGATTGGGCGAAACAGGCTCGTTTCGCCGAAAATACCATACAGGGCATTCCAAAATTATTAACCCACAGCAGGAAGATGAAATTTTGGTAAGAGTAGCAGAAAATCGTGAAGTAAGCACTCGTTGATTATCTGCAACTACCGGAATAAGCCAATCATCGGTGATTAGAATTTTGCACAAGGACAATTTTTACCCATATCATTTTATACCTGTGCAAAATTTGCTTCAAAGAGATTATAGTCATGCCTGGGAAACTGAAAACTCTCATGTAAACAAAGAAAGACATTTATTTTCCAGTTCGAATTTAAAATAAATGTCTGGTGAGGTTTAATAGGAGATACATTGCTGAGTCCATTTGAATTACCTCCCAATTTAAATGCTGAGTCATATTTAAATTTTTTAACCAATGACTTAAACGATACTTTGGATGATCTTCGATTACAATCAAGAAGAAAAATGTGGTTCATGTAGGATGGTGCACCTCCGCATTTTTCACTGGTTGTACGTGATTACTTGAATCACATTTTCCCTCGCCGTTGGATTGGTCGTGGTAGTGAATTTCAATGGCCACCTCGCACCCCCGACTTTAATCCACTGGATTTTTATGTGTGGGGTTACATAAAAACTATTGTTTATTCTCATCTATAAATTTCAGAGACGAGTTATGAAATAGAATTGTAAATGCGGCTGATTCAATTAGAAATAATAACGCCACATTTTTTAAGATCAGACGATCCTTAAGTAAACGGGTACAGAGGTGTATAATATGAGTTGGTGGTGGCCATGTTGAAAATCTTTTGTAGTATTTAGTATTTTAAGTTGAATGTTAACAATATCTGAAGATTATGTGGGATGTATGTTTTAGGTAAATTCGTTTTAAGTAGTTAAGTAATGTTGTTATGGTTTTTGTTCAAGTGTTTTATGTTGTCTTTATTTTTAGGTTAAAATACCAGAATTTGTTATCTTTATTATTGGTCTGTTAAGCAGCATACGTTTCGTTAAAATAAACAAATAATTTAGTATTATTGTTTCCTAATTTTTGTTTCATTACAATTTAATATTTTCATAAAATAAATACAAACTATCTCAAAATAAAATTAATTTTAGGAACGACCAACGTTTTAAAACACCCTGTATACTATTTTTGGCTTACGTAGAGATTTGAGAATACGATGTTAATATTATTAATACGTAAATTGTTAATTAATGAGGGGCAAACAATTTTAAGCTGTTTTCTTCTCTTCAATATGGCGTATGTGGTGACATCTACGAGATAACTCAAATCTAATAAAATAATCTTGTTTGCTTCTATAAAAAATAGAACTACCCCAATTTTCAAACCTGTATCCCAAAAAATGGCTTCTTTATTAACAAAAATATATATTTTTTTTCAACTTTAACAGCCTGTAGATCAGGACTGAGCCATCTCAGACCCATTGTTGTTAAGTAAAATATTTTTATTTTTGCCTTCCAAATCTACAGTTACAGTTTGACTCATTACTTATGACTCGCCCTGTATAATACATGCACTGTCTCTATACTAGTAACTCACTTAATATAGGAGATAGAAGGTCGGTTGAATGGGAAATGTTTTAGAGAATTTTATACTGACTTCAAATAAGTTTTCAAAAATTATTAATAGTTATGTAGTTTTTGACTTATTTTAAAAAACTGTAAAGTCCTGATTTTTTTAAATAGCGTAACAGTTAATTTGATATATAAGTATTATAATATAAAGACACTTTTTAATGGAGAATATTTTTCAAAATAATGAATCTATTCCATACATTTGTATCATACTGTATAAACATCGGTAAGGTATAACATTGCTCCATACCTACAACTTAAAAAATCCAACATTACTCTATATAAGATAAAAAAAATTCCGAGAAAGTAGAAAATAGAGAGTGACTTAACAATGGAGTGCAATTATCTTTCGACTACATTAATTGCCCAAGAATCGCAAAAGAGGAAACTGTAAAATTTAAAATGTATTTCCTTTTTTAGGTTTAGCGGTGCTTTCATTCACGTAGTCAAGAGCTCTCTAGGAACAGGAATACTTGCTATGCCTAGAGCTTTCAAAACAGCAGGATTAGCAGTAGGATTTTTCGGTACAATAATAGTAGGATTAATATGTACTCATACAGTACACATTTTGGTAAGTTTATAAAATGTCTCTGTAACAATATAGAACTTATAAAACAATTTTTTCTACACTCACATGGATATTAGCTTATCTACGCACAGACTACAAAACGAAAAAGAATGTCATTGAACGAATACATTATCTATCCATTCTACCTAGTACGAACACTGCACGGATATGAAATCCACCAATCACAGTTAATATTTTGGTCACCCGGCTACTATTATTTTTAAAAGCCAAACTAACAGTCAGTATATATTTTAGTTATTGAGATTAAATATACATTAAATTGAGTTATTCTTATGTAGAATCGATAAATAATAGCATTTCTATTTTTCTTTCGTCTATATTTACAAATAAATAATAAATTTTAATAAAACTATATGAAATAATAAATTTAATTACGAATATTAAAACTAAAATGTTAAGTGTCTCGATGGAGCTGAGACCAGCACATTTGGCGGTCATGCGGGAGGTCCGGGTTTAAATCTAGAAAGGAGACTAATTAAATTAATTGTTTTTTTATTTCTTTTAATGACTAAATAATTTTTTAAATTTTTTGATTATCGTTAGTGGGTCGTAGAAAAAGTATACTATACAACTCGAATGGATTGTCCATATTCACTCTTGTTGCATACACTACTATGACTAGTACCTCAATAATTAATTAAATAAAATTGATTTTTTAGGTAACAGCATCTCAAAAAATGTGTATTAAAACAAAAACACCCAGTCTTGGATACGCAGAGACAGCAGAAGCAGTTTTCCAAAATGGTCCAAAGAAATTCCGGCCGTGGGCGGGTTTTGCCAGGTATTTTATTTTCATTAAAAAAAAAAATACACATCTATAGAGCATTTATAAAATGTAAGATTCTTACATTTAAAAATTACATTTTTAAATCTTACAACAGATCTAATTTAAAATTATAGTAAGAAAAACAAATTAAATTTGACCGTGGCCCAATATCGACTTTTCGAGGTTCCCTAATATTTTCGCTGATGCGTATTCTCATTAACTTTCTAATAGTGTGTCCCGGTGGTGGGAGCTGTCTTGTGGTCTGTCAAGTTCAAAGTAAAATTGCTTATCGTTTTATGCTGGCAGTTAAGCGTATGGTTCTAGATGTCTATAACAATTAAAATATACTGTGCAATCATTTTCTGTCGTCCGAGTTTGATACTTTTGGTGTACGTATTTCGGCCACATTACCAGATACTTACGTTTTTTAACAAAATTCGGGATATAGTTTAAACGCGGTTTTTCTGAACTGAAGATGACATTGCAAACATTTTTTAATATCGGCGAAGGTGTCGATATGCAAAAAAATATAACCTTAAAATATGTGTTAAATACAAAAGTCGAAAAATGATTTAATTGCTCTCAAAATTTTTGTAAGATTCTTAATCAAAAGTATTGCCCTTGCAAGCATTTTGTATATAGTAATTCTACTCCATTCGCCATAAATTAAACTATTTTGATATTGGTATGACCCCAGTATAAGCATCAATCAGTATTGGCACCACATACTTTGATTACAATACGGTACAAGAGAGAGGTCCGACACGCCCAACATAGGGCGCGGCCATTTTGATTCCTATGCCACAGTTTATAGCTAAAGAATCAGATCGCTCACTCTGCGTCGGCACTTTTGATCTCAATGTTCCAGTTTATACACTGCGCAACTCGGATAATACAATATATGACGACCGCCTATAATAAAACAGCAGTCTTCTGTGTATCCTGAATTTGTATCTCTGGAGTGGATGTTATTTTGGAACTTTCAACTGGTCAGAGTGAGCTAACTGATTCTTTAGTAATAAACTGTGACTCCAAAAATAATATTCACCACATCCTTTGATTACTATACGGTGCAAGAGAGAGGTCCGACACGCCCAACATAGGGCGTGGCCATTTTGATTCCTATGCCACAGTTTATAGCTAAAGAATAAGATCGCTCACTCTGCGTCGGCACTTTTGATCTCAATGTTCCAGTTTATACACTGCGCAACTCGGATAATAGAATATATGACAACCGCCTATAATAAAACAGCAGTCTTCTGCATATCCTGAATTTGTATCCCTGGAGTGGATGTTATTTTGGAATTTTCAACTGGTCCGAGTGACCTAAGTGATTCTTTAGCAATAAACTGTGACTCCAAAAATAATATTCACTGACACTGACAGCAGCAAGCACAATATCAGGTGCGTTTTAATCATCCGTTTCTGCTTCCGGAATTGTTGGTTTAGTCGTTTTAACCTATCAGATTAAAACAAGAAAACCGACAATTCCGAAGCAGAAGCGGATGATTAAAACGCACCTATTAAAAATATTGCGCCAAGATGTAGGCAACACGTAATAAGGGATCAAAATGGCGGAGTTTTCTATCTCCTTTTAAAAGGCAATCAGAAAACTGCGCAGTGCGACCATTCTCCGTATAGTAAAAGAAAATCAAAGTATGTGATTGGCACTCTGAGCTGGCATGTTTGATCTTTAAAAGTAGAAATTTTAGTTGACACTTGACGTTTTAAGGATATAAAAAGTTTTCTTTATACGGACTTGGTTATACCTGGTTAGTTGAATTTTTGTTCTGCTGCTTTTCAAATTTGTGTGTATGAGCGAGATGTGAGATACCTTTATAAAGACAACGGTTGAACAACTTAACTACGTTGAAGAAGAAAATCGATTAAATATCAGGGTAGTCTTCGCAAATGTAAAAAGAACAGAACCGTTTTAAAATTTTTTAGGTATGTGATTGAGTGTTAAAACTGTTTGAATTTCGAAACTAAAATATTACTTTTTAGTGAAAAGTTTAATTACTTTTAGTTCAAAATATAACATTAGTTTGTCAATGGAAATGTTAGAATAACAAAATAAAGGTTTTGCTTTATTTCTTAAGAATTACACTAATCTAAAACTTTTCTAGTTTATTGTAGAAATTTATTCTATACGTTATTGTATGTAGTTTTAAATATAAAAATTTATAACCAGACATATTTAGTGTAGTTTTTGTTTATTAGTGACTTATTTTTGTGAATGAGTTCAAGTATGGCAAACGAAAATCGTTACTTTTTATTATGAATTAATTTGAATTTATTTAAAAATGGGAAATATATGTATATGGTTTTCGTAGTTTTTACACTTGTAATAAAAATATCAAAGTTATGTAAATTGGCCATTTACTGCACACATCAAATTCATAGACACAATACATATCACTATTTGACATTCTTATTAAATTTCAATTATTTAAAATTGACTTTAAACTAATTGACTACACACAGAATTGTTTGAAAGCAGCCATAAGGTATAATATATTTATTGGATACTATAAAAAAATTAATAGTAGTTATATGTAGAGTTAAATAACAAGAAATTTAAAAACAAAAACAAAACAAACCTTTATATCTAGTGAACTTAATTTAGTACAGTCCTCAACTTTCTTAAGCTAACATTAAAGATATCTATTTGGACCTCGCTAAGAAACTCATTGGTAACAGCCATCATCTTGTTAAAAGGAGATATACTACTTGGATCTAAACTAAATAATTTTTTGTTACTTGGGATTCTTAGATTAATCTTTGCCGCATTAAAATTTATATTGTCAATCAAATCATAATCTTTGTACTTAACATTATTTAAAATAGAGTACAAAATATATCACAGTCTGTTGCTTTCTTCTTTGTAAAAGAGATTTAATCTTAAAGCTATCGAGCATAGTTTTATATGAGATCTTATAAGGGTACGAGTATTTTTTATGACAGAAAGGTACTGTAAAAATATTTTTTGTACTTTTTCAATATGATCAATATGGGTGGCTTCCAATCCATCTTTGTAAAACATACTCAAAATGGGGTCTTACTAAGGCATTATATAATCTGATTTTGGTGGTAATCCTAAATTTTTTTGTATTTCTGATTTAAAAACCCAGTTTTTATTGCTTTTTTAGTTATTTGTAAGAAATGGTTATTGAACTTCAAATAAGACTGAAAGACAACTTCCAAATCCTTTACCTCATATTCATGATTTAATGTGACAGGTTAAAACGACTAAACCGACAATTCCGGAAGCAGAAGCGGATTATTAAAACGCACCTGATATTTTGCTTGCTGCTGTCAGTGTCAGTGAATATTATTTTTGAAGTCACAGTTTATTGCTAAAGAATCAGTTAGCTCACTCGGACCAGTTGAAAGTTCCAAAATAACATCCACTCCAGGGCCTCAATTCTCGACTTTTTTTCCCATGGGAAAAAGATCATTTTCCTATGGGAATTTATATTTTGTATTCTCGACACATCCACTAGGAATATTTTCTCACGAAAAGTATGGGAGCAAATACACCTGGTATTTGGCATGGGAAATCAAATTTCCAATGGAAATCTGTCACCGGTGACATTTGCTAGTTACTTCAAATAATAATATTTATATATTATTATTACTAATATAACTTTCCTTAAATGGATGAAGCTATTTTACTTTCTCAATTAAACAATATAGAAGAGGCAGAAGAAGAGCAATTAATGTCCCAAGAGATTTTTGGCAGGGGGGGATCCCTTTGAATCCTTAAATGATAGACAATTTCTCAAATATGATCAACGCAAGTTTTCTAGAATAAGCAATCCCAGAATAAATTTTGTTTCATTATTAGGAATAGGCTATTTCAGAATAAATTTTGTTTTATTACGCAAAATAAATAGCAACTGTTAATAACATAATGAGATGGTAAAAAACTTGAAGCTAAAATATTGAACACTCTTAAATATCCTTAAAATTCCTCTGTTTCTGCTATTTTTTCCAAGGCACAAGTTATTTGTTCTTTTGCCAAAACATTTCTCTCTAATAACTTGAATTTTTTGTCATAATAATTTTCTTTATTAAAGTTTTTATTTTGTAACATGCGTTCAATATTTCGGCTAGTATTCAAGGTTTTAGTTAACCTTGTAGCAGCTACTCTTCGTTTGGGCTTTATTGTGCCCCTTGTACTAGGTTTAGCACATTATATATTTACACATTATTTTCTAAATAAGAAGGGTTGATTGTTTTCTCTGACAAGATGGCAAGTGGCAAAACAAGAGTCAAAAGTTGACGATATAATCAATGATCCCAACATTACTACTTGAAAGTATTGAAATATAATATTGATTATGATTGGTCAGTTTCCAATATTTACATACTTAATACCCGACATACGTTAGACATACGAATAATCGGAATTCCCATAGGAAAAAGGTTCCTAACCTAGTCGAGAATACCATTTTATAATACCACTGGAATATAAGCATGGGAATATTTATCCATGGGAAAATTTTCCGGTGAAGTCGAGAATTGAGGCCCTGGGATACAAATTCAGGATACGAAGAAGACTGCTGTTTTATTATAGGCGGTTGTCATATATTGTATTATCCGAGTTGCACAGTGTATAAACTGAAACATTGAGATCAAAAGTGCCGACGCAGAGTGAGCGATCTGATTCTTTAGCTGTAAACTGTGTCACAGGGTTCAAAATGGCCGCGCCCTATGTTGGGCGTGTCGGACCTCTCTCTTGCCTCGTATAGTAATCAAAGTATGTGGGTATGACTCTCAACTAATGGCGCGTTTGAGAATCCACATCGGATGCATTTTTTACATCTCGAGCGTTTTTTTATCCACATCGGACTTATCTGTCCCATTACATTTACGTATACTGAATCACGTGATCAAAGATTTACTACATCTCAGATGCATCCGATGTGGATTCTCAAACGCGGCATAAGAGTATTTTCCTTGCAAGCATTTTTATGCACTAGTTCAACCAGTCAACCAGTGTGCATGACGGTCCCGCAGGGCCCGCGTTGCAGAAGGGCTCCGAGCTATTCGGAGGCCCCCAAATTGAGCAAAGTATTCTCACAAAATATATATTTTTTTCACGCAATTTTTTGTAACCATCGGATGCATTGGAAACAAAACCTTAAAACATAATTTTTTTAACGTAAAATCATTTATTTATTATGGTCTTTAATACATTTTTATGACATTTTTTGTTTACTTATTTTTTAGTCTGAGGGGGACAAGAAAAATCTTGCGAGTGTATCCCTAAGAAACTCGACACGCTCCTGAATTCACCTCGAATTTTTTTGGAAAAAGTGTCAAAATAGTCTAATTTGTGACGAATGAGTAGAACTACTGAATAAAAATGCTTGCAATGACATTCATGTTGCTTTAGAGTTATACAAACATTTTGAGAGCAATTAAACCATTTATTTAAATTTCATTTTATTTAAATTTTTAATATAATATTTACATATTTTATACCTGATGAATAACCGTAATTGTACCTACTAGAAAAAAGCCGTTACTAGGGAATTCCGAGAATAGTATGCAGAAAAAAAATAACATCAGGATGAGTCACAATTCAAAAGAAACACCGTTATGTATATATGAGAAAAATGTAAATGTCAATGACGAATAAATAATAGAAGACAAACAATTTAATTATATATAATAATATAATTGTTTAATTGGTTTTTCATTTTATGAGGTGAGGTTTTGGAATTTATTAATACGGGGGTTTTTTGAAAAGTATATTTCCATAATATGATACAAAATGTTTTTAAGTTCTGCTAATAAAGGTTTGCTTAGATTACATTAATAGCTATTTATGATCCCAGTTACAAAATGCCTTATTTTATGTAACTAGTGAATATTTGCGGGACGAGCAGAGCATTTTCAGAAAAGTGGGATATTTTGTCGCGTAATGTGTTTTAATTATTTTGTGCTGATTTAGAATGGAAAATAAGGATCAAAACATTATTATTAATAGGTTGCAAGTTTAACCAAATTCTATTTTTATAAAAAAGGAAATAATTCCTAACTCAAATGTGACCGAGATGTAAAACACATCAAATAATTCTCAAAGCCATAGTCACAATATATATGCGGCCGTTTCTCTTTTGACAACAACTCCTTTGGCTAATACTTTACCAGGTATTGAATTATGTCAAAAGAAAATAGCAGAGAGAAAATATTTTCAACACTCAAATAATATTTGATGTGTTTTACATCTCAATCACATTTGAGTCCTAATAAGGACGAAACCGGTCCAAGAATGACTTTCTCCTTAGTGGGAAAATCAAAGGTAGAGTGTTGAAAAAATGTTTTCTATCTCTTCTATTTTCTTTTGACATAATTCAATGCCTGGTGAGGTATTAGTCAAAGGAGTAGTTGTTGTCAAAAGAGAAACGGCACATGTATTGTGACTATGGCTTTGAGAATTATTTGATGTAATATTTTTATAAGTCAACCTGCCCTTTTTTGATATAAACTTTCAATAATAATGTATGTTATTGATTATAAAACCAAAAACATTTATTTTTATTTGTTTTCTTTTCGCAATGGGTGACATAATGACTTTTTCGAAACCAGTTTCATAATATTCAACATTATGCAACTGGTTGCGTAAAGTTAATCATTTTGACAAAAAAATATTTTTTCTAATTTGACATTTTTTGTAATCGCAGCAAGTTTCAAAACGATCCACTTGACTCAACCAGTTGCATAATGTTGAACATTATGAAACTAGTTACAAACAAATAAAAATTAATGTTTTTTAGTCTTAAAATCAATATATTCATTATTATTGAAAGTGTATATCAAAGAAGGAATGATATAAAAATAGAATTTGGTTAGTGAACTTACAACCTAGTAATACATTTGTTTTGGTCCTTATTTTCCATTTTAAATCGGTATAAAATAATTAAAACACAATACATGACAAAATAAACTAAATAGCTTCAACAAGCAATATAAACACACTAAAACAAGTCGTTGAGAATAATTTAATATGATATTCTATTTGTCAATAAAATGAATTAAGTTATGCAGATGCAACTAACAATACAAGAAAGTAATATTGGTTGCATAGATGTCGGTAGTTTTGTACCAAAACACAATTTTATAAATAATCTTGTCAAAATTAGAAAAAATATTGTATGTAACACGTTACGAAATACCGTTTCATGTTGCGGGACCTTGCTCTGCTTGTCCCGCAAATATTCACTTGTAATATAAAATAAGGCATAAATAGCCATTAAAGGATTTGGAAATTACCTTTGATTTTATAGGGTTTCAACATTTACGAATTGATTTTCCTTTCATGTTCTAAAATTAAAAAAGAAAACAAGTAACAATACCATACCATGACTTCACATGTTCAATTTGAGTTGAAGAATAGTCCTAGCTAGAAGGGCTAATGGCAATGGCCTCTTCCGAAAATTTGGCCTCAAGCCGCCCTTGCAATGTATCGTTGATATTTAGTTATTGTCTTGTAAACCTTGGCTAGGAAAATAGAAAAAAAATGTGCTTGTTTTAGAATTCATCCGTTTCTTTTTATGAAAATCAAACGTCGCCCACTCTGTATATACAGGGTGTCCCGTTAGTGCGTAATTGTTCAATATTTCAATTTGTGTTAGAGGCACGCAAAACAAGTTTTTACTAAAAGTTATATGGATTTGAAAAATACATATTTTAAAAATATTTTTGGATATACAGGGTGTTGCATTTTTGCCTGGCAAATAAACTATTTTTTATTGCATTCTTAGAGTGGTTTGGTAATACTATATTTAACCCTAGAATGTTTTTAAAAAATAGTAAAGGCTTGCCAAGCAATTAATTTTTTTTTGAAATTACAGAATGATGCAGACCCCCAAATTAAATTATAATAATTTAGGTAGGTTCATAATGATTTCAAAATTGTTTAAAATGTAGACTTATAAGAAAGATACTAAGCTAACGAATAGTGGTGATACAACTGGTTTATTTTATACAGAGTGTCTTGAAACATGTCTTCAAAATGGCTTAGTTTTTCTAAATGCAACACCCTGTATATTATATTAACATAAAATTTCTTATAAATTTGCCTATACAACGATGACAATAACACATATACAGGGTGTCCCATCAGTGCGTAATTGATGGATAGCTGTTTTATTATTGGAAATACGAAAAAAAATTAATATAAAAGTTTACCATGTTTAATACCTGTCTCAAATATACAGGGTGGTCCATAAACGAGGAGCTTACCAAACTTATACGTTTTTAAAGCAGCACACCCTGCAGGTAGTTTTACATATTTTCACATCGTCAAACAATTTTAATATACTTTATTTATTAGTTATTTAGTATATAGGTTGTGTCAAAATGCTGGATAACGATTTTCCCAATTTTTCAAATGGAATACCCTATATGTTATATCACCAATTAATAATTAATAAAGGGTATATCATTTAAAAAATTAAGAAAATCGTAACCTCACGTTTTGACACATATGCAACATAGCAAATGAATGAAGCCAATTAAAATTGTTTGACGATGTGAAAACAATCAAATATGTATAACTACCTGCAGGGTGTTTTGCTTTAAAAAAGTATAAATTTGGTAGCACCTCGTTTATGGATCACCCTGTATATTTAAGAATAATTTTTAAATATGGTCATACAACTTTTATATTAAAAATTTCTGCCTATTTCAAATAATAAAACAGCTATCGATCAATTACGCACTGATGGGACACATTGTATATGTGTTATTGGCTAATATATTGGAATCGTTGTATGTTGTATAGGCAAATTTATATGTAATTTTATGCTAAGAAGATATACAGGGTGTTACATTTGAAAAAAATTAAGTGAGTTGAGCTTAAAATTGGCCATATTTAAGACACTCTGTATAAAATAAACCAGTTCTATCACCACTGTTAGTTAGCTTAGCATCTTATAAGTCTGCATCTTAAACAATTTTGAAATCAATGTAAACCTATCTAAATTATGATAATTTAATTTGGGGTCTGCATCATGCTCTAATTTAAGAAAAAATATTTGCTTGTCAAAACTGTATTATTTTTTAAAAACATTCTAGAGTTAAATACAGTATTGCCAAACCATTCTAAAAATAAAATACAGGGTGTGTAAAAAACATAAATTTTTATTTGCCAGGCAAAAAAGCAACACCTTGTACATCCAAAAATATTTTTAAAATATGTATTTTTCAAATCCATATAACTTTTAATTAAAACTTTTTTGCGTATTTATAACATAAATTACGCACTAATGGGACATCCTGTATTAAAATTGGCATTGCCAAAAGTTCTTCCCAAACAACCTATTCAAAAATGTAACATTGCCACTTTATTTTACATTTTACCCTTAATATTTGATTTTATCATTTTAATACCAAAAGGATTTTCTATACTTAGTACTTCTAGAGTAAAGAAGCAGCAACAGTTCTGCCTCAGTCCTTATGTAAATTAACATGGGAAATCGCTAAGGTTCATTCTGCCAATTTTTGACGGTGACGTCACACGTCGAGAATCATCAACTAACTCGTCGAGCCAACAACGAGGGAGTTCAAAAACGATTTAATAAGGAGAGATAACACAATGAAACAAGGCGAACTTCTCGTATGCCCTCCTAACGCACTGTCCAATGTTGACTTTACCCCATTACAAATAACTTTCCCCCATTTAAATTATTAGCAATATTTGACCAATCTTTACTTAAATGTCCACACCGCACTCTACTGTCCAGAGTAAACTACACGTTTTCCATGTAAAAAGCATTGGTGTCCAAGATCCTATGTAAATTAACATGGGAAATCGCTAAGGTTCATTCTGCCAATTTTTGACGGTGATGTCACAGTTAATCTATACCACGTTCTCTACGTAATGCCGTTTTCCCCGTTTAAATCGGACCAATAGCAGTGAAGATACGTGCTAAGGCCCCTATGACATTGCACAAGATTTTTCTCTTCTACGTTAATCTATACCACGTTCTTTACGTAATGCCGTTTTTTCCGTTTAAATCGGACCAATAGCAGTGAAGATACACACTAAGGCCCTTGTGGCTTTTCGTTCTGCGCATTATTTTTCTCTTCTACGTTAATCTATACCACGTTCTCTACGTAATGCCGTTTTTCCCGTTTAAATCGAACCAATAGCAGTGAAGATGCGTGCTAAGGCCCTTGTGGCATTGCGCATGATTTTTCTATTCGACGTTAATCTATACCACGTTCTCTACGTAATGCCATTTTTCCCGTTTAAATCGGACCAATAGCAGTGAAGATACACGCTAAGGCCTTTGTGGCTTTTCGTTCTGCGCATGATTTTTCTCTTCTACGTTAATCTATACCACGTTCTCTACGTAATGCCGTTTTTCCCGTTTAAATCGGACCAATAGCAGTGAAGATACGTGCTAAGGCCCTTGTGGCATTGCGCATGATTTTTCTATTCGACGTTAATCTATACCACGTTCTCTACGTAATGCCATTTTTCCCGTTTAAATCGGACCAATAGCAGTGAAGATACACGCTAAGGCCTTTGTGGCTTTTCGTTCTGCGCATGATTTTTCTCTTCTACGTTAATCTATACCACGTTCTCTACGTAATGCCGTTTTTCCCGTTTAAATCGGACCAATAGCAGTGAAGATACGTGCTAAGGCCCTTGTGGCATTGCGCATGATTTTTCTATTCGACGTTAAAGGAGATTTAATTTCCATCACTCCCCCCACTCCGCTGCTTTCCTCACTCCCCCGTTGTTGGCTCGATGAGTTAGTTGATGATTCTCGACGTGTGACGTCACCGTCAAAAATTGGCAGAATGAACCTTAGCGATTTCCCATGTTAATTTACATAAGGAATGAGGCAGAACTGTTGCTGCTCCTTTACTTTCTAGATCTAGGTAGTAGTGTCAAAGAATTAAAGATTAAATAAGTACTACATTTATGATTGAAATACTTGCTTTTTAAATAATTATTATTATTGTGTTCCTATTTAGGACAGATTAACATAGTTCTGTAGTTCTCTTCTAATAGGACCTTATCTTTGAACCAAATAGTTTCATAACTTCATACTATATCCGAAATTTGGCAGTTTTGGAAATTTGATCATTTTTATAGCCAATCTAATGGTATTTAGGTCATGGGCGACGCAAGGGGGGGCAGTTTCCCTGGCTTTTACGACTTTACAACGCGTAATGGCTGTATGTCACAATACTAAAATGTAGCCCTAATTTAAGTTATTAATTTAGTACTAAATAAGGAACTAAAAATATTTTTTCCTTTAGCAACGATACCAATTTTTAATACTAAATTAAGTATAGGTGCATGCGCATTAACGTAATATTACGTGAAATTAGCACAGAAATAAAATATTCTGTGTAAATGAGGCAAGTGAATTAAAAGATGTTTTTTTAAGATCGACCAGAAAATATACACTTTCTGGACAATTTTTCGTCCAGAAAGTAACGTTTTGGCGGTCTAGACCAGAAAGTAGACTCTAGGGACCGGTAAAAATAGTCTTTACCGGTCCCTCTTTTTCAATTTTTCCAATCGCTGTTTGATAATCCAGGCTGCCTTGCAATTTATTGTCAAGTGACAGTTCGTTGATTTTTAATTTATTGTTTATGTCAAACTTGATTTGTGAGTTTTCCAATTTACAAATAATATGGATTCAGATGCTGAAAATGAAATTCCACAAGATATTTTAGAAACAGCGAAGAAAGCTATTTACGATTTATTACCAATAAAATTAAAAACCCGCTATGAAAAGACATATGATTCATTTAAAAATTGATGCCGAGAAAAAAAAGTAAAAAATTTAACGAAGAAGTGCTTTTGGCATATTTTGCCGAAAAATCATAAAAACTGGCTCCTTCATCATTATGGAGCCTATATTCCATACTGAAATCTACGATGACTGTAAAAGATAATGTAAATATCAACAATTTTTTCAAATTAATAGCGTTTATTAAAAAGAAATCGGTTGGTCATATAGCAAAGAAATCTAAGATTATGTCAAGAGAACAAATCGAAACATTTCTAAACAATGCTCCCGATATCGAATATCAGGGCTGCCGTTTCAGTACAATTGTACTAAATTTAGTACATTTCTTACATCAAAGTACAAAAGTACATTTTAAGTCAAATCAGGGACAATTTAGTACAATTTGAAATACTCGTCTTTGTGACACCATCTATGCATTGAAAGCCTGAATTTTCCGATAATAGGGTAAGTATTGTAAATATTGGCGGTATTTTTCCTATAGAAAAGGGTTTTTACATAAGGTATATACCTATAACGATCAGAAACCGGTCACCGACTCCAGGATTCTGCGGAAATTATCCACTGCACAAAATTCTGATGTCAGTTACTGGTTTGTAATCGTACAATTTATTTTTATCTACCTTGATTAACAGATAAAACTTGCCTTAAAACTTGATTAAAATAATAAAATTTAAAAGAAAACTATATTCATATTAACGTTTTGATATATTCCAGTGATATATTCCAATTCCAATTTTTCAAAGTACATAAGCAAGAAAAACAAAATTCTCATTCATCCTACAGTTGACATTTGACATAACAACTGTCAACATACGTGACAGTTTTGACAATTGACAGTCCATCTAAAATTTAGTACAATTTAGTACAGTTTCCTCGAATTTTCTAGTACATTTCTAAATATCTCCGCGGCAGCCCTGTCGAATATCTTATGCTTAAGGTAAGTTAAAATCAGAAAAACGAAGTAAAAACTGATTACAATAAATTTTAATTCTATTTTTAGTGCTTTTAATTATGGGTTCCGCAGGTGCAGGCGATAATGCAAAGTTGTCGCTAATCAAAAACAAAATGGTGCAAAAAAGACCATGTTGTGTCAGCTTTTTCTGAGGAAAACTTCTGCGCAACATTTCAACGCATTTTTAATATTAAATTTAATAGAAAATAAAACAAGTTACAATTAATTAATTAATTTTTTTAGTACTAAATTTAATACTAAATTTGCTCTTTGCACCGTGAATTTTTTTAGTACTTAAAAAATAATTTAATTTAGTTCTAAATTTAGTACTTAATTTAGTATCGTAACGTACAGTCTTAATATATGAAGTACTGATATTTCGTTAGGCAGGTACTATGTGTCACAGTTTAGACAACTGGCATTGGCTCATATTGTCGATTGTCGCCGTGCACGCATATCAATAAACAAGGCATAATAATATGTTAGGTAGCCTTTAAATTGATTGAATTGTTTAAGGAAATAGAAGAAATAGGTAAACACGACAGGTGTAGAAATATAAATGCCACGAATTACTTACGGACAACAATCTCACAGAAATAATATTCAGGCTAATACAGTTGACGAATATTATAGGTTGAATATAATTTATTCCATATCCATATCTTACACGTACCTATACATTTTACTTTTTTTTAAAGTAGGTAAAAACAAAACAAAAAGCAATAGCAGGTTCTGTGTTGTAAATTGTAAAAACACTAGCAGAAAAAACAGTGTAAATTATATAAATTTTCAGTAGGAAAATGGAAATTAAATCAAATAAATAAATTGATAGTTGTATAATAAGAAGAAAAAAACCTTTATTTTTGTAATAACAGTAATCAGAAAATTGAAAGGTTTTAAATAAACAATAAATTATTATTTTACAAGGATTAGATTTCTGCCTTTGATTATTGTATGTGGCTGAAATGCAGCAATCTTGTGACTTGGAAACCAATTTTAATCATCAATTTCTATGGTTTCTTTCAAACTAAAAATAAAGAAAATATAAATTACAATCACAAATTTACCAATTATTTTTATTAATACATTTTGATACTAAGTTATTATACCTGGTGTTCTAAATTAAAGCGTTACAGCTATATACCGCTTTTTATAAAAAAAAAAGTTTCAGACGAAAGTTTTATAGTTTTGTAGGGAAAAACTTTTGGCTAAAATCTTTTTTTATAGCTAACCATAATATGGTCAACTTTTTTTTCGCGCAGCAACATTTTCAAGTAGCTGTTACTCAAAAAGTAAAAGTCCAATAAAAAAAATATTTCCCTCAAAAGTTTCTTATTAATAATATGTAAGAAAAAAAATGGGATTCCCATTTAAAAAAACAAAGTTCACCTCGATATGGCCATATTATGGTCAGCTATAAAAAAAGGAATTTAGCCAAAATGTTTCCCCTAAAAAACTATAAAACTTTTGTCTAAAACTTTTTTTTCTAAAATGCATATTTTCGGCGGTATTTAACTGTAACACTTTAATTTGGAACACCCGGTATAATGGTAATGTTTTTATTTTCACAATATTTAATCTTTTCTTCAATGACAACTTATTAGGCTTAGGCAACATATCATACATTTTCTCGTAAATATTGTTGCCTGCCTATGTGTTATTATTGATTTTTATTAATTATACTACTATTTTTTAGCTGAAGTAATAAAAATATATAATAATAATTAATTTTTTCACTTGTTTTACAAATCTATATATTTTTATTAAAATCAACATATATAGGAATTCCATTAAAAATTGTATTGTCAGTATACGCAAATATCGTCCGTTAGTTAATAAATTAGTTGGCGCTGCTGTCACGCACAGAGAGAATTATGAATGAAAATAGGCTGACTGAGCTTTGCATGATGAGCGTACATCGAAAAATAATCGCAAAAAACTAAAAAGAAATCATGTTTTCTGTTATCGATTATTTTAAGTAGAGGAAGAAGAAATTAAAAATTTGCGTTTTCCTACTGTTCGTCGACGTGTTTGAGAGAGTTATTTTGTTTTTGTGTTTCTATGAATATTTTATTTTTTTATTATGTATGATGGCTCTGCCTTCTTGTTCATATTTTTCTTTTATATTACACCTTCTGTTTGTTTTTTAAAAATGTGTTTTAAGTACTTGTTTTTTTTATTTTAGTTTTGTCTTGTTTGTTGGGTTATTTTATTTATTAGAAACTTTTGTTAATTTTTATTGCTCTTTTTTTTTCATTTTCTTTGTTTTTCAACAAATAAATATTCTAATTTTTTCAAAATTTTGCCCCTTCCTATAGAATTGTGTAACGACGCCCATGCTTTAGGTATGTTAAAACAAAACTGAACGACATAAGTAATCCTGATTAAATGTATTAAAGAATGTCTTACGTAAACTGTTACACACTATCATGTTTGTCCTTTAATGGGTACCTACTCGTATCCTTGCAAAAAATAATGATATGCAAATAACAAAACATGATGTCAGAGTGCTTTTCTGCATGTAAAATTAATTTTATTTACAGTTCATTTTATTCCGAGAACACGAACCGGTATTTACTTAATAAATTATTTTTAGTAGGTATTTATTTATATCTTTGAATTAAATTATTTACTTAGTAAAACAAGGATTGATTTTAAAGTTTTTGGAATCATAACAAAAACAAAATAATTCTGATTCAAACTAACGTTGCTTTTCAAAACAATCCTCTTAATAGGTAATTATGTAACTAGTAACGAAAAGCCTTATATTAGATATCGCAACATAAAACGGCATTTCCTAACGTGTTGCATACAATATTTTTTCTAATTTTGACTAGATTATTTATAAAATTGTGTTTTGTTAAAAAATTACTGACATCTATGCAACTAATATTACTTTATTCTATTGTTAGTTGCATATGCATAACCTCATTCGTTTTATTGGCAAATAGAAAATCATATTAATTTATTCTCAACGACTTGTAGGGTGTTTATATTGCTTGTTATAGTAGTTTATGTTACAAGTAGGGGTGCCACCTGTCCTTTTTTCAAACAAATTGTCCTTGTGACTTTTTAAATCTTAAAATGTTCTTTATAAAAACCATATTTCAAACTTTTTAGATATTATTTTAATCGCAGCAACACCGGCTCGGCCTGTGCGGTCCTAGAAACAGAAACCCAGTTCCAATGCTATTTTTCCGAACGCACTTCACCATTCTACATGTGTGCAGCTGTCAAAAAAAGTTTGGTTATGTTCAATTTTCCAAATAAAACCAAATCAAACAAATTTTTTCGGCTTCAACCAGCGTTTAAAGATTATATTTAAAATATTAATTGATTGAAAATGAAAATAGTAGTAGTTTGTGCAACAAAAATTGAAATTATTTTTTACTTTTACATACCGTATCCTTATCTTCACCTCCACATTTAGTATTTTAGATTTAATACTCTTAATTAAATTATTTTCATATAGTTTAATTCAAATTTAAGATTTTCTTCACAATGTGGACTAAATAAAAATGCTATTTATTTATCGATTCTATACAAAGATAACTCATTTTCATGTATATTTAATATCAATAACTATAAAATGTATTGACAGTTTGACAGAATTGTTACGTATTAAAAATTTTGTAAATAATAGTAGTTGGTTGTTCAAAATATGAACTCTAATGGGTGGATTTCATTTTTTTACAGTGTTCTCACTACATAGAATGGATATGAAATAGATTCGTTTAATTGAACACAATAGCATACTTTTTCGTTTAGTAGTATGTGCGTAGATAAGCCAATATCCATGTGAGTGTAGGGAAACATTTTTTTTAAGTTTGAGCACATCGAAAAAGTTATTTTAAACTGGAAATATTTTTTCGTTAATTTCATTTTTATTAAGTGTACCTCCGTTAGTTCAGCATTTTCTGAGCTAACTTTTTCTGTAATGGCTACTAAATGTCGTGACAAAACTAATTTGCTCAGAGGTATTAATATATTTCTTCTACACCAACATGGATATTATTTATTCTAGGCACAGACTACAAACCGAAAAAGTATGTTATTCCATTCAACTGAACGAATATATTTCATATCAATTCTACCTAGTAAGAACACTGCACAAATATGAAATCAACCAATCAGAGTTCATATTTTGGTCACCCAGCTATCTAATTTTTTTTTTTTAATTTAAATAAGTTACAATTTTCTCAAACTAATTTTCATTAAATATTTGTTAGTTATTGAGATTAAATATACTTTAAAATGAGTTATTCTTGAGTAGAATCGATAAATAATAGTATTTCTATTTTTATTTCGTCTATATTTACAAATAAATAATACATTTTAATAAAACTATAATAAATCATTTTAATTATGACTAAAACGGTAGTTGTGCCGTTAAAGCTGAGGGTAGTGCATTTACCTGTCATGCGAAATATCTTGGGTTCAAATCTAGGATTGAAGACTACGGCGTCAGGCTCAAACTTTGTCTTCGTGCAATGCTACTCTTGTTTCACAAAGTACTATTAATTTTTAAGAGAATTGTTAGGAATTTTACTCCATAAAAAACAACAAGGCTGCTTTGAAAGCTGCAAAATCAAACAGAAAATACTCTTTTAAATTGAATAATCCCTAGACAAATGGTTCTGCTTGTGCGTAGATACGTTGGATGCAGAGGACACACAAGCGGAACCATACCTTAAAGGATTTTTTAGTTATGTTTATGTTGTTTATTTATTTATTTTATGTATTCATTTATGATGTAACTACCTAATTAAGATATTATTGTTCAACATTGTTATTAAAATGTAAAAAAAAAATGCCTGCAGTGCATTTTTAGCAGTTTACCGTGATGATCTGAGCAACCGTCCTACTAGCATTCATAAAGTTGAACTAAGATTTTTTGAAATGTCATTTATTTACTTTTCAAAAAGGTGGCAACTCTAGTTACAAGGACGAAAAGTTGAGTTTTTCGGGCGACTATGAGAAGCTGGCAGCTCGTAGGAGTCGACGACTGGCTGTTGCCCTGTTGCCATTTTATTAACTTATATGCCTAACACGAAAAAATAAGTACTCTATATTACTAGACCCATCGTCCAAATAAACATTATTTTGGTACAAAGGGAAAATAGTGTCCAGCATTCTCATTGGTCGATTTACTTGACATATCAAATTTTCCAACATTGCCAGAAATGTCATTTTGTTTTGGTTTTCATCAATCTAGATATTATTTTTGCAGTTTATAAGTGATTTTATTAATGTCTTATTAAATTGTTTGTATTTTTTATCTATATTAATACAAATTTAAACAATGTTGAGGGACTCTGAAGTTTGTAAATATAAATATGAAAAGGCATCAATGAATTAAGAAATGACAATTTACATTTTTTGTCCGATATTTTGAATTTCCCTGTAGATATCAAAGGTTTCTTGGTACCATTTTAATGAGCTTTGTCTAATTTAACAAACTTTCTATCTGTTAGCGTCAAAGACTCGGCAAGCTGGAGCCATTCGACAGCTCAATGGTATCCAAAGGCAAGCATGCCTGAGTACCACGGGAGCTATGAGAACGACTCCAACAGCAGCTATAGAAGTCATGCTAAACCTAACATCACTACATATATTCATTCAAGGCGAAGCCAGGTCTGTCACATACAGACTGCACAAAGGTTCATCACCCATAAGCAGCTTGCATGGACGCGACTATAGCGAGCTATATAAAGAATTGGAGAACGACCAAATAATGGGAATGCCTTCAGACGAAATGATCCCAAAGTATAGCTTTCAAAAGCAATATAAAGTAAGTATACCAGACAGGGAAGCGTGGACGGGAGGACCTCCTATTCATGCAGATTTCACCTGGTATACAGACGGCTCCAAAACCCATGAAGGTTCAGGAGTAGGTATACATAGTACCAAGCTAAAGACAGGAATCTCACTGAGCTTAGGTAAACATGCTACAGTATTCCAGGCAGAAATAGCAGCAATACATTACTGCGCAAAAGAAGTATTAAGACAGAAGGTAAATGGAAAAACCATTGTCATATACTCAGACAGTCAAGCGACGTTAAAAGCACTCAGTTCCATGCAAGTACAGTACACTCAAAGCTTGTGTGGGACTGTTTGGAAGCCCTAACAGAGCTGGGTAGTCAAAACAGACTAACCTTAGCCTGGGTACCAGGCCACAGGGGACACAAGGGCAATGAAGAGGCTGATTTACTAGCCCGAGAAGGAGCCTCAAATGCTCTTATTGGCCCAGAACCCTTCTGTGGTGTAACAAAAACAACTATCAGAACATGCACAAAGCAGTGGATGTTTAAAAAATCTCAGAAGTGGTGGAAAAACTCACCAGGACAGAGACAGGCCAAAAAGTTCTCAAAAGGACCATCGTCTAAACTCACCGAGCATCTACTAAGCCTTAATAGGAAAAATACTAGAATAGGTCTATTAACAGGGCATTGTAGGCTTAACAAACATATGTACAATATCGGTCTGAGAGAAGAGGCCTTGTGCCGATTCTGTCAAGAAGAGGAGGAAACGGCAGAACACGTATTGTGCTACTGCGAAGGTCTAGTAAGACTGAGATTCCTTACACTTGGAGAAGAAAAACCAAGGGCAACTAGCTATACCGGAGAACTACTTTCCAGTCTAAGGAGTCTACTACAAAAGACCGAATTAGACAAGGTACTCTAAACAATGATTAAAGGATATCCACAATAGATCTGAAAAGGTCGAGGTGGAGGAGACCACATGGCCCATAGTCCTAATTAAATCTTAATATTAATCTTAATCTGTTAGCGTTCAAGAAATATCAATACTGTCCCTATGAAATAGTAGGGACAGTGTATAAGTGTATGTGCTGGACATATGGCATTCAACTGTAGAATGTGCCAGCAAGAATAACATTGAAATAATACAGGGCTTCCAAAATAAAGTACTGAGGAACATAGTTAATCCTTCTTGGTATTTTAGAAACGGTGATAAAACGTGAAGATGGACCATCAAAATGTTTTCAAAGCGTCACGAACTACCACGTTAATGTCGAATCCAACTAGCTCCTCGATAACACGAATCTGAAAAGAAGACTCAAAAGGGATATCTCATTATTGTTATAATTGTTTAGTAGTTTTCAATTTTTCAATCATGGTAATTTATAATTACTCATTGATTATCTATGATTAGATTGTTACTATAAAGAAGTATTCTCTAATTATAAATTAAATAAAAGTAAACAAAATTTGTGACAATGTGGGATATAGCCCAATAAAGGAAGAAGAAGAAATTTGTGAAAAATGATAACTTGTTCTAGTTAAAAGTCTCGATTCTTGCTAGAAGAGTCATTTAGTTCATTGTTAAAGTAGTGTTTTACTTAATAGATATTTCAACTTTTGGCTTACTTCTACACGTTACGATTTTGAAGCTCTGAAATCCCTACCTTCTTCTCAGAATGCTTTTCATCGTATAACACTAACTACGTCCATAAAAACACGAAACATGATCATATCCTTTACAAATATCGAAATTATTTTTATATGCCCAATTTTTAAAAGACAAATGACTAATAATTAATATGTTTTTGTTTCAGAAATTTCTCAGAAATAGCGTTAGCGTTAACGTATGCTGCTGGAATAGCTGTATATGTTGTATTTATATCAGAATCGATGCAGAAGGTACGTAATATCTCCTTAGTATAATACATGGTATAAATGGCTTTAAGGTTAGTTTAACTAGATGATCCAAGCAAGTTCCAAACTTTTCAAACAAGCCCAATTTAAACATATTTTGACTTTATTAGTAGCAAGTTCGGATCTTGTTGTTTGGAATACCTGTTGGAACAAATCTTAAAATACAAAATTTTTGGGTGGGCAGTAGTTAACTACTTTTTTAGGAAAAGCAATGGTATTCAAACTGCTTTTGGTTAAAAAGTAGTTGTTCTCGATTTCATCTCTTCAAAATACTTCAAATAGTAGTTAAAAAAGTAGTTAACTACCTAATATTACCTATTTTGTTTACTACCAATTATCCTGAGGGTTCTTTAGACTGGATAGAAACCACGATGATAGCAGGAACTTCTGAGGAGTAAAAAAAACTATATAAATTGTAATATTTCAGCTCCTCTCAGAATATTTCTCCTCAGTTAGTGGAGATGAATGGAGTCTCTATTTCAAGTTAATAATACTTGGACCTTTAATACTCTTCTGTCAAGTCAGGGAATTGAAGCACTTGGTTCCATTTTCTTTCGTAGCAAATATAACGATGTCTGTGGCATTCGCTATTACTCTGTATTATACTTTTTCCAAAATTCCTGATGTGGATATATCTGAGAGACAGATGTACACTGATTGGAGTGGAATTCCGTCATTCTTCAGTACCGCCATTTTTGCCATGGAAGGTAAGTAATTTTTTTTCATTTTGTTATTGTTTCCGATCTCGACAAATTTTCTAATAAGCTTAATTTGATGATACATATTTTTGATTACGTATTTAACTTTTATACTTTGTTAATTAATTGGCGCCATTTTAATACTATGCTGCAGGATTATTGTACAAACACATAAATACATAGTATCGTAGTGTAATTACACAACTTAAAGAAGCCGCAATTACATGTCTGGAATCATCCCATCACTTTCATTAAAAAGCATTTTGGTTGTAATTAAAAACCTAATGAATAATTTTATTGATTTTAGAATAGTGTAAAAATTTTGTATTGGTATAATTTTAATTTTATTTAATCCATCTTAAATGGTATTTAATTATATTTTGGAATAACTAAATTTAATTAACTTAAATTACTTCTAAATATCGTTTTAAAGACCTCCACGTTACCCTAAATATGGAAAGTATCCAGTGTATCGTTTTTACAATAATAGTGAAAGTTCAGACCAGTATCAATTATTTTTAATTTTTGTAAATTTTTCGAGATTCTTTTGCATAATCGTCTCTTATCATCATATTAGTAAAAGGACATCTGCATCGGACATGTTAAAGGTCGTTCAACAAATACAAAGGAATTAGTGCAATTCTTAATAAACAATTACACTTCATCATGAAATACTTGCAAGGAAATAATTAAAGCTTTATTAAATTTGTTCCCATCTTTTAAACAATTTATAATGTTGAATGGATTAAAATCCGTTGAGATCTTAGCTATTTTCGGAATCCCTCAAGGTAGCAAGCTGGTACCTTTATTATTTAATATTTTTATTAATGACATGGTAGAAATTATTGATGAACATTATCTACTTTACGTTGAAAACTAAGTAAAATGAATAAAATAACCGAAATTCGTTAAAAAAATTAGTCAAACCAAACCAAAGACAAAAGCAAAGAAAACACCAAGAAAATATATCGAGAACAAAGGTATTGAATTAAATGTGGGAAAATGTCAAAATATTCGGTTCCATCATTCTCAACAGCCCACTATATTTGACTATAAGTAAAATCAATGATTACCTTTGAAAACAAATTAAAGATCTTGGCGTTATTTTTGTTACACAACCCTTAGTTTTAAAAGAATAACCCTTCTACAACACTGATGTAACTGCTATTAAATCTCTTTATTGTACCTTAGTTAGTGTTCATTTTCATCATTATTTTTTTATGGTCCCCACATTTTTTAACCAAAAAATTTTATTTTTTAATGACATTTTTATATTACAGGTATTGGTACTATTATGCCTGTAGAAAACTCCATGGTAACCCCTCAATTTCTGGGATGCCCAGGTGTTTTAAATATGGGTATGTTAATTGTCGTCTCGTTCTTTGCAACCATGGGATCATTTGGATATTATGCTTTTGGAGGCGATACGAAGGCAACCATTACTCAGAATCTTCCATCAGATGAAATGTAAGTATAAAAGAATAACAAATTGCTAAATGAAGTAGCCTAACAATACGATATATTACTGTGACGTAATTTGTGTTCCAATAGAAAATTACTTTTAACAAAAACAAAGTTTAAAAGCATTTGAAACTAAATAATTTTTCTACGATCACTATCCAAAGTAGGCTTTTGCGCTTCGAAATTCAACCGCAAAGTTGAAGTTTTCTGCGAACTGACATTAAGTGACAGCTTTGTCGATCGCCGAGCGGAAAACTTGACAGCTTTGTCGCTCGCCTAATTTAAATTAGATATAATATTTTGAATATCAACGCCTTTTTTCATGAATAACGTAGATATAGGCAACACATTATACACTATTTATGACAAATTTTTAGTTTTTATATTAATTTCTTAAAATAATGTGATCGTAGAAAAAATCTTGTGTGCATTTTAAGCGAAAAGTTTATTGCCGCTTTCGACAAATTGCCGCGTTCCGCTACGCATCACGCGGCAACTTTTTGACTCAGGCGGCAAATTATAGTTATTAAATATTTAAATGGATAAATAGAATCTTGAAAATAAGAGAAATAAAATGTTAATAATAAAATACCAGGAAATCAAATTACGTCATTACTAATATAATTATATAGTAAGTGACTTCATTATCAAGTATAAATTCGATCAAGGTGGTTACAATAAAAACAATGAATGTTATAAAAAAAGCGTTTAAAATGAAAAAAATTCTTATTTAAAATAAGTGGTATTTTACGCGAGCAAAATTCGGTGATCAAGAGCAAGGGAGGCTCCTCGGAGGAGGGCATTGCCATTAGCCATTCCCTTTTTAGCATAATTTTTTAAATAAAAGGTTCTTGGATTGTATAAATGTTCATGTCGAGTATGGGAGCCATTACCCCCCTAGAATGGCTAATGGCAATGATCCCCTCAAAAATTTGGCCTGGAGCCGGCATGGAGCAGGCCTTGCCGTAAGCTATCGCAAAATAATGAATAGTGCTAGTACCAGTACAAGTGTACTTATATTCACCGCAAATACCTTAAGTGAGATTAGATCTAACTGAGGTAATCCTATCCCACGAAAATAGGGCGAGATGAAAAAATTCGTGGAATAAAGTATATGATGAAAAGAATTGCCAAAAGTAGAAAATTTGCGAAATGCAACTCCAAATAGAAAAAAAAATACAAAACTTCTCAAAGATGCAATAGAAACATACATCATTTAAAATAAGTCAGGCAACAAATCCCACAGCTTCAATGGAAGAATTAAAGCCAGACCAGTACTTCACTGATGAAAGATTTAGCAAAGGAGACTGAGTGGATAAGGACAAAAAATAGCAAAAAGCGAAAATAGATACATCTCGCCCCCCACCGCAATAAAGTCCAACAAACACAGCAAAAGAACAACCAAAAATAAATAAACCTCAACAATAATTATTGACGGAATCAAAAGCTTCAGTGATCTACGAACACTCATAGCTCAAGCAATGGATACTTTTGAAATAAGAACACTAAATGGTAAAATAATAATTAAAACGATGTTGCAGTCAATCTTGGAGAGTGCTATAAACTTCTCGAAAAGACACTAACAGATAAAGAATATTCGTGGCATTCTTTTGAGAACAAACAGAATCGGCCAATAAAAATAATGGCCATAAAACTACATCGTATCACTCTTGTATTCCTAAACAAATAGTTACAGAACTAAGGAAGAAAGGATATACAATATTAGAAGCAACCAAAAAAACTAAAATATAAAATAAAACAGCCTCTTGCTGTCATTTAGATGCAATGAAGATCTCAATAGGACACTGGGAGAATAGAAATCCAGATGCGTCAAATGCACAGGAGAGCACATTACAGCTAAATCAAGAAATGCTCTTCCTAAATGTGTATACCGTGGAGAAAATCATTCAGCAAATTATTGAGGATGCAAGATAACAAGACAAATGCAAAAAATCAAAAAGAAACAAACAAAGAAAACTAGTTTGTCTAAGCAACCACATTTCATTTCAACCCACCTTAAATTCCCAAAAGAAAATTGATGAACAACAGCAAGCTCCACAGAAAAAGACAAACAGATACATAACTGGGAAAACCGAAAAACAGCATTGAACAGCAACCAAAATAAACTAATTTATCCACTTACGCCATAACCTAACAAATTTTTGAGAAACAGCAAAATCGATGAACGAATATGAAAACTTCAATATCGATTCCTAAAGTTAGAAATGACTAATAAAATGTTAGAATACAATGCTAATGTACTGCTACAGCACCAATAAGAACTGCAACCATCCTAGACCTAGAACTAATAGATGTGTGTCTTTATATGAAAGACATTTCACTAAAGAGACCTATATCAAATTTAAAGGATACATTATAACATCCTTCTCCTAGCTTAGTCAATAAACAAACATATTGGAAAAGCTTCAAAATATAACTTGAAACAAGATACATTTTTTTAACTACCTGAGTGAACTAATAACGAAAGCACAGAATATTTACTATGGAAAGCTACTAAGAGAATTATTAAAATCAAAACACACCTACTAGAAATGCCTGTAGATTTGCAGAGCATTTATAAATGATATTTTAGTCAAATGGTGTAGACTGGATTAAACTAATTACAGAAAATATCATCATCATTGAAAGCCTTCCAGAATGTTCCAGACTCAGGAAAACTCTACAGACAGATAAGCAAGGATACATGGGATCTATGATAAATCAACAATGAGAACTCATAAACACAGGCTTTAGAGTTATTACTAAAGTCGCTCTTCCCTGGATGTGAGATTATCTTTGACCAAGAGAACAGGAGTATCAAGGCATTAATTCCTAGGGTCTCAAAAACAAATTGGTCTCTTGCAAACATAATAGTGAACAGAACAAAACTTGTATGGACGACAAATTTCTTTCAACTATACGAGACAGCTAGACCTGATGGTATAATCCTGGCACGTTTACAGAAGGGCCAGGAAGTACTGGAGGGACCACTGTGTAAACAATTCCGAGCTAGCATAGCCCTTGGATATGTTTCACAAAGCTGGAGGTCTGGAACAGTTCTTTTCATTCCCATACCTGAGAAAGCCTCTTACGCGAAGACCAAATCTTTCAGACCAATCAGCCTAACATAATTTCTCCTAAAACTCTTGGAGAAATTAATCGATAGATATATATGGGAAGATGTTCTACGGGATAACCCGATACATTGATACTTGTTTACCTACCAATCTGGAAAGTCTTGCAATGTAGCCATACATAGGCTAACTCAAAAGGCTGAACAAGCATTGGAAAGCAAAGAAATAGCACTAGGAGTTTTCCTAGATATAGAAGGAGCTTTATATAAATACTGGGATCTATGCATAGGGCATGATGCAGTGGGTTGAGCACATGCTTAATCATAGAACCAGTACATTTTCTCTTTAACACAACAAGAGAGGTCTATTAATAAGTGATGACGGAAAGTAGACCTTGGCGGTTGATGACCTTTTATGGTAGTTAGAGAGAGAAAACTTATACACGCAAACATTTGAAGACGACATAAGCATCGTAGTAAACGGTAAATTTTGGGCTCTTATTTCCGAAAGGATCCAGCAGGCACTAAATATCGTCGAAAGATGGTATTCACAAACCCGACGGAAACCTCTATTGTTGCATTCACAAGAAAAAGGAACCTTTAAGGAATGAAGTAGCTTTATATTTGGGGACATCATGTGTAAATGGTAAAGAAGGTTAAATAGCTAGTCAGGCAGCAAGTGTTTTAAAGACCAGTTATCCGCAAATACTTTACGCTATTTTTTTTTATTGGTATACTTTGAAATCCTAAATATTGGTATCATTTCTACAAAAAAATGGAAATAAGAACTAATAACTGAAAATGGTTGAATTTGTGATGTAACATCAGTATACTTCGTTGTCATGAAAATGAGACAAACAAAAATGTATTTTCAATCTGTCACGTAAGATTAATTATCGCAACATTTGTTATTGTTTAAAATGAGTTCAAATATTGAGTATTTAAATAATAAAGCAGAATCGCGCTTAATACCACAAAAATCCGAAGCGGTTTATAAAAAAGAATACGATAAATTCAACACGTGGATGGAAGAGCAAATGGTTACACATATAGATGAACGAGTTGTTCTCGCTTATCTCCAGAAAATGTCGGAACAGTATGAAGTATCGACTATGTGGACTATCCATTCAAAATTACAAAGTATGTTGAGGATAAACAAAGGGGTCGATATAAAATCGTTCGTCAAAGTGCATGCATTCATGAGGGCAATTAGCAAAACTGAGGTAGTCAAGAAGGCATATGTATTCGAGGAAGACGATTTGCGGAAGATCAATATTTAAAAAGTTGGTATTTATACATCACGTTTCTCGGGTTGTTGATGTTGCCATGGTAACTTTAAAACGCGCGTTTTTTTAAAGTTCGTTTTAAACACGCTGAGGCGTACTTTAAATAAGTAAAATAGGGCACCACTAAAAAAAAAATGTTAATCATTCTTTTTTTATTTTTTATCGTTTTTAATAAATTATATCGAATATGTCCAATGTATTTCTTTTTTGTTTGCAGATTAGCGCAAGTAGTGCAAGCATCCATCTCTTTAGCAGTGTTCCTAACCTTCATGTTACAATTCTACGTTCCTACCGATATAGTCTGGAGGAAAATAAAGCCACACGTCTCCAAAGAAAGACAAAACCTCGCTCAGATCCTAACTAGAGCAGCTTTGGTAGCATTTATAGTAGCAATAGCAGCTGCAGCCGGTCATCATCTCGACGCTCTCATAGACTTGGCCGGATCCATATTCCTTTCTACGCTTGGATTTCTCATACCTGCCATCCTCGATATTATCATTAATTGGCATGAATGGGGTCGATTCAACTATATTTTAGTGAAAAATGTACTTATTATTATCTTTTCTTTGTTCGGTCTCGTATCGGGTTCCTATTATGCTATGCTAGAATTTACGAAGTGATGCAAAATATAAAAAGGAATTTATTTATTTTTTTACTAGCTTATTATTTATGTAGATAGTTTTTATTTATTGAAATTATTACTCGAAGTAGGAGATAAAGAGTATTTTGTTAGACATTTACCAGTGCTAACTTTTTTTGAGATTATACAGTGTGTCTATATATTGGTATCTCGCTTAATATAAGAGATAGAAGGTAAGTCAATGGAGGAATATTTAAGATAATTTGATACTAATCTTCAATAAGTTTTCAAAATTAATAAAAATTATGTAGTTTTTGAGGTATTTAAAAAAAAACTAAAAATATCAATTATTTTTTTAATAGTTAATTAATCGTTAATTTAACATATTACATTGTTACATTCTAAAGACACTTTTTGTAAAAAAGTTATAAATTGTCCTTTTTTCGAGTTACTTTGAGGTTCATTATGCCTTATGACGGACATTTTGTGTTTTACATAACTTTATTTGCTCTCTAAATTACCCATGTCAGGACATTTTTCAAGTTTTTTCAGGGTTGCGTACGCATGGTCATAGTAAGACAGATAGTGATAGATACCAAAGCATCACGTCATCAATAGTATTGGGAAAAGAAATTATAGAAGTAGAGAATAAGTAAACAATAATTTATAAAGATATTGAGAATAATAATTAAAAAAAAAAAAAACGGAATAAAAATAAATAAATAAAAATACAAAAAAAAAGAAATTAACCAAATCTTCGAATAGATAAAATGTGAATTCTTTTTATACTTATTTTGTCATTTTCAGTATATGTTAAAAATAAGTATATGATACCAAAAATTGAAACGTCTTTATTTATTATTTGCTAATAGTGGTATTACGGGTCATTTTTCAGACGTAAATAGAAATTTTGAACAAAATTTTGTTAATTATCTTTTATTAATGTACCTACACTCATTATACCAACACCATTTTCAGAATTTACTTATTTTATTCATGGAACCTTAAAATTTTAAAGATTCTACAATGTGGCACATAGTTTAAAATGTAATTTATAGAGAAATAAAATTATGTAAGAATCGAACATGGCCGCAATAAGAAATAAAAAAGATATGGCAGGTAACTCGAAAACAAAAAACAATTGAGATTTTTTCTTTAAAAATATTTTCGTTTAAAAAGTCTTAAGAATGTATAAGAGTTAGTCAACTTAATGGTCAAGCCACCATTAAAAAAAAATGAAAATCTGCCATTTTTAGTTTTTTTTTTTTTAAATAACTCATTTATTTAACCTACCTTCTATCTATTATATTAAGCGATAGAGACTTGAGTTTAGATACCATTTTTTTTCTCCATATACAAAAAGCCGCGAGAATTAAAAATTATATTTTTTGCGGGTAGCTCAATATTTATTTTAAAAATTTATTTACATTTCTTTTTTTTAATTTGTTTGATCAATTTTTATTTATTGTAAACATTGAGAAAATATTTGAACGTACTCGAAACAATATATTTTTATGCAATTATATTGTTTATTTATATAAATTCTCGAGCGTATTAATTTATTTTCTTTATTTATAAAACCGTAAATACTGATTTTTGATAACTAAAACATTCCTCGTTTGTGATGTCTTCTTAAATCCGGCTACCTCACTCGTTACTTTTAATTAAAGAAAATGACAGATTTTTAATTTGAATAATTTCCCTAACAATATACTACTATAGTATTGCAACTACTAATCATCGAATATAGCAGGGGTAGAAGTTGGAAAGGCTTTTGCCAGTTCTCCAACTTTACACACATAAATTGACAGGTTTGTGACGTATCTAACCGAAGTGGTCGGATACATTGGCGTGCAAAATTATTTTATAGATAACAATTTCGAGTAAATAGTTTAATAAATTGTGAATAGCTGTTGAAATTTTGTAAAATTATAATTTGAATATTATAATACATGTTCAATAATTATTTATAGTCCATAAATACATGCGATGGTCCGCTTACGCCGGTAACAATTTAAAATTACTTATTCTATGAAACGACACTGCGAACACTACTGCGAAATTCCCGAAGCCGTCCGACGTGGTTTGACTTTTTCCCCCTCTCAACCTACCAAAATCCATTCCAACTTCTATTTGTGCTATAGAAGCCAATGTATAGATAGACCCTACTACTCATTTTTACTAGTTTTACTTATTTTTGTTCTCTTAGACAAATAGTGGTGAAAGAATTCTTCTACCATTAGGCAAACAGTACTCCAAAAATGCGGCATTCCTTCCGATAGCGTTTACCTTCTCTAGTATTCATCAATAAATCTAAACCTTGATCAATTTTATCTGATACCTAAACCTCTATGACGTTACTCCTCATATCCAATCTGGTTTAAAGATGGTACATAGTATCTAAACAAATATCTAAACAGATATTTTACCATTGGATTTGTATAGCTTGTTCATAGGTATACCGTATAAACGGTTTATCTATGAACAAGCTAGAAAATATAAACTGCTGGACAAAATTAACGCAACATCATAAATTTGCCACATTTTTTATGCTATTTTTTTTTAATTTACGATCCGATTTGAATGATTTTTTTGCATTATAGGTTGGTTCCTTGACAATGACTTTTTTTCCGAAAATTCGTATCACCCTGTGGAGTATACTAGCAACCGAAACATATAGCAGTTGACATTAGACGGTAGTTTCATCTTTCGATAATATTTTATTTTTTGGTTTAGTTCATTGTCTCTATTATTACAGGAGATACGCCGTTTTATAGCATAACATGTTTTATTAGACTTTATTATTTAAAACATTCATTGTTAAATGGATCTTTTCTGACATTTCAAGTGATGTGTCAACAGATCTTTTAAAGTTACAGAGGTCAAATAAAATTCGCCATACTGATAAAAACTGTTCAGAAACTGCTTTTTAAACGTTCGTTTCGTGTGCCCAGTTACCCGACGAATATTTTAATCTTGAAAAATGAATCGTCCAAAAAATTTATCGGCAAAAGCAGTGAAAGACTTAACTTTGGTGGATAAAGGCTATTCGATGTGTCATGTTGCTAATGTGATAGGAAGACATCGTTCGACTGGTAAGTCGTATGGTTGAACGATTTAACGAGACAGGATCTTACTCTTGAAGGTCAGGACAAGGACGAAAACGATGTACCGATCCAAGGGATGAACGTTTTATTGAGCAAACTGTTATAAGAAACAGGAAGAGGAAGAGCTTAGAACTGCTCGCCATCATACAATATCGTCTCGAACAATCAGGAGAACATTATTTTATTGTATTTGATTTTTATTCTTCTCATGTTTCACTCGTTTCCAAAAAAAATTGTGTTTGATAAACTCAATTATAATCTTAATTTTACTTTATTAAATAAAGTAACTCATTAATTTAGTTTTCATTTATCAAAGCGAGCAGAAATTATACAGTTATACAGATAACAAATAGTGTATTCGATATTGGCACATCGTTTGAAATGTCAGAAAAAGTCCACAGCCTACTTGAAAACATTTAACAATGAATGTTTTGAATAATAAAGTCTATTGAAACATGTTACATTATAAAACGGCGTATCTCCTGGAATAACAGAGATAATGAAGTAAACCAAAGAAGAAAATGTTGACGAAAGATGGACCTACCGTCTAATGTCAACTGCTATATGTTTCGGTTGCTAGTATACTCCACAGGGTGATACGAATTTTCGGCAAAAAACATTACAACAGAGGTTTAAGATCACCGCAATTGAGGTGATCTTAAACCTCGCCCCTCTACATTTGATGATAGAGAATTTGGCAAAAAGGACACGATATAGAATGATCAGGAACGGAGTAACCAAACGAAAGTTTACTTGCTTCAGATCTAAAGATACCTGAGACATGCTTCAGGATGAAATGCCAAAGAAGTACAGTTTTGTGAAAAACTTCAAAACCACAAAGCTGGGCTGCAAGAAAGAATGGAGCCAAGAATCCATCGCGTTTGCAACCGAAAAACGTGCTATTCAGTGGTATACGGAAGGTTCCAAAATCATAGAAGGAACTGGAATAGAAGTATATTGGCCGAGAACCAAGCACTCCGAAAGCTTGGGAAAATACCCAAGCATCTTCCAGGCGAAAATTCACGCCATCGAGAAGTGTATCCAGTTTAACATCGAGAGAAACTATCATAGACAAGAGATTATCATCATGTCCGATAGTCAAGCAGCCATCAAAGCGCTGAACTCTTACGTAATCAGCTCACAAATGGTTTGGAGATGCCTAGAACGATTGAATGAGCTAGGCGAGAAAAATAGAGTTACTCTTACTTGGGTTCCGGGACATAACGGGGTATAGGGTAACGAGATTGCAAATAGTCTTGCAAGGAAAGGGGCTCAAATACCCTTTGTAGGACCTGAGCCGTTCTGCGGTATCAGCAGTAACATAATATTAAGAGAGATTAAAAAGAATTGGGCAGTAGAAGAACCGATAATTGGAACAATATCTTGGGCTAAGACCGGCCAAGATACTTCTGGGTAAATATAACCAGAAAAGATCGGAAGCCTGCATCTGCCTAAGCAAGAACAGGCTACGCATTGTAACAGGGATCCTCACCGGGCATTGCCGAACTAAAAGGACACCCAAGTAAACTGAGAGTAGTAGAGGATAGTGAGTGCAGATTCTGTGAGGAGGACGACGAAACCTCAATTCACTCCAGAATCCAAGGGCACTATATCTAGGAGGATATCAAATAGAAGAATTTACCTAACTTGAAGCCACTTCAAGTCCTACACTTCTTTGAGAAAATAGGATTGGAAGGGTCGTTATAGGCATTGAGACATTTCCTTGGTGCATTGGCGATGGAAGGAGACACAATATATCTTTTAGGTCGCAGTGTATTCCCAACATAACGTAACATCATAAACAGCGAAAATTATAACATTTTCAAGGAACCTATAATGCAATCATTCAAATCGGATTATAAATTCAAAAAAAAAATAGCATCAAAAATGTGGTAAATTTATAATGTTGTGTTAATTTTGTCCAGGAGATTTTAACTGAAATTATCTTCAACTAGTGTTGTTACGTACTACTATAATGGTTAACATGGTCTTTTCTAAAAAACCTACCTCTGAATTTCTTGATGCGTCCTGATTTAATATTTTATAAATTCGTTGCTCTTTGTCAGGCAATTTTGAATCTCAAATGATGAACTTTGTCAGGAAATTTTTCTATAAAAAATCTCTATATCATTTTATAACTCAAACCAACCAAAAAGTATATGCCCCCTCATCAAAATCCTGGATCCGCCACTGCTACAAAGCCTTGCTTATTAAAAAAGAAATTAAAAACCATTTAAATTATTGAATTATATGTACTTGTAACAAAAATAATTTAAAATCTGACATTTTCTTTTATTAGATTTTTTCTTGATTTTTAAAATATCTTCCAGTTATTCTCTATGAACTAAATATATTTAAAATGTGTTAATGATAGTTATTGTGAAAAAGATTATCAGTATTATTTATTAAGTAATTAGGTTAGGTTCCTAAATGTTCCTAAAATAAGTACAGGATGTCTTATAAATATACCGACAAACAACAAACTTTGAGGGATGTTAGGGTACATCAAAATAAATATTTTTTATTCAGTAAACATGTGTCCGAAAACAACAAAAAATACAACTTTTTTGTTTTATATTTTTGCGTATCTCATTTAGTTTTTGGGAAAACTAAAAATACAGCTCAAATTTAAAAATATACAGGGTAATATTCCTTTTCAGCAAAAAGTAATAGACTTGCCCGGTGGCACGCATATGGAAATTTTGGATAAACGCTAATAGATCCAAAAGATATATCATTATAGTCACAATAATCTTTAAAAACTTTATTGTAATCGGTTGAATCGTTTTCAAGATATTAACTAAAAACCCTATATCTTGGAAACGAACCGTTTTCCGACATATTATGTTTATTAAACAAAAAAAATATATTTCGATGTCACTACCATCCCTCAAACTTTGTTGGTATATTTACGGAACACTCTGTATAAACAGCGTAGTTTCCAAAATGAAATATTTCAGCTAACAAATGTGTATATATGGAATCAATAAGTTTTTAACGTTAGACTCTTAGAAAACGAACCTGTAGTTACGATTAACCCTGTGTTTAAAAATCAACCAAAACTAATTATTTTGCTGTGATTTATTTATATTCCCGCATTTAGAAACAGATGCTTTTGCATTGTTGAAAGGTTGATTTTTACGTTTTTCTATACACTAATACATATATTTATTATCTAAAAATATTTACATAATTTTTTTAAATATATTAAAGACAAACAAACTACTGTGAATTTTTTATTTAAAATAATGTAGTTATTGATTTTTAATGCAATGTTTTCATTATCAATATTTAGCATTAAGAAATCCCAGCTATTATTATTCCTTTTCTTAATTCTCTCAATTTAAAAAAAAAATGTTTCCCCCATTTTATAATTGGACAAATTTTTAAATAAAATATTCTTGGCGATGTAAAAATTTAAAACTTGTTCATCCAATTATTAAATATAATGTAGTAATAAATTTAATTTATGTTTGTCAAGATATTGTTAGGATAAATGAATATTGACACGAGCCTTTTGGCTACGTAGTATTTAAAATTTGACTGAATTTGAAGAAAGATTTTTCGAAAATGTAGTATTTACAAAAAATCCTAGTTATTTATTACGAGCTAAATTATTTCTTACAAATATATAATCAGGTAACAATAACTACATAATATAATGATCCTTCTTCAAGAATGATCATAATTCAATGCCTTTATCTGATTTTATTTCATGTACCTATAAGTATATACATGTGAACCTTATTATTTATTAGATTACGTACTTAGTACTTACCTTTTTTTAATTATTATTATGTTGTTTTTTTCTATCTTAAAAAACTTCTGTGAGATTAGTAGATACATATATTGTGTAATATTTAGATATGTAATATATTTATTTTAACATTAAATGAAAGTTGTTTGCTTTATTGATGGACTTTCCCTTTGCACGAATTTTATGATAAAATCTGATGAAGTAGTTCTAAAAAAAAAAAGATTACATTAAAACAATTATATTTATTGGTAAAATAATAAAAGCAGTGATGTAGGGCACATTAAAGATGCCATTATATAATATAACAATAGAAGGTAGGTAAATGATTAACATCGTATATCATAATAATGTATTATATAAAAAGTTGCTTCAGACAAATATGCCCATATCCTTAATAGGTAATTATGAATAATAATTAAATTCATACATAGTCATACATTTAGCCTTATTGTTTCTGGATTTTATTTCGCAACCAAATTTAGATAGGGTAAATGTGCCAATAGTCGGCCATTTAACAGACTGTCTTGAGAAAAAAATCACAAAAATTTTCTGTTTCATAAACGCTACTTGATTCTTTCAAATAATCATTCAATACTGACTGGTAGGCAAACAAGAATACGGAAAATACGTGAAATCTATCGGCAACTAATTGAAATTTGTAAAATAAAATATTTTCCATGAAAATTCAACAGTCGGCCACTTTCTACCTAATATTCGGCCAAAAGCATACCAATAGTCAACCTATGTGCAGAGATTATGGACATAAAGTGTAACGATTGGAACCGTTTTCGTTATTCCGACACAACCACCTCTACTTAAATGTCATTTGTTGTCTTCTTCTTTTTATTCGCTTTGCGAGATTTACTTTTGATTTGGATGTCAACGAATGAAGTTGATTTAAATTTTTAATTATCTTGGACATCCAATGTACTAATTGTCTTTTAATATTCTTATTGGCCGTCTGATTTTATAAGGTAAGTTTTAATACCGATATTTTGTTGAAAATATATATTTTGTACAAGAATTTCTTAAATGAAATGTAAGATTTTGAACATAACCTCAATACATGAATGACACATAATAACACATTTTATATAATTTTATATATTATTTTGTTTGGAAGAGATATTATGCTTTACTATATTTAAATATGTTAAATAAGATTTTTCCTTTTTATATTAATTTTAGTCTCTGTGAAACTATTCACTTAATAGTTTAAATTGTTCAATTATTAGTTAAAGGCATTTTATCTGGTTCCTATGCAAATTTCCTAGTTCTTTTCTTAATATTGTTACCTTTTCCTTGTAGCCTAGCTATATCTAGACGGTTCTGTTCGAGTTATGTCTAAAGAAGTTCATTTCGAGTCATCTCTAAGAAGTTTAATTCAAGATATATCTAAAACTTTTTATGGGGATTTCTATCAAGAGGTTTAGTTCAAGCTACATCTAAAGACGTTTATTTCAAGTTATATCAAGAGGTTTAGTTCGAGTTACATCTAAAAAAGTTTCTGGAGATGTTTATGAAGATTTATACCTAAGAGTTTGGTGCTATCCGAAGAACTTCGTTTAAGTCCCTTTGAAGAAGGCCTATGCAAATCTCTCCTGGTATATTATCTCATGTTAAACAGATAAGTCTATTTTTTCGAATAAATCATCTAAATCTGAATAAGTAAATCTCTTTGAATTAGAATTTGTTACTGCCTTATCTAAAACTTGGTTTAAATATAATATCTTAATGGTTAGTGATTTTCTATATTTTTATCACTAATCTATAGTCAAGTACAATAAGTTTTAAATATAGTGTTGCCCAACTTCTTTATCAAAGTAATACGAGTTATTTAATAACCTGATCCACTCCCAAAATCATTTGAGCTTAAAACACTATAACAAATTGATAAAATAACAAGTATCACATTACAAAAGATAGGAAGCGCAACGACCGCAGCAATGATGGTATTTATGCGTCTCAGACACAATATACGGGGCAAGAGAGAGGTCTGACACGCCCAACATAGGGCGCGGCCATTTTGAACCCTATGACACAGTTTATAGCTAAAGAATCAGATCGCTCACTCTGCGTCGACACTTTTGATGTCAATGTTCCAGTTTATACACTGCGCAACTTGGATAATACAATATATGACAACCGCCTATAATAAAACAGCAGTCTTCTGCGTATCCTGGATTTGTATCCCCGGAGTGGATGTTATTTTGGAACTTTCAACTGGTCCGAGTGAGCTAACTGATTCTATAGCAATAAACTGTGACTCCAAAAATAATATTCACTGACACTGACAGCAGCAAGCGAAATATCAGGTGCGTTCTAATCATCCATTTCTGCTTCCGGAATTGTCTGTTTAGTCGTTTTAACCTGTCAGATTAAAACAAGAAAACCGACAATTCTGAAGCAGAACCGGATGATTAAAACGCACCTATTAAAAATATTGCGCCAAGATGTAGGCAACACGTAATAAGGGTTCAAAATTACGGAGTTTTCTATCTCCTTTTAAAAGGCACTCAGAAAGCTGCGCAGTGCGACCATTCTCAGTATAGTAAAAGAAAATCAAAGTATGTGGTCTCAGATGTCAACTACAGGTATACGTCGTTTGTAGACAGATTGCCAAATATTTTTTTTGAAAGATCGTACAAGTAGAGTAGAAAAATGATATTTCGACAAAAAAAATCGTACAATAGGTATATTATAGCATAATATAACTTAAATGGAATAAAAAAAAATAAAACAAACTTTGACATGATAATTATTTTTTTCTACACCCGTATTATACTAATGCACTTATATGCCCATAATCCGTTTCATAATGATACCCATTATGATACAGATTTTTCATTATGATACAGATTTTTAATCAATAGAAACCTACAATTTTTCAATCAAGCATGATGTTTGACGTTTGTCCTAAATTCCTATGTAATTGTTTTAGTTGTCAAAACGTATTAAATTTTCGTAGATAGCTAAACTTCGATAATTATAATATTAAAATGTCTGATATCAGCGATATAGAAGACTCCTCCACACATATCGGAGAAAGGAGAAAATGCAGTACAAAATATTTTGCCCCAAAAATCTGTGGTAATACCAATACCCAAGGTAATACCATTAATTACAATTTTGTAGAATTTTTTATAGAAGTACGAGTAATTACTGTTATTGTGTTCAATGCCAATATAAATAGAATATTTATAGTTCTTGATTATTTATCGGGTGTAGAAAAAATAGCGTATGCAACTCTCATGTAATGGTTATTAAAACACTCGCATAAACCATACGAAACTCGCCTTTGGCTCGTTTCGTATCCCGGTTAATGCTCGTGTATTAATAACCATCATTACATGATCGTTGCATAATATACTATTTTCTACACCCGTATTATAATAATGCACTTATATGCCCATAATCCGTTTCATAATGATACCCATTATGATACAGATTTTTCATTATGATACAGATTTTTAATCAATAGAAACCTACAATTTTTCAATCAAGCATGATGTTTGACGTTTGTCCTAAATTCCTATGTAATTGTTTTAGTTGTCAAAACGTATTACATTTTCGTAGATAGCTAAACTTCGATAATTATAATATTAAAATGTCTGATATCAGCGATATAGAAGACTCCTCCACACATATCGGAGAAAGGAGAAAATGCAGTACAAAATATTTTGCCCCAAAAATCTGTGGTAATACCAATACCCAAGGTAATAATTAATTACAATTTTGTAGAATTTTTTATAGAAATACGAGTAATTACTGTTATTGTGTTCAATGCCAATATAAATAGAATATTTATAGGTCTTGATTATTTATCGGGTGTAGAAAAAATAGCGTATGCAACTCTCATGTAATGGTTATTAAAACACTCGCATAAACCATACGAAACTCGCCTTTGGCTCGTTTCGTATCCCGGTTAATGCTCGTGTATTAATAACCATCATTACATGATCGTTGCATAATATACTATTTTCCGTTTGCAACGATACCAATTTTTAGTACTAAATTTACTATAGGCGCACGCGCATTGACGTATTAACCCAGTTTAATACATATACGTGAAATTAACAGAGAAATGAAATATTCTGTGTAAAACAGACAAGTAAATGATGTTTTTATTATCAATTTGACATTAGTTGACTTGACAACAACCAAATACAGCATAAAAACCACGAAAAAACACAATAAAACCTACAAAATCAAACAAGCGAACTTTATTCAAGGCGATAATGTAAAATTGTCGCTAACTAAAAATAAAAGGGTACAGAAAATACTGTCGTGTCAACTTTTTCTATGAAAAACTTCTGCGCAACATTTCGGCGCATTTTTAGTACTAAATTTAGTAGAAAATAGAAAAAGATCTAATTAATTAATTACTTTTTTTAGTACTGAATTTAGTACTAAATTTGCTGTTTGCAACATGAATTTTTTTAGTACTTAAAAAATGCATTAATTTAGTTCTAAATTTAGTACTTAATTTAGTATCGTGACATACAGCCTTAAGAGAGTAAACCACCATCTGTAGTTGGAAGGAAAATACCTATTTATCATTGAATGAATAGTTAAAAGGATTCACCTTTTAAAACAATACCTATATTACATTTGTCCTTGGTTAAAAAGACATTTATAAAATATATTACTTTAGTGTTAATAAAATGTAATATCCTAGTCTCTACTTCACATTTAAATTATTGATAGGTATTTTAAAGATTTGCTCCAAGTAAGTATTCCTTAAATATATGTATTATTATTTGTATTTATTTTTATCTAATAATATTTATTCAAGTTATTAATAAACATATTAAGAATGTTCTATTTTATTATTTATTGATCTTATATTTATTTAATAATAATATGCAAAACCAACTCTCCACATCAGACCCCTTATAACAAATTAATTCCTCAACTTTGGTAAAATCGACCTAAATTATTTTGTAAAATAAAAGTCTCGAACTTACTAGTTCCATACTTTATTTTATAAAATAATTTATGTGGAAATCATTTAAAATTTAATTTAAAACTACTACCTACTCCTAAAAATTACAATTTGAATTTACCGCCATCTGTCAATTGTCATTTTAGTTCCTGCTCCAAACTCAAGGTGGCGCTAATTTGGTTTAAAAGTTTAACATTGGCGTGGGGTCTAGATACCGCATCGTGAAAACATTTTGACCTTATTTTGACTTCCAATATGATGGGCACCATCGTGCGTAAATTTTAAGTTGGCACGACTGACAAGACAGAATCGGCTCAAGTTTAGTAATAACCTTAAGATCGGCATTCGACGTTTATAATCGATTTTATTATCTGTTGTGTTGTTTATTTTGTTCTTCTAGTAAATGTTTTATTTAAAACATTATTTTTTAGTTTAGTCGTTTAGTGTGTTATTTTAATAAAAAACATTTGTAGTCTGGTGTTAAATTTTTATAGGATTTCCAAAATGTCTTGTTGTTTTGTACCTGGATATAACAATGCATCTTACAGTAGAAGATACATGTGTAAGTTTTTACAAATATTTGTGTATATACAAAATCAAATAAATTGTATGTTTTGTTGTAGCACACCAAAAACTTTTAGGAAGACCATCGGATCATTTTGTGACGTTAGTATAAGCCCAGAAAATTGGGGCTAGCTGAAACCGCAAATATGTTATTGGCTCCTTGTTAGTGACCTCTGCTATTGTACAATTTTTTCAACACAAGTTCCATGATCCTTTGAACTTGGATGCAGCGTACTGATGAAGACCAATAGTCTGAAAAACATCTCAACCGTTACTTCTTTTTTACTTTTTTTTTATTCGGAAAATGCCCACTATTACTACCTTGATACAACTTTTTCTTTTGTTATATGACTAAATCAAACGGAAATTTATAGACCAATGTCATTATTGTGTACTTTTCATTATTTTTCATTGCAATTGCATTTATTTATCTATCTCCTGGATAATATTTCACAATATCATCAAAGTACGCAGGATCTTCATTACTTGCCTCAGGCTCAGTCTCAGGTGGTAATATTAATTTCTTCGTTTCTAATTGGATCTACTTTAATCTCATCATTTGCCACTGATTCCAAATAATTTTGAACACATTTCGTGTAGTCCACTGCGTCAGGGTCAAATGGGAAAAGTCCGCTATTCTGAAAGCCTTTTCTGATGTTTTCAGGTAAATAAGTTTTTCTAGAACAGTCTTCAGGAGTGGGCAGAACGTTGTTTTGGTAATCGCCGAGTGTACGTTTTCAGGTTTACTTAGCCACTGATGAGTTACTTTCTTTCAATCACTTTCCAAAGGTTTAAAAACAGCCACATCTGGTGCTGGTACTTAAAATTACTTACACGATTTAGAGGTAATCCCTAGCTATTTCCTATACCCAGCTTCCTAAACAATCAATGCAAAACAAAATCAACATTTGAAGTTTACTTTAAAACTAGCACCTCATTCACAATTTTAAGGTTATGGTAACCAAAATAGAAGGGAATTGGCGGGAAAGACGGCCGAATATAATAAGGATTTTGTTATTTTAAATTTAATGTAGCGGTTTTTCTTAATTTTCAATGATGTATGTATTGATGTATCGATGACTATTGGGGTGTGGCCGGAGTTAGGCACATTTATGTGGAATCAGCTAATTTTTTTTATATTAGTCATGCAGAACTAAATTATTTGGTAAATAAAACTACTGTTCACAAAATTTAATGAAAGAAATTCAAATAATACTCTATTTTCGCTAAACTAAAAATCAAATATCGATGGTTTAGTGCACACGTGCGTTAATATTTTGCTAATATTTCACAATTTAAGTTAAATTGTTTGTAACTATATCTATCTATCAAACCCTTTCAACAGTTCTTCCTTGTTTTTGATTACATAATAAAGCAATATAAAAAAAAATTATTTGTTCACATCCCAGCTAGCACAAAAACATCCCATCTACGTTAGTAAGCCGTAATTTTAGGCTCTTTAAGCTCGCGATGTACTTTTAATGTAACCCTAATATCCCTGCAACCGCCGAATGTCCGCAACGGCAAGACTTTTATAGCACATCTAGAAGTTTGTTAAACATCACACTAGCACTTTTACGGTACTTACCCCGAAAGTTTATCTGAAACTTTCTATAGATGTTATAATGTTAATTAGTTCTGCAGCATTATACCATGGATGGACTTAACTATACTTGTGAAAATATTTATTTTAAATTAAAAAGTAATTCTTCATAATTTCTTGTACTTGTCAAATAAAATCCATTCACGTTGAGAAATTATGAAAAATAATTATTTTTTTAATTTAAAATAAACAAGTTTTTAAACCCTAATCAAAAGGCGTTATAGAATGCTTTTAAAAATCAAGGCTTGTGAAAATCATCACATGATTTAACCTTAGTAATGCCAATGATTCACAAACCAAAAAATTCAACGTGCTAACACTACTATCGGCTTTCGGTATTTCGTTCCAAGTTAAATCATTTCTCGTTTTTGTTACGCTACGAGTGTTTACCCTTGTGGGCCTCAGTCTTTTTATTTACTAAATATGATACATTTGGTACAAACGAAAACATGTCCTTCATTTTAAGACTGATTTAAAAACAAAAAAAAAAGAAAGGTATGTCGCTTAAGAATACTTTACCACTGAAAAAGATGTATGTATTTTTACCTAGCTTCTTTCAGTTTGTGAGATTTTAAGATTATAATTACATAATCGCTTATCTCTCTATACCAGCGTTACTCAAAGTGTGGTCCGCGGAGCCCTTGGGCTCCGCAAAGCCTTTGTGGGGGCTCCGCGAAGAAAATAAGCAGTACCTATCGCTACAACGGGACTTGGCTCGAGGATCTATTGTTTTTTTTAGAAGGAGTAAATGAGTTTAGGTATTCGGGACTTTTTTTTTTTAGAAATTAGGAAGAGGAAGGGAGTATATGAGTATATGATTTGGTATTTTCGGCTGGAGGACCTTTTTTTTTTGAAGAGGCCAGGAAGATGAAGGCGTATATGATTTTGAGAATTTTGTTGTAGGGGCTCCGCAAAGAAACGGGAGGGACCTGTCAAGAGGCTAGAGCAAGGAGGGCATTTTTTCCGAAATGTGTTTAGGGCTTCGTCAAATATGTCACTTTTCAAAAAGGTTCCGTCACTAAAAAAGTTTAAGAACTACTGCTCTACACCACTGTATTTTTCAGAATTGTTTTATTTATGTGATATAATTAAGTTATTTTGCCTAAAAATGTGGCTTAGCTCTTTTCGCCACCAATACGCAGATATGACAATTTATAAGAAGAGGATAAATTATATGTTTATATAAAAAGATATTACTTTTCCACAAAATATTAAATAAAAAAGTGATTGACCTACTTGTTTAACTATTATTAAAGGAAATGAATGATATAGAAATTGAAAAATATGCTTAAGTTTAAATCATTGCACTCCGATGTTTAAACATTAAAAATCTTACCTTAGAAAGATGTAATTCTTTGTTCGATCGAAACTCGATTATGAATCTAAGGTATAGGGTCTGTCCTAGATAGGATATCTATATCAAAGGTATAATGGAAGGTTTAAAACTAAATCGCCTTCCTCGGATAAGAATAAATTTTCAGCTAAGGAACTAGTCTTCACGACATCCGATAAATCTTGGCCTCCATTGATAACTAAAACGTCATTACCTAAAAAAATACATTTCCCTTAACTTAGAGACGCAACTAATAGGAAACCATTTTGAATAAAGCAAAAGTAGTTGCCGAGACAGTTGGTATTTCACCAGTCTATTATATATAAGGAAAACCGATGCAGATATAAAGACCCCTGAACAACTTATATATTTTGGATTTTGACATGACAGATTTAAAAATAAAATTTGTGAGTTGTGAACAAATTTGTTTAAACCAGTTTTTGTTTTCATGGACCTAGAAAATGATGGTTTGAAAGTTTAAACCACCAATCTCTTCACAAAGTATTCTTCAGACTTACAGACATTTTAGTCGAAGATATCCTAAAGATGAGCGTCTATAGTAAAGTCTTCCTAACAGAAAAGGACCCGATGAAGCTTCTCAACTTCATATATTCTGAAAAAAACGTACAAGCAATTTTTTGATTCTGTGTAGGTACTGCAATTGGCCTATCATTTTTATTTTAACTTTTTGTTTATTAGAATATGCATCAGTGTTTTATCAGCAGAGTTTTTTTGAAGATATTTCGTTATTAGAAAATTCCATATAAATTTGATTGTATGTATATTGTATCATCTAACTCATGCAATAAAATGTATTATGAAACTCATTCTATTATATAAGTATTATCTATTATAAGTATTTTAATTATTAAATAGTGATGTAAGTTAAAAGAAGAAAAATAGTCCTCCCAAAAACTGTTTTTGTAAATAAAAAAGAAGTAGTAATTGAGACTAGCGTCTATTTCTTGTGCTCTACAAATGAACCTGCTTCTGTGGCGCCATCTAGTGAAGTAAGGTGAAGTGATAACGACAGCTGTTCAGTTCGTTCGTGCATTCGATCATGTATTAGGATAGATACGCCTTACCTGTGGAAGTAATGGGTTTAATGATTATCTAGACGGGGAGAGAGGAAAGGTATACAAACGGAGAACTTAGCAGTGTCGTACCGTATGGAAGGGGTTATATATATTGTTAATTACTATAAAATGCTAGATGAAAGCGGATGGACATGATTTTACAAATATTGTTTTATAGCGTATATTTTTAACTACCATGTACAGGCTTGTCATATTGTAAATTATTTACTCAATTTTATAGGATTATTAATTTTGTACTTTAAACAATTTGTATACATTTTGAGTAAATATACCTACTATAAAGCTTGACTGATGAAGGAGAAAAGAAAGTAGAAAAATATTGTAAAGAACCCGTTTTATAAGTGAAGCAAGAATATTATACATATTTCTGACTACATACCTTCCTTTATGAAATAAAATAAAGACCAATTAAAGCATTTTATTTATCAACCAAAAATAGTTATACACAAATAATAATAATAATAATAATAATAATAATAATAATACTCTCCCTAATTAGGGAGATTATTATTTACAAAGTACTGTAGCAAAATTTTGCCGTACACAAGTTAGAGGGAACAGAAGAAATAATGGCATTGTGTTTGTTCTTTATTTTAACAATTCTGACAATGCATGAAATGGTGTGACTAATTTAAAATGGGTAGCGTCGATTGACATTTTCTGATATTTTTAAATATCTATAATAAGAATCCCTTATTTAAAATGGTTTTATTTGGATAGATGGCTATTTTTTAAAAATTTAAATGCAATTAAAAACCTACAATAAATGGGTACATATTATATATAATTAAAAATAATCTTCAAGATTTATTTTCATTTTTTTAAAATAATATTTAAAGTAGTTCATGCGCAAGACGGATTTTCTTAGGAATTCAATAAAATTAAAACATAAGGTTAAAGAAAATATCTTTTACGTACCTTAGTAAAAAAAAATTTTTTTGACCGTCTGTGAAACGAGATATTAACAATGAAATTGTGCATAATTAACAGTTTTGAAGCCTGTCATGTACATAAGCAATGCATTTATTTCAAGATATTTCAAAAACTATATTTTTTTTTAAAAACTAATGTAATGTAAATCAAAAAGTTATACAATTTTCTAAAAAAACGTTGAATTTTTTGACCGTTTTGGTAAAAAGATAAATTTTTAAAAGAAAAATATGTTTAAAGCAGTCGACGCGTAGTGGGGTACAATGATTACAACTTGGCAACATTGTTAGTTCAGAATTACTGAATTACACTCGATCAGCTAAGAGGTTGTTATAACCTCGTGAAGTGTTCTTGAAAAATTAATTTGTATACTGTATTTGAGAACTGGAATCGATGCTTCTGTTTGAACCAAAACAAAACCTTAAAATTAGTATGAGGAAGTCACAAAATTTCTATAGGTATACACTTGATATTGCACCATTCCTATATTTGTGACGTTGCCGAATGGATTTTACTTGAAATAATAACGTATCCGTACATAAGCTTACATGTGTTGTGTTCAGTATCCTACAAAAATAACATTTTTCAGCATTGAGAATCTCAAACTATTGGCGATATTTTTGTGTACGACTGTCGCGCGTGAACTACCTTAATAATTACTACATGTAAACAACTCATTTTAAATTGGTGGTCGGTATTAGATACCATAAGTATTTAGTATATTTACCTGCAGTAAAATTGTTTACAATTCAAAACCCATTGGTTATATTTAGGCAGTACCCTGCGCATATGGGATCATTATTATGTTCCTCCATAATCCAAGGGAATTTATTGTTTTCATTATTTTGTCTTGAAATTGTATCCTGATATTTCGAAAGAAGAGTCACTTCCATGGTTTTATGCAATATTCAACATTTTACCTGACAGTTGGCAACGTTGTAACCATTTACAATTATTATACAGGCTCCTTATAAGTGCGAATAATAAACAATATTTTCATATCAATTTGCTTCTAAATGCCCAATTAAACGAATACATGAATTTCTTAGAATACTGAAGACTTTTACGTAAAAATTATGATGCGATAGCTAATTGTACAAAAAAGGCTTACCAAAATATGAGTGGCATGTCACGACGCTTCTGTCAAAAATAAGGGTAGCTTAGATATTAGATTTAAAAGGATGACATTATGTGTCCGTGTCCACCGCGACCTTTTCAGATCTATTGTGGGACTCCGTTTGTTTTAGAGTATGTCATCTAAGCTTGGACTTTTTTATTAGACTTATTTTCCTTGACAGTGGCATCCACATGCATGTGTCTGGCTTTTCTTCATCTAGTATAAGAAATCTCAATCTAGTTAGGCTTTCACATTGGTGCAGGACGTGGATTGATGTTTCCTTTTCTAATTCACAGAACCCGAATAAATTAAAAAAAAAGAATAAATTAGAAAATATCTTAGAATTTAAAAATAATTTAATTTTGTAAAAGAAGTGAAAACTTACTTTTTAAAAGATAAAAATAAATAAATAAATAAATACCTTGGGAGATTCTACTTCTAGTACACACCAACTACGGTTGCTTATCACATTGTTCTTACTTCTTTTTTGCAAAAAAAAGTAAAATGTGTATGTGTATTTGATACGCCAAAATTACAAAATATCGCCCTAAAGTGGTCGAATTATCTGCAGCTTGCGCTAGTATCGCTTTTGCTTCCCCTACCATAACTTCGCACTGAGCGAATATAATCATCATACGTTCCCACATATACATTTTCTATACTACTTCTCTCAACGATGAAGTACGTACTAAAAAAAATTATAAGTTTTCAATAATGGGTTTAGTATAATCAAAAAAGTTTACTTATCAATACGAAAGTATGTATGTCTCTCGGAAACTTGTAAACGTATATACCATAAAATAGCCAGTTTCTACAATTAGGTATTTTTATATCAAGAAATCAAAAAAACCCTAGCACAGTTGTTACGCTCATGGATATCTACATTATTTACATTTCATGAGATTGATTTTGACATAACCTACCTGTGAAAATAGCAAAGCATTGGTTTTGGGTGTTTCTGGTCCAAAATGTTCGGAAAACTATGCATCTCTTTACTATTTTGAAATGTATAATCACGTTTGTAAATAATTTCTTTCATATAAATAAATAAAACAAGAATATTTCACTAAAATAAAACACCGAATGACATTTTTAAAAACATACAGAAACAGGGTTGCCAAATGTCCAGTTAAAATATACTATTTAATGGCTAAACCGATGGATCGTAGTGAACAAAATCTAAAAACATCTAATTTAAACACCGATTCAATACAGAAGAAAATTAAATGAGAAATTTTATGAATATGATCCAGATTCTTAAATGAACTGTTAAATATTAAGCTCCATATTAAGTATTTCGAACCTTGAAACATTGGGAACTAATAATTATTATCCTTATACGTTTAACCGAAAGTGACACTGTGGCAACCTCTGCTGGTACCACCGTTTGTTGTGCATGCGATTGTGGACCTTATTATCATACGACAATTGTTTATGTAAACAAGGCGTATCTATTCCAATACATTATCGAATGTTCGTGCGAGGTTCCTCCGAGCAATTACTACTAGAGGGAGTCTTCCCCCCTTCCCCGCGCTAAATTTTGTTAGCAACATCTACTCCCCCCGAGGGGGAAAATACCTCTTCTGTAATTGGCTTATTTAATCAGCGTTGCCAAGTTTGACAGCGCCAGAAGTTTTCTGTGAGCGCCAGTTCTGACACTTTCTGACACATGTCAATTTCTTATTTGTATTTTACGGAAAATATTATTATTTATAACGTTGTAAAGGTTGTAAATGTATATTTAAGATTTATTATCTCTAATAATATGGTGAAAACATGCTTTATGTGTAAAAGGCCTGTTGAAAATGCTTCTTCAAGATAATATGATAAGTAAGTACAGACACAACCTAATTATCAGAGGCGGTGCATTAGGCAATCACCTTTAATTTGCAATTAAACTTCTTTATTTTCTTATCGAAAAATTAAAATTAAGAGCAAGTTCACTCCAGCTACGTTCGTCTTCATCCGTCTCATAATGATTATAGTAAAGGTTAATTATTATTATTTTAATATCACATCTTTGTAAAGTTTATTGTTAATTTTTTTAGGTTTCCTTTTCTTGATATGAGAAATACATGGTTCCAAAATATAGGAATTCAACAAGTGACCACCTGAATAACTTTTTATGCTAATGCATTTTTATTACAGATCTCAGGGAAGGAAAATATTAAAGAAAAATGCAATTTCGACAAAAGAAGTATAATAATCAATCCTGTCACTACTTCTACACTATATTCATCTGCTACTAAAATACTAAAACAGCAAGTACGTAGAGAAACTTAAGTTTCTTTCAAAAAGAATGTTTAAGGAAAAAGGCATAGCTATTTTTTTGTTGACACTTTTTTTTAACTAATCTAAAAGACTAATTTTGTGTATTGTTTAAATGTTAATTTTTTGTACTTAATTTGTTTTAGGTTTAAACTAAATGAACTTCTAAGATATGCATGGAATATCCCAAAAGAGCTAAGGAAGGTTTTAAAATTCTTAAGAAAAGTATTCAGAGCCAAAAACATAAAATAGTCTTCCTGCCCAAAATATAAATAGGTATAAATATTTAGATATTATGAGTGATTTTTTATTCTATAAATAGAACATAATTTGCTTCTAAATCACTACCTAATGAACTATATTATATAGTACAAAACTAAACAAGAATATCACATTATTCATGTTTTTTTTTAATTTCCTTAAAAAACGTCCCAAAAAAATGTGAATATTTATTATTGGAGTTAACATCGTTATGCTAAAACAATACTAGAACAACTTAAATAATGTGAATTTTGACTATTTTGAGTTATGCAGATCATAATGATCTAAAATAATGTTTGTCTGGTGCTATAGTCAGGTATAAAAACATTCATTTATTTAAACACAGTTGCAATATACATTTTATTTAGTTTTAAGTTAAAACCTATTAGGACATCCTAAAATTACTTTTTTCGTTTGATGTGAGATTAATTATTCTATATTTTTGTTGGTAAAATAGGATATATTAAGATGTCTTACTGTTTTCTCTGATTATCTAAAAAGTTAGAACAATATACAAAGACTGTTATAACAAAAGAGAGATATACCTTTACTGAAACACACAATTAGTCAGTTCAATTGTACGATAATTTAAAGTAGAAATCCAGAAAACTTTAAAAATGTGTTTAAATGTGTTTTTACTATAACAAGGACATAATTATTAAAAAAAACTTGGCACATTAACATTAACGATGGGTTTTAATAATATATATTATACAAATCACAACGAACTACACAAAATGACATTATTAATAATTTAGTAATAAAAAAGTTAAGTACAATGATGACATTAAAAGTTGAGTTTCTCGAAATACTTTTTTTAAATTGTCTCAGTAACTACCTAGTATTTTTCTAGCACAATGATATTATATGAATGTGCATTGTGTGATATCTTATATTTTAGGAATAAAATTATATATTTTTTTGCAGGTTTCTGTTAACAACGATTCCAAGAACTTTTGAAAATATTAAAACGGCATTTGCAAATATAATTCTCAATTAAGAGCTTTTGATCTAACATTAAATTTTTATTCTCCATAAGGTTATAGCTTCCTAAGAAGAAAGTTTATCAAGACTTACCAGACTCAAAATATCAAAATTTTACCAACCAATTGATGGTTCTACTGGTTTCCATAGGAAAATTCTCCTCGAAACTACTAAAAGAAAAGTGGCAGAGGCAACCGAAGAAGGCAAAAAAGTCTTTTGCAAAACAAAAACTAGAAATTTGTTTAAGAATCTATTGTTTGAAGTTTTACCATTAATAATTTTTAATAACGATTTAAGATTATAAAGTTCTATTATGAATTTTACTCTTTGATAACCTATGTTTAAATTTTTATTAGGACCAAAATAAATTATAATTTTCACTTCAACTACAAAAACCCTCATAATATTAAAAAGGGGAAAAACGTTAGATTAGTTATGTTCAGGAATAAACTCTTTAAACATTTATCTACTTAAAATGTGTTACTTTTAGAAGGTATGTTATTAACTTTCTATTTGTACTTGTATTAATTTATTTCATTTTATTATCTGTTGTATTTTCAAATTGATTTTGATATTAATCTTATCTATTTATATATTTTTTATACTCACATATATGTTTTTTTCATTAAAACAAACGTTTATTAGCTTATTAAATATAATAAATTCATGTTGTTTTATTATATGCTTGTATGAATAATTACTTTTATTTCCTTTTAAAAATGAATTTCGAAGATAAAGCCGAAACGTTGAGTGAGGATAAAAATTAGACGAAAGTGACGATATTTACTGGAACTTTCATCTACACGCTCCTTTTTCTAGCCATCTACACCTGAGCCAGCAAGATTCGTCTTCCCTCCATCCTTAAATTCTCCAGATTTACAGAGAAAACGCCGTCCTCTTTAACATATCCAGACCTTCTTTGATGGGGACTATACCACTACATTATCAGCTTTATTTGTTATCCCGAGCAATTTAAATGCATTCGTAATTGCTCATTCTCACCTCTTCTCTTGTATATTCCGTACTCAGTTTTCTTATTTTTAGTTACGTTTGCACTGCTCTTTTATTTTCACAGCTTTAATTCTATAATGCTGTAACGCTACAATATGGATCCATTTATGTGGTTTATACTATTTAATGTTATTCGTAAGTGACCAACCTATTAAAATAATTAAAGATTATTGTATTACAGGCCTGAAGATGTTCCTGTAAGGCCGAAACTAGTCGCTCCTGTATTTATAATAAAATTTATTTTAAGGTTTTATTCTTCAATTGAAAAAATTAGACCTTTACAGTGATTTTGTTTCTTTTTCTGCATTAGACATATATATGACGGTATTCATTTTAAAAATAGTAAAATTAGCAAATTTTTTAGTTTTTTTTTTACAATTAAAACGTTTGGACAATGTGTGTTTTTATAGATAAATGATACGCCACTGAACAAGAAGGATGTTTACCTTCCCCCTTGTGCCCGCTTCCCCACTTCCTCTACAGATGTTGCTAACACAACAATCGCCTACAAACTCGTTTTCACGCTCCCTCTATTAGTAATTGCTCGGAGCGAGGTTCGTGCTTGTTAATTTATGTGTTCTGTCAAATTTGGAAAATATAATTGCAACGTTGCCGGATTGTGACAAAATTAGTAGTTAATGGAAAATTGTGATTGCCCATACCGGTCCATAAATATGCAACAAAAAAACGAAGCAATGACTTGTCGTAGGGTAGCGGCTTCGCCGCCCCCAAAAAATATCAACCGATACCTGGCTATGCCGACCGGCATAGACTCCAACGGCCTGGACATAGCTCAAATTGAATAATTGAAATTAAAAGTCTCAAATAAACACATTTATATTCTGGTTTTATCATCTGGCCTGGAGCTATTGAAAAAACAGCCACTGTCATTCCTGTTATGTACGTTCTTTTACTATGTTTGACAACTCCACATTTATAGAAATAAACATATCAGTTGTCATATTATTCATAAACAAAAAATAATATAGAACGGTATTACCATGAATATATTTATTTAGAACAAATAACAAAAAGCAATTGGCAACATCGCTAAAATTATTGAAACGGCCACTTTTGCGCGCGCTAAATCATTTGAAGGAAAGTATGTGTTTGAAGGTCAATGCTGGATTCATTTGTAGAGCACAAGAAATAGACGCTAATGTAATTGACATTTTTCGTCAACATGTCAATGATAATTTAAATGTCTTTATTGTTAAAATAAATAATCCGTTGAATCGACTGAAGAAGAAAATAAAATGTAATTAAAAAGAAAAGTAGTTCTTCAGTCAAAGATTAAGATTAATTGAAAGCGTTGTATTTATGTAAGAAGATACATTTTATGATGAATCAAATTTCCCTCATTCATCAAGACCCTACAATATTTATTTCAAGTCAATGGCAGTCAAACAAAAATAGACCCACTATTAAATACCTCTTGTATCGTACCATAATTATGCTGATATTCATCATAACATGGATAAAAGCAATTTTAACCGATGGTCCAATATGGTTCAAATATTTTACAAACTGGGGTTATACGATTTGTACAATTCAAGCCATATTAGTATTCTTAATGATATCTGCTAAAAAATGTTCTTGTGAAAATGTATTAGAGAAGCTCTACCCACTCTATTGGATGTTAAACATTGTAGGAACGTCCTTGGCATTTTTTATCACTGCTATTTATTTCTCTGTTTTGCATGACTATCAACAAACAATCAGTTTATTAAATTATTTAGTCCATGGAAATAATTCTTTATTGATGTTTATAGATCTGTTGATTGTTGCCCATCCAATGCATATTCCACATGGAGTTTATCCGGTTACGTTCGGATTAGTTTATATCATATTTAGTATAATTTATTTTTTAATTTACCCAACCAATGGAACTATCTATCAAATTTTAGATTGGTCGAAGCCGTTGGTAACTATAGGTATATGTCTTTCACTGATTGGAGTGCTAAACTTTTTTCATTTGATAGCGGCACTGATGTCACAGTTAAGACAGGACATACATAAAAAATATTTTAATAATAATTAACGATATTACAATAAACTACAGACTACCTATTACCATTGTAATATTTAATATTGTAATTTAAATAATAAACTAATAGAAATAAAGTGTAATTTAAAAGGTAAAAGCATTTATCATTTTGTGGACCTGTCTGTAGTCAGTTTTGTCCACACGGTTCGTAGACTGAAACGTCGCCTATATTTTATTTGAAAATGAATGATAGCAAAATTTTTATGACCCAGGAGATAAACCCCAATATAACATAAATCATTGACTGAGAACTTCTAAAGTAAAATGTTTAGCGTAGGTGTCTACGGTGCGGCATTCATTTGCGAGCCAATTTTTTGGTATAACAGACACGGGTTTAGAATCCTACGGAAGACCATCTGAATTTATTTGCATGGTTCTCTATAGGATTTGACGGATGCCGTATTAGCAGAAATTTAAATTTCTGTTGATATGACATCCAGATTAAAAAAATCGCCATAAGTTACCGTTTTCGATAATGGTGGGTGAGGTTTTCCGGATTTTCCTCACGTGTAAATCAAATGGCGCCATAAATCATCATTAAGTCGCCCCGGAGCGCTATGGCAAATAATAATATCCGTCCCTTCCCTTACACAAGTCAATCTGTTGGCTTCAGGGGTTGAGATTCACTCGTAAGGGAGTGAATTACGGAGAGTATTATTATTATTATTGGTTCCAAAATAAAATCTTTGGTTTTCTTCATAAATTTTTAAAAATACAAATTTATTTTAATTCTTGTCTTAAATTTTCTAGTCATTTTAAGTAACAAAAATAAGGTAAGTATGTAATCTTTACAGGTAGACAATATTTACAATTTAAGATCAATTTAAGTAGCCCTCAATTTTCTTAGAAATAATTAACATTTCTAATCGGCAAAGTGTTATGCAGATTGTAAATTGTTTTAGTTAAGATTTACATTTCTGTTTGTAGAGTCCTGTGATTGTAACACGCAAAATATTTAGTTCTGTAATAGTAGGCGTTAAAAATCAATATTAATCAAGGGAATTTGTTTAATAAAAATGGCACAAACGTCTAATTATACTCCTGTGAAATTAAAATTGAAGTGCATTTTAATCGTGCATATGAAAATGTTAGTGTTAAATGTACATGATGTTTTTGTACATGAACATATTAATATTACTGTTCGGAGTATAGTTTCTAAATGATCAAATATGACCGGAGTTGTAGAAGCAACTATTTATAGACTTTTGAAGCAACGAAAGGATGGCTTACAGTAGCACCTAAAACGTCAACTGAAAGAAAACCCATTAGAATGGACGGTACTATAAAACAACTAGTCCGAAGAAAAGTGAATTCGTTTTATTTATAAAAAAAATACCTACTTTGGATAAACTTTTAGTAGACATTAATGGAGACGAAACTTTGCTTAACGTTAAAAGGGACAAATTTTGATAAGAAGCCATGTATTCCTAACAACGCTAGCTACACCAGCGCCCCTGCGGTGAATCGTAAAAGCTCAATAAGCGTTCGTTTTTTGGGACTGTATTTCGAGTCTGCCGATTCACCTCCTTATCTCTAGTCCTCAAACTTGTGGGGAATTCTCCAGAAAAAAAATACAGATAGTGGGGGGAAGATGTAAAGATGTTTTGCCCCGAATTTCTTATGGATCTGATAAAAAGTACTTATCTCTAGTCTTTATAGCAAATAGCATAATTCACGAGCAGCTCGTTGCAGTAATTATAAGTATGCACATTAAATAGTTTATTTTAGACCCTGACGGGTCGATCAGTAAACATTAAACAGGGTCGGGTTTATTTCCAATGTTGAAAATATTTCTTGCTTAATTAACAGGTTGCGTTCATAGTTGGTCTTGCAATGTTGAGCTTAGTTCTGTATATAAAAGAGAAATCAAATGGGACTTAACACTGAATTCTGTGGGACTTCCCAGTCTATATCTAAAACTTGAGAAGTCTTAATATCACTTACCATTTGCTTACGTTCTGAAACATAAGATTTTACCCCATTCAGCGCTTCGGTATTGTCATGAAGACTTATAACTCTTTGCGAGGGAGGCATTAGGCTCTGTGGGCCCACTTCACAGATTACATTACAGATTTGACAGACTCCAAAATGCAATAAAATTACGTCTAGGCTCTGCTTTGGTCCTAACATGAAATAATATTCAGTGAACAGTATGAGCGTGCATGCACTGTGCGACCTGGTCGCGACGGCATATTTGAGACAGTGATCGCATCCAATATCAAGCGCCTAATTTTCTAGTTTCAAAGTGAATATCGAACAAGTAGCATCTTCTCAATAATTACCTTTAGTCAGTACATTATCTCTCACCTAACATAATGAATGGTTCTAGTGATCGCTCACTGCGTGCATGCTCTAAGATTACAGGATTGATTTTCTTAACAAATTTAATAATCGTTATAACATCGAATCAAGAAGATATAAACCATTCCAATATAATGTATCTTTAATTTATTCGTAAATTTATTAAAAACAGTAAATACATTTGTTTAATTACATCCAACATTACCTACACTCAACATACATTCAAGGTTACATCCAATATAAATTCAGCATTTTTAATTTTCGAACAACCACTACAGTGTCCCTGTAGCCTATCTCAGCCGATAACGAAGTTCTTTAATAGATGAGTAGGTCATGAGCAACATCCACTCCCCATTGGTTAAAAATCACGACGTTAACCTCAAGCTCGCTCGTCCGCTTCATCCGCGTAACTACGTATCCACCAGTCAACAACACACATGCGGTTTCCGTAATGTAAAGGAACGCTGTGCCCGCCATTATAAAAAATATAAAGTAAATGAAGCAACATGGCTTAAATTAATAAATTTCCGAGAAAAATGTATTTGTAAATAATTTAAAAAGAGTATATTTCGATGTTAACAATGTATTAGTGTTAAATCAAGCTGATTTCCATTCGTGTTTAAATAAAAAGTGTTTGGTAAGAGATGGACTTTAAATCCAAGTATCTACATCTCCAATACCTTAAGCCGGGTCAAGATCAATAAATATTTACGTTGTGCGTTGTATTTGGAGCAAATTTGCTCGTGTACGTCAAAATATATCTAGATGTGGACTGTGCGCCGCACAAAGAAACACGCAAATATTTGCGCCAGGTACAACACACGCTATCCACAGGTCTGTCGGTTTTCTGCCAACTTCAAAGAGTTTTGCGTCGAACGACCCCCGAGTGCTTGTTTTAATGTGGACTTGAATATTTTTTTAGTTTGTACTATTATTTCAATCACAAATTATTGCTACGCACGACGCACGAAAATGGATCGCAATAGATACACCAACACAACGCACATATTTGCGAGACAAAATCACAATAAAAAATAATTGCGCCGCAAATATTTTTGTCGAATTCAACACACAACATTCAACACAAAAATTTATTGATCTGGACCCGACTGCGTATTTCCATAGTATACTACTGTGCAGAGCAGGCCGTTGTCTGTACCGTAGTAGGCTATGTACCATCTTTTAAAGTTACGCCACATTACAATAGGTTTGTTCTGGTTCTCAAAATGAAAACTGTTTTGAAACTGCGCCGGACCGTATGCGTAAAGGCAAAAAATCCCCGACTGTTTGAAATTGTTGGAAAACCAGAACACGTAAAGGTGTTTTGTTTATTGTTTATTATAATAATGAAGTTCCTTTTGAAAGCTCAACTTCAAATAACATTTGCATGTATATGTTTATCATTATCATCACATTTCAATGGAATAAATAAAAACAGAATAATATTAAAAAAATAATCATTCTAAAATTGCTTTAATTTACAAATAAAACAAGAACAAAAGACATTCGTCCACATATAAATAAACAATTTGGGATTGCATACGTTCCGTATGGTCTAAAAAGCCAATATACAATATTCATAACACTTAAAAAACGCATGCGCGGTCAAAACAGTCCGAGTCGATCCACATTCCCAAGCATGAACACATTTTGATTATTTACAACAATCACGGATTATTTCGGATACAAAACCAGAACACTGGACCGGGCACTGGACTGAGAGATCCGAAGTAGTCCCAGAAAAACCAGAACACTTTTTATCTACTGCGCATGAGCCCGACAGTTGTGGATCATTATTTCTCAAAACCAGAACAGACCTATTGTGTACTGCAATGCAGACATCGCTCTCTTCTGTAAAGTCACAGGCCTGTCACTCCCTATACTTCCCATGTTAAATTCTGGCTCAAATCTCAATGACCTCGGCACCTCTTCCCTATTGGTCTGGTGTATTTTTGACAAGTCTGGGGTCACCAATCAGCATGTTGATTGCTGTCACATGGTGAAAAATGACATCGAAAACTAAAAAAATTTCAGATTTTAAGCCACTTTAATACAACATTAGTGTGGTTATTACAAAATTTATGTTTTTTTTTTGGTTTTTAAAATAATGTTGACGTCGATGCCTCCTCCCTATTGGTCTGGAGTATTTTTGACAAGTCTGGTGTCACCAATCGGAGCGTTAGTTGCTGTCACATCAGAAAAATGACATCTAGAAAATTAGGCATTCCAACGACCTGTGAAACATAAGGTAACAGTGGGAAATTCTTGTATATCTAAGGGGGTAGCGACATAATCTTGCAACTTGGACGCTATTTTTATTCGAAGTAATAGTCGCCAAGCCTGCCAATTTAAGAAGAAATGTATAGGTGGGTTTTTTAAATATTATTTTTATTGTGTTTGACATAAAATATTTAAATGTTATCCATTATTCATGATTTTATGTAAAGTAGATAGAATACACCGTAAGTCGCCACCCTTAGATATACCAAACCTTCCCACTGGCAATTCATTTGTTTAGAATGCCTAATTGATTAGTATGTTTGCAGTTTTTCACTGCCCAAACCTTCATGATGTAATTTGTATTAAAAAAATACAGATATATAACAAAATTAGAGTATAAATAAATGTTTGAACCAAAAAGAGAAATGATCAGAAAGCTAGGTTATATTAAATTAGATACATTTACCCGCGTAAAATATTTTAAATTTCCAAGGTCACAGACTTTCAGATCGATTGACATTTCAGTGCGATCTCTTGTGTTAACTATACTCTTTGGTAAAGTAGTATAAAATAGGTCTTTTCCTTTGCATCGACAGTGTAGCACTGAGCTAGGTCACTTCTGAAAATATTGTTCCATCCATACAATTTGTATAAATGGAACGATATTTTCAGAAGTGGTGTAGCTCAGTGCTACACTTTCGATGCAAAGGAAACGACCTTATGTAGTCGCCAATGGCGTATTTATAAACTACAAACTCTACTCGATTGCAGAACTTTGAAATATTTCGTTGTAGGTAGGTAGGTAGGTAGGTAGGTAGGTAGGTAGGTAGGTATACTTCCTTTACTTAGAATTAGCAGTACCTATTTTATAACAGGTAAATGAAGTATAAATGTTTATTCCCAATAATGCAATTTTATTATAATAAACATTGAAATAATTATTATAAAATATGTTGAAATAAAGATATTATAATATAAATTATTTATTTATTATATTATAAAATAATATTAGGTTAAACTATTATTAGTGTTTAAAAGTAAATTTTGTAATTATTATCTATTATATTAGTGGCACCGACTTTAACATTTCACTACAACTAAGAACTACCAACTTTAGTAATATTCAAATTTTCTGATGGGTGCACATACAGGTTAACCAAACGCCCTTGTGATTCATTACAGCACGCTCTCTGTAAGGGCTAAGTGAACAGTTAGGTAATTAATAGTTTACATATTAGAAATAGAAAAACATCAAGATGCATTTTAATTTTAATAAATAAAATAAAGATTATAAAATATTATTACGAAATAAAATAAACATCATCAGATTGAATAAGTAAATTTATTGCTGTGGACGAGTAGCTCAATGAGACTTAACATTGGGTCTATTTTTTTTTTGTGTGTCATCGGCTTCAACTGCTAAGGTTATTTCGCCTCGTATTCTGTGTAGGCTTTGTTACTGTTTCCCAGCGCCACTTTAGGAACAGCACTGTTAATTAGAACCCAACAGTGAATGGTCGAGTGGGGAATCCTACCAAGGCATCAGAATTCATTTTAAATAATTAACTTAAATGAAAAAATCCCGGCCAACGGTGGGATTCGAACCTGAGACCTTCCGATCTCAAAGTCATGACTCTAACCACTGAGCCAACCCACCCCCATTGGGTCTATTAATTGTAACATTTTTCGACAGGGATCTCAGACACTTATGTTAGGTTAGCTGTTTTATCACTTCTGTTTTTGTTACATTTATTACAGCGTCAAAGATTCTGTGGCATGGCTAAGACATAATGACGCGATCTGTCTGCATCGCAGTACAGATTAGGTATTTTCCTTTGCATCGAAAATGTAGCACTGAGCTACACCACTTCTGAAAATATCGTTCCATTTATACAAATTGTATGGATGGAACGACATTTTCAGAAGTAACGTAGCTCAGTGCTACACTGTCGATGCAAAGGAAAAGACCTAATGTAATGCAGCACGTGTTAAATGATATTACATAGCCTACTACGGTACAGACAAAGGCGTGCTCTACACAATAGTACACTATGGAAATACGCGACCCGGCCTTATGGATCACACAGGTATTCAAACTTTAGGCATTTCTTTATAAGCTTACCAGAACATACTACTGTAACCAGAGCATTTCTTTATAACGTTTGGTTACTCTGCTTTGGTTACATGTTACCAAAGTATATGTAGCTACATCTAACGAGGCATTTATTTATAAGCTTACTAGAACATACTATAATAAAAAATAACAAAATCAAAACATCCTAAAATTTCTAAAATTCAAATTCCGTTTAGAAATCCCCAAACTTAAATTAAATTTGACATATGACATTCAATAATAGGGAAACCATGGTATGCGTAATGTCACCACAGTAACCACAATACTGTAACCAAGTATGTTGTAGTAAGCTTATAAAGAAATGCCTTTTGTTTATTGGCACAGTCCACGAATAGTCATGGGTCTGATTTCGGCCCTGTTTTTTATATGGCGTGATACACTCACGGGTTAAGCCTGTATATCGCTGTGATAGTTTATTTTATAACAGGTTATTAAAATTGGTCTTTAAAAGTTGCAGAGTTTAACTAATGTTTTACTATTTTTATTCCCACAAGGATCATTTTAATCATATAAATACTGACAAACAAATATTCGGTTCATTTTAAGAAAATATGAAATTAAATTAATAACTTTTCTACTTCTGCTAGATTCTATAAATTATTATTGAGTCAATCGGAAATATCAAATTATTAATCGGATTAAAATAAAGATAGATTTCAGCGAAATAAAAAAATTATTTAATATTTTTCGATTCATTATAAATTAGATTAAAAATCGTACAGATTTCAGTGAAATACAAGATAATATCAGTCTTTTGTCTTAAATATTTTAGTAAAATAAAATATTAAAAATCTGTCGTTCAAAAAATATACTTAAAAGATTAAATCTGTCTTTGGATTTACTGTTTTCAGTGAAATAAAATATCAAATCCGAGATAAAATTAATCTTTTAGCTTACTGAATTTAGTTAAATAAGATTAAATCAATATTTTGATAAAAAAAATAATTTTTTCTACGCCCACATGGATATTAGGTTATCTACGCACAGACTGCAAAATGAAAAATTACGCTATTGCGTTTAACTAAACGAATATATTTTATATCCATTCTAGGTAATGAGAACACTGCAAAAAAATGAAATTCCCCAATCTCAGTTCATATTTGGATCACCCAACTACTATAATTTTTAAAATTTTAACTAAGTGACATTTCTGTCAAACTAAATACTGTCCCTGACTCACAAGCTAGTAGGTACCTATCTAATTGGGAGGATGGACAATGGGCCTAGTGATGCCTAAATGTCATGAGTTACCCACCCTCGACAAGTTACAGATAATGTCCCTATAAAATAGTAATGACCCCGTATATACTTAATAGAGACAGTAAGGCCCTTAATGCAAGGAGAGGTTATTTAGAAAAGGCACATTGCTGCAGAAAAGGTTCATACCTAATGTCAAAAAAATTCAACTTTAATGATTTGATATCGAATCGACTACTCTAGAGCTATCGAGTTATTTGATCGAGTTTATTGTCGAATTTCGTTGAACGGTATTGCAATTATATAAAATCAGAGTCGAAGATTTCCGAAGTCAAAACAGATAGACTATAGGCTTTTCATAATTCGATCGAATTATGAATCGTATCGAGATCGAGTTACTCGACACAGAACGGAATCCCACCCCTGGTATAGGTCGTCATTTTTTAATACAATGTGAATTTGAAACTAATGCACAAAAACCTTTATTAAAGAAACAGATGTGTCGTAATTTAGCTAGAGTAAACGTAAATGATTTTATTAGAGATTTAGAAAGACATGATTGGGATGAAATTTATCACATTGAAAATATAGATGAGAAAATAGCATATCTTAATACTAATATATTAAACTTGGTAGACCAACATGCTCCTCTAAAAACTATCAAAGGTAAAATTCAAAAATCAACCCTGGATAACCGATAACATCAAGATCATGCAAAAACTTAGGGACAAAGCATTAAAAAAATTAAAAAAATCGAAATATCCAGCACATTGGGAGTACGATAAAGAATTAAGGAACTATACCTCAGCTGACACAAAACGAGAAAAGAAGGCATACATGGAGTTTAAACTCTCTAATTGCAATACGAAGGAAATATGGAAATTTTTAAAAAACTAGATGTTAAAAATATTAATAAATAATCATTGCCACCTGCGTTAAGTAATCCCAATGAGTTGAATCATTTTTTTGTTAATGATTCCAGGGATGATCGTAAACCAGACAAAAATATTATAGAATACTACAAAAATAATGTAATACCAACTGTGGAATATACTCTTTTATTTACCCATACTACACAGGAAGAATTGTTCCATATATTAAAAAATATTAAAACAAAAGCGGTTGGCTTTGATCAAATAAATATTGAAATTTTATTACTCTGTTGTCCATTTATTGTTCCCTACTTAACATATATTATTAATAACTGCATTGATAGTAATTTTTTTCCTACTGTATGGAAACATGCTTTTGTTATCCCTATTACTAAAAATACGCGCCCTACTCAATTTTCTAATCTAAGAAGCATTAGTATTCTTCTCACAATTATTTGAAAAGGTTTTAGAAAAGCGCATTTCCTCTTATGTCAACAAATTTAATATTTTGCCCTTAAACCAATCAGGGTTTAGAAGCGGATACAGTTGCACAACGGCCCTTACTTCTGTAACAGATGACATAGTGCAATCATTAGATAATAATGATACATGTATTCTAGTACTAATTGACTACTCCAGAGCATTCGATACCTTAAATCATGAGATAATGTTCTCTTTATTTCACTACATTGGTTTGAGTAAAAATTCATGCTCTCTTTTAAAATCCTATCTTACAAATAGAGTGCAGCAAGTAACTGTTGAGGACAAATTATCTGATAAAATTGACATTCAGCAGGGTGTGCCCCAAGGAAGCATATTAGGTCCGCTGTTTTTTACTTTGTACACTTCGTATTTTCACAACTATCTAAGACACTGTAAATATCATTTGTACGCAGACGACACCCAAATTTATTATTCTTTTTAAACATCCAGAATTTGCGAGGTCCTTAACAATATTAATACTGATCTAGCTACAATTGTGTCACTATCGGACAAGCACCATCTTAAAATTAATCCAAAAAAATCGAATGTCGTCTTATTTTGCAATGATTTTCAAAGGTCAACTGTCTTGCCTAATCTAAAAATTAAACTTAATAATCAAACTTTAGAAGTTCAAGAATACTGTAAGAATTTGGGTTTAATCATAGACTCTAAACTTCGATTTAATAGACATATAACTGATAAAATGAAAAAGGTTTATTTTTTTTTTTTAAATTGGTGTCATCGGCGTCGACTACTACGGCCATTAGCCTCGTGTTCTGTGTAGGCTTTGGTACTGTTTCCCAGCGCCACTTTAGGAACAGCACTGTTAATTAGAACCCAACAGTGAATGGTCGAGTGGGGAATCCTACCAAGGCATCAGAATTAATTTCAAATAAATAAATTAAATGAAAAAATCCCGGCCAATGGTGGGATTCGAACCTGAGACCTTCCGATCTCAAAGTCATGACTCTAACCACTGAGCCAACCCACCCCCCAAAAAGTTTATTATTCTTTAAAATTAATTTATCCACACAGATCGGAACTGAATATTGAAACTAAAAAACTATTAACAGAGTCTTTAATTCTGTCCCACTTTAATCACTATGACACAGTCTATGGCCCCTCTCTGCGCAAAGTTGATGTAAATAGGGTACAAAAAGTACAAAACAGTTGCCTTAGATTAATATTTGGTATTAGACGTAGAAACAGAATATCCCACAAGCTCAAACAAGTAAAATGGTTAAGTATGTTCAATAGACGAAAACTGTATGCCTTATGTTTTTATTACAAAATAGTGAAAACAAAAACTCCACCCTATCTTCTTAACATAATTAAATTTAGAACTGATGTACATAATTTGAATTTAAGAAGGCACCATTATTTACTACACCATCCCATAATATGGAATTGTTCAAAAGTTCATTCTCTTACCAAGTTGCTTCTGTCAGTCATCTACTTAATATAACTAACTTTAATTTATCTTTTAAAGCATTTAAAAACAAACACAGGAAACAGCTTTTTAATAATCAATATTATACATATTATTATTTTGTTATTGCTATTAAACTGCTTTTCTATGGGGATATTATGACTAATTTAAAATTTATTACACAGCTCTGTGTTTCTGTATTTATGTATTTTTTCACTGAGTATTTATCTGTATGCTAATGTTCTATATTTTTCCTCTGCATTTTTTTAATGTGAGAATCTTATTGTTTTATACATATATAAGTAGACATATATTTTTGTTTTTTTTTAATTAAGCTTAGATTAATTTAATGAAGGGTGGTGTGGAAGAATCGGTCTTAATGATCTAGCACCATACCTAATATTTGCCGATTGTTGTTGTTGTAATGTGAACTTTGTTATTGTGCTATATATTTTTTTACTGGCAAATAAAAATTATTATTATTATTATTAGATAATTAGGGAGTTCCATACTTAAAACTCATTCTGCATGTAATTGTACAGTGAATGTTCACGTAATGACTTGTGCTGTCTAGTCTTTTCCACGAAAAGCTTCTTATATTCAAAGATTCAGAAGAAATGGGGTCATTTTGAACATATCGGGCAGTGCAATTTTTATTGGGGCACTGAGACTATTAACATTTTTAAATTACATAGTCGCTTCATAGGCCTCACGTTAGAGGAATTCCATCTGATTATTATTAAAATATAACCCCTATTCCGGTGATATAAAGGTTTATCAATAAAAAGTGAAACACACTGTATATCCACCTACATGTGCCCACGAAAGACGCAATAAGGGATCCTGACGTTTGGAATAAAACTAGTTCACCCATGCGCAAAACATTCACCAGTTGAATGACTTTCACCCCAATACGCATCATTATTTTTTAAAAAACGCGACTATCCTTCGGTGTTCCGGGCGCCATTAATATTTACAAACCAAATACGGAATAATTTTACTATATTATCTAATCGTTACCATTACATTCGCGTTAAATGTCCAAAAGGACTGAAAACTCGCCAATACAAACAAAAGGTGCGCGCTTCAGAGAGGATCGATAGCCATTGGCGAAAGTATGAATGGAATCCTCTCTCCGAAAACCAAGAAACATAAACAAAACCAAAATCAGAAGGAAGACATGAAGGAACAAATCGTAGCACAAGTGCACAAATCCGTACTTTCGAACACTAACAGTGATAATGACTACGCCAATAATTCAGAAACTGAATCGAACAGGACTTATACGAAATATGAAGACAAAAACGAAAATATTAGCATGCACACTCCGAGCAGGGAAATCTCGGTGGATGGCGAAACACAAATTAATTCGAAAATTATGTCCCTTATCGAAACTGAGATGAGAAGAGATATCAACAGACATTCCCATTTTACCGATTCCAGGCCTCAGAGTTTGAGTTTTTACGAAGACGAAAAGATTCCAGAAGAACTATCAGGTACATTTTAATCATTTTACTATAATTATTGAAATCACTTAAATTCTCTAAGTTCGTGTTAAAGTTTTGAAAGGTTAGAGGTTCAAGGCGTGTCTAAATAAAAAAGCGCTAAAAGGTCATATGTCAACCTTTGTTAAGCATCTAATAGTCAGCAGAAAGTTTTTTTAGCAAAGGATTCCAAATCAATGTAGTTTTTTTATTCGATATCTAGACAAATAAAAAAAATTATTCTGTTATTGTAACATTTTAATTCTATAGCAGCTAAATGGCAAAAGTAACTAGAATGAAAAATTATAATGTTTGGCATTCTATATTAGGTATACTCTTTACAGTCTAACAGTCCCACTTAACCCCCATTTTCAATAAGATTTTTTTCAAAATCAATAAGCTTGATTTTTCCTGAATATTTCAATTTGATATCTTTTTTGTTTTTGAATGAGGACTTGCGAGTGTCCCCGTTTAATCATCTTGTTATTATTTGAAATTAAATATTTAATGTTTTCTCCTTTTCATTCATTATTTGTTAATTTATCTCTTCCATTTTGTGACTGGCTGTATGACAAAAAGTCTATGCCAAAAAAAAGAATGAGGACTTTTTCAATATTTATTTATTTATTTATTTATTTATTTATTTATTTATTTATTTATTTATTTATTTATTTATTTATTTATTTATTTATTTATTTATTTATTTATTTATTTATTTATTTATTTATTTATTTATTTATTTATTTATTTATTTATTTATTTATTTATTTATTTATTTATTTATTTATTTATTTATTTATTTATTTATTTATTTATTTATTTATTTATTTATTTATTTATTTATTTATTTATTTATTTATTTATTTATTTATTTATTTATTTATTTATTTATTTATTTATTTATTTATTTATTTATTTATTTATTTATTTATTTATTTATTTATTTATTTATTTATTTATTTATTTATTTATTTATTTATTTATTTATTTATTTATTTATTTATTTATTTATTTATTTATTTATTTATTTATTTATTTATTTATTTATTTATTTATTTATTTATTTATTTATTTATTTATTTATTTATTTATTTATTTATTTATTTATTTATTTATTTATTTATTTATTTATTTATTTATTTATTTATTTATTTATTTATTTATTTATTTATTTATTTATTTATTTATTTATTTATTTATTTATTTATTTATTTATTTATTTATTTATTTATTTATTTATTTATTTATTTATTTATTTATTTATTTATTTATTTATTTATTTATTTATTTATTTATTTATTTATTTATTTATTTATTTATTTATTTATTTATTTATTTATTTATTTATTTATTTATTTATTTATTTATTTATTTATTTATTCATTCCCTTATAAAACCTATTTTTACGAAACTATTTCATGTTGATATCGCTTTTGGTTTCTGGTTCCTATTTTGTATTTCAAACTCCCTTGGCTCCCATTTTATTCAGATTTTTTTTAAATTCAAAAGGCTTTATCCTCTTATAGAGCATGATTTTTGCCAAAAATTCCAAGTTGATATTATTGTTCGTTTTTTAAATATTTCAACCCTCCTTAACCCCCCATTTTTTTTTTTTTCAGAAAAAGTGAGTTTAGTTTCCTTATAGAGCTTGATTTTTCCTGAAATTTTCAAGTTGATAACATTTTTCGTTGTTGACTTATCGTGTGGATAAAAACGTACATGGGACGGACGGACGGACGGAAGTAAACCTACAATACTTTTCACCAGTACCGGATTTATATTTTTTATGAGTGTAGGAAACGTTATTTCCACCGCCCCATGTACCTTTCTAAAATAATAATAATTTTCCATTTGTAGTAAGGAAGGCACTGAGTTAAATAAACGAATGAATTAGTCATTAAGAAAGAGCGTAAAAAAGAAACAAGAATTACAATTTATACGGGACTTTTTAATAGCAAAATCATCTATAATATCATCATAGTTTATGGTATTCAATATCTCTGCTTCTATGTAGAGAAGAGCTAAAGAATTCATTTTTTCTTCAGACAATGAAGACCTTTGATAAATTTATCACGCGATGCGGAGAGCTATATCCAAATTAGGGTAAACATTAGATACAGATTCATTCCTCAATAACTTTGGGAGACAGTAGTGAGTTTGATCCAGGCTTCACTGCACACTCTGCAGTTTTATTAGAGGAAATGTAACAGTGAAAATGCACACATTCTTGAACCAAATCGTCGTAATATAGATAAAATGGGTACAATAACAGTAGGTACCTAGGTTTGATAATTTTCGATAGGAATGAGTTTCTATAGGGATATAACGTATTAGTATAAAAACCAGTGAACTTGTTAGACTTTTATCCTCTGAAATCGAGTGAACACCTCTGAAATATGCCGCCCCTAGGACGCTGTCGCTCCTAAGCTGCTGCCTATATGGCCTATTGACAAATCCAGGACTGCTCTTCACAGACTACTGTGTAAAGAGTATAATAGTAATTATTAAATGAATTTCAATTTTACTTTTTTTTCTATGGTAAACTAATTTTTATTATTGTCTTTTCAACGAAGTTACTTAGTGATGCTGGGAGACAAGAGATTGCCTTGTCTCGTGTCTCGGAAATTATCTCGTGTCTCGTGTTTCGTGTCTCGTGTCTCGTGTCTCGTATCTCGTATCTCGTATCTCGTATCTCGTGTCTCGTGTCTCGTGTCTCGTGTCTCGTGTCTCGTGTCTCGAGTCTCGAGTCTCGTATCTCGTGTCTCGTGTCTCGTGTCTCGTATCTCGTATCTCGTATCTCGTATCTCGTATCTCGTATCTCGTATCTCGTATCTCGTATCTCGTATCTCGTATCTCGTATCTCGTATCTCGTATCTCGTATCTCGTATCTCGTATCTCGTATCTCGTATCTCGTATCTCGTATCTCGTATCTCGTATCTCGTATCTCGTATCTCGTATCTCGTATCTCGTATCTCGTATCTCGTATCTCGTATCTCGTATCTCGTATCTCGTATCTCGTATCTCGTATCTCGTATCTCGTATCTCGTATCTCGTATCTCGTATCTCGTATCTCGTATCTCGTATCTCGTATCTCGTATCTCGTATCTCGTATCTCGTATCTCGTATCTCGTATCTCGTATCTCGTATCTCGTATCTCGTATCTCGTATCTCGTGTCTCGTGTCTCGTATCTCGTATCTCGTATCTCGTATCTCGTATCTCGTATCTCGTATCTCGTATCTCGTATCTCGTATCTCGTATCTCGTATCTCGTATCTCGTATCTCGTATCTCGTATCTCGTATCTCGTATCTCGTATCTCGTATCTCGTATCTCGTATCTCGTATCTCGTATCTCGTATCTCGTATCTCGTATCTCGTATCTCGTATCTCGTATCTCGTATCTCGTATCTCGTATCTCGTATCTCGTATCTCGTGTCTCGTATCTCGTATCTCGTGTCTCGTGACGCGTGTATCGTGTGTCGTATCTCGTGTCTCGTCTCAACGAGAGATACATTTTCTCTTGAAATGAGACTCGAGACAAGACGAGAGAGTGTTATATCTCGACGAGAATTTCTCGTTTCTCCCGAGCTCTCTTGAGCATTTTACTTTTTGCTTATTCGAAATTTTCAATTGCATATCGTATCTTAAAATTTAACTTATCATATTTTTAGATAGTCAAAAAGTTAAGTATAACACACGTATTTTATGGATATGTATAGTATATTAAATGGTATATATTACCTGTGTAATTGGGATTTTATACATAGTGAAATATAAGAAAAAATATTTTCCATGTCATTTATTTACAATTAATTTAAAATGGAAACTACAAGAAGTTATTTATCGACCTAAAATTAAAATTTCAAACTAAAAATGTAATATTCATCGTGATTTTAATTACATACTCTATTCAATAAATTTCCCAATCAATAATAAGTGTGTATTAGACATATTTTCATCAAATATGATGCTTGATTGTGGATTTCAAAGAGATGCAGAACTTTTTAACATTTTTTTTTGTGAAATGTAAGCAAAGCGGTTAGTACTCGAGTAAATTTTAGTCAAAATTGAAATCGCGTCCTCAAAGTACTCAATAGTTGGTACTGGTAAGTACTTTCATCCTGACGGGACTTATAGTCAAAAAATTTCGAGTACTCTATATTTTTTACTACTTCATTACTTCACTACTTTTCATTCCTTCTGACGAGTATCGAGTACAAGTAGCGACGCGCACATATAATAATTCCACCTTGGAAAGTTTAAACCATTCCAATATCCTAGGGCTACAAATAATACTAATCGATAAATATTGAATTTGAAAAACAAATCTAAATCTCTTTCTTCGCCTCGCTTCTTTCTTCCTGTTCTTCTGCTTTCTGCTCAAACTCCTGTTTTTCTGCCTGGTCTCCTCTTACTGTTTTCCTCTACTTTCTTCTTTTACTCCTCCTTCAGACGAATTCTCCTTCCTGCTAAATTCTCCTTCCTGCTAAATTCTCCTTTCTATTCCATCTACACTTAACTTAAATTTAAATAATCTTTCTTTTGTTCTTTCTTTTCTATTCTTTTTTTTTTTATTTCATCTCTACGATATAAAATCTTTAACTTTAATATCAATCTATCTTAACTTCAATATGATATTTTCTGACCTTTTTTTTTTAATTTCCCTACTGACAATTCTAAAACCCTCTCTTTGTCAATCTTCCAAAAATATATTTGACAATCCTATTATTTTCTTGAAGAGCGTAGTAGGATAGGATGTGGTTTTTGAGGAGCTTGGCTTGCAAAGTCACCAGCTCTAAAATCTCTTTTTTTTCTTATGGGGTCATTTGAAAAGTTTACTATACGCAGTTCCCTTAGTGCAGCGCATGGTTAGTGCCTTAAACCCTAGACTCTAGGCCTAGAGCCCTGTAGCGACATGCACTACATATCTTTATCATTTTTATTACGTCATACGAATTAAATTGTTGTCATCATTTAGACAACCTTTCGTGGCAGTTCTAGCAAGACAAAAGGTTGAACTCATTGGGAGGGAAACAATAATTGTTTATTTATAATTATGACTTTTGTTTTTTGATAATTTATATACATGTCATGACATCGAGTTTAATATTCGAAATTATACTTTTATAAGTACATTTTTATTTATTGATGGGATACAATTATTACGGAGAGTATTATTATTAACATTTAAAAGATCCCACAAGCCCTAATATAGAGCTTAATAACAGACCTTCATAATTACCGCTACATCCCATATTCGCTCCGTGTGCGACAGCAGCGCCAATTCGTTTTGGTACTAATGGACTATTTCTGCCTATACTGACAAATGCAATTTTTAACAGAATTCGTAATTAAAAAGTATATATGTTAGTTTTAATAAAAGTATATGGATTTGTAAAACAAGTAAAACATTAATTTATTATTATTATATATTTTTATCTCTTAAATTAAAGAAAATTATCTATAATCAATAAAAATTAATAATAAAATATAGGCAGGCAACAGTATTTACTGGAAAATGTATGAGAAGTTGCCTAAGTCTAATAAGTTGTCATTGAAGAATCAGCACATTCTATCAAAATAAAAAAATACTGTTTAATAATAGCGTGAAGTTAAAATGTATAAAAAAAGAATCGTTATTTATATTTTTGTTGGAAAGAAAACATAGAATGAATGATTAAAACTAGTTTCCCATCAGTAAGTCACAAAATTGTATTCCAGCCACATATAATCAAAGGCAGAAATCTTGAAATCTAGTCCTTGCTGAATGAACATTTAAGTATAAAGGGATATTAAAGAATATCATAAAATGATAATTTATTGTTTATTTAAAACCTTTCAAGTTTCTGATGTCTACTATTTCCAGCATTACTGTTATTATTACAAAAATAAAGGTAATTTTTCTTCTTATTATACACCTATCGATTTATTTCTTTGATTTAATTTCCACTTTGCTACTGAATTTTTTTATATAAGTTTCACTGTTTTTTTTTTTGCTAGTATTTGTACAATTTTCAACACAGCAACTCCGGTTGCTTATTGTATTGTTTTTACCTACTTTTTTGAAATTTGATATGCCAAAATTACAAAATATCGCCCTAAAATGCACGAATTATCCGCAGCTAGCGCTAGTATCGCTTTTGCTTCCCTTTCCATGACTTCGCACGGAGCGAATAGGTAAAGTGTAAAGCCAGAATAAATGTTTATCAGCTGCTCTCTGTTATTTAAGACGGATATCGAACATTCTCGCGGCTTACCGTCGCTACGAAAAGTTTGGACTATGGTTTCGATTTATTTGAAATAGTACAAAATATCTGCTCGACAGCGGAGCAAGCATGTATAAATGCTGCGGCTGTTAGAGGTTCCGGTCAGTTTTAGTAAAGTCGCGGTGAAAAATTTTCTAAGTTTTGTGTAACTGTACCGTATTTCTGTATAAGATATTTACGTAAATTTTACGGCAGTAAATTTATACAGAACTATGGATTGATTTTAAATTGGACGTAAGCGAGTATTAGACAATATTAGACAGCATCAACAAGTGCACAGTCAACTATGGTTTCGAAGATAAAATCAAGAAAATATTTGCAATAATACCTAAATTTTGGATTTACCACTACTAAAATAAATGAAGGAGAAAGACCTGTGTGCGTCATTTGTTTAAAAATGTTGGCAGCAGATAGCATGAAACCTAATAAATTTGGATACATTTGGAAACACTTCATAGTGAGTATGTTACAAGCCCCGAGAATTCTTTGAATTAAAATTAAAGTCATATGAAGAGCAAACATCATTCTTAAAATAAAATTTGTCTGTCAACTAAAATGCTTTACTTGCCTTTTACAAAGTATTATAAAAAATAGCCAGATGTAAAAAATACTCATACCATTGGTGAAGACCTTATTCTGCCAGCTGCGATGAAGATGGTAGAAACTATGTTTGGAGATAATTTTGCCAAACAATTTCAATCCAATACCTCTTTCAAATGATACTGTTGCTCGCTGAATTGGTGATATAGCCGAAGATGTACAGCATTAGCTTCTTGAAAAGTTGCGTGAGAATTTGTTTTCGATTCAGCTTAAAGAGGCAATAAAGACGCTCATTTAATTGCCTATGTCCAGTTTTGTGACGGTATATCGGCAGTAGAAAAACTACTTTTCGGAAACCTATAGAACTCAAACCAAGAACACTCGCTTTGTTTGATATTTTAAATGATTTTAATAATGAGGCAAACTTAAAGTGGAAAAATTGCGTTTGAATATGCACCGATGGTGACCGTACAATATCTGGACCCATTGCATGATCCACAGAGAGGCTCTGACTTCCAAAGAAATGAGTCCAGGGGCCTATTTCATAACACTACTTTGCAACTTTACATTTTGTACTTTGCATATTTTAATAAATTTATGTTTCATAAAAGATAAATTTGACCAGTTAAAAAGTAAAATTTCAAAAGCAATTTCCAAAGTGAAAATGAAAAACTAATTATCTGCAAAGATAACGATATTATTTTATGAAACGCAAGTATTTTGCACTCATAAATTTGCAAAGTGCAAAGTGAAATGTTGCAAAGTAGTTTTATGGGTTTAATGGTCTCAATATTGTGCTAACGACGGTTGTAACTGCAGTAATAAATTATATAAAAATTAGACCCCTAAAATTATCGCGTGGAAAATTTTTACAACGTGTTTTTGAGTTAAAAGTGGAAATTGCCACTTTTCTAGAAGAGCAAAATCGCCCGGAAGCCGAAAACTTTCGAGATGCTTTATTTGTGATGAAATTGAGTTACTTGGTCGACATATTCGAGAAATTAAATAACTTGAATCTGCAACTCCAAGGAGCAAACACACAATTGTTGGATATTAGTTATAAAGTTAGTGCTTTTTGTAGAAAGTTGAGCTGTGGAACAGAAATGTATAACAAAAAAAAAACTAGAAATGTTTGCAAATGTGAATGAGTGTGTCAAAACATACAAGGAAGAAGAACAGTATGTGAAAGTTGTTTTTGTAACAATAGACAGTCATTTAGCTATGTTGGCACAGAATTTTAAAAAGTATTTTCTTGGTGACGACAAATTGGTAGCAAGTTACGAGTGGGTTAGGGATCCATTTCGAACTACTCCTGAAGGTCTTTCAACTGGAGACGAAATCTTCATAGACTTTACTGCAAGCGGTCAAATCAAGCGAGAATTTAGTAATAAATCTTGGACTGGACTGGAAGACGCCTTTTCTCCACTGAAAATAAGAGCATTTCCTATATTATTGTCATTTTCAACATCCTATGTTTGCGAAGCCAGATTTTCTGCGGCAAGGTCTCGACTGAATATAGACGAAGAACTGAGAGTGGCTATTTGTAATATAAAAGCTTCTTTTAAAAAATCCGACATTGTGAGAAAAAACTTATTACCTATCACTTTTTTCTTTCAATTCATTTGTAGTTTTTGTCCAAATAGATAAAAAAAATTAACTGTGCAACTTACAACTCGGCTGATGATAGACAGTGTGACAATACGGGTTTTGTTATGAATTTGTTTCAGAAGCTGTACTTAGGTGGTTCATTATAACAGATTATTAAAAACAAAATTAATTTTTGTTATAATAACGTGTAGATAAATGCATCGATGAGAATGGAGGACATATCGAATATTTAATGTGACACAATTAAAGTTATAATGTTATTTAGCTTAGTTTTTTTTTAATTTGTTTTCTAAATATTTTCAATAATAATCATGCAGCTGATCCCTAAAATGCGATTATATCGTAAACCGTTAAGTTTTAATGTTAATAACAAGTATACTTTTCTTCTATTAAAATAACGTGTCTTTAATATTCTTTTACAAAAATGCCGCTAACTCAAACAGCATTAAATATAGGGCACATTTATGCCAAAAATGTATCCTACGTAGCGCCCTCTACAAATTACATCGAATTAGGTACCAGATTATGATTTTTCGTGCCCAAAAACCTCTATTTCCAAATTTTTATGTATACTGTAATGTGAGCCATTTCATTATTCAGTCATGCTCTAATCCTCCAAGTCCCCCTCTGTCTTATTTAAAGAACGGGATGTTTCTAGTATATTCCAAATATAACGAGATATTTCTAGTTTGGCGGAGGAGCATTCTGGAAACTTCGCCATAATTTTAAATTTGTATATAAATATTGGTGGAGGATAACGGTGTATCAGTTGTATATAGACACTTGATAATAAAATATATTGACAGTGAAAATAAATAGTGAACATTCGAAATATATGTAAATTAGAATAGTAGTGTTATAAAATAAACAAATGTCTAAATAAATTATTAATAAATAAACTATTGTTTAAATTAAACAAATATCACAAAACATATCCAAAAACGTTAAAACTATTCCAAAAAAGAAATCCTAAAATTTAACCTTTAACGCCCTGTATATTCCTTATTAGCAACATTTTATTAAAGCAAGTTGGTTTAAATCGTAATATTTTAAAGTGAGGAATCTACCATACTTCTATGTACAATTACTTAAGGACCACCCTTTATATACGAGTACTTCTATTTCTGTTTCCATTTACTTTCTTTTGTATGTATATTGTGTTGTGGTCGCTGCTTGCCAATATTACTAAAGCGTTTGCATTTACTACAAATTTTATTTTTTGTTTAAGATCCATAGACTCTTTAATCTACTTTTCAGTGTCCAATTTACCAATATTATAAAGATCTGGTTCTTATCGATATAAAGTTATATTTGAACCTTATTTGATATAATAAAACTAACTAACTAACTACTTACTAGATGGGAAGTTGTTTCATAATCATTATCTTCTTTTTCATTTACAGGCAACCTAGAACTATTAAGCCCGGAAGAACGAAAGCATTACAGAAAAAGAAAAGAATACCTTCAAATGGACAATGATGAACTGAACGCTTACAACACAATGCAAGCTGCACATAATGGAAGGGATCCCGAAGATATAATGACTACTTCATTGAAGAAGTCTAAATCAAAAAAGAAAAGACATGGTGGTGACGCGGAAATGGGAATAGGAGATAGCAGAGAAATGATGATACCAAAAGAAAAAAAGAAAAGCAAAAAGAAGAGAAGAGATGTTTCACCTGCTAACTCGAGTAGCACAAAAAGTAAGTCATAAATACTTTATTTCATTTTCAGTTCTTCTTCTTTAATTTTTAGGTGGCCTCTATTCTAGTTAGTTAAAAACAGTCCTGCAATAATTCTGATCGAGAAATATCTTCTTTATTTGTAGTTCCTAACTTATTTTTTATCAATATTTCTTTTGCAAACGCATTATTATATTTCAGGAAAACACAAAAAACGAGAGGAAGAATATGATCTTCGTAACGACATCGCAGTTGCTTTGGAAGAACTTCAAGACGACGTATTTGAGACAAATCCAGATTTTAATGCCAAACCGGAGAAAATGAAGAAGAGTCCCAGAAAATCAGATAAATTGTATGTTCAAAGGAAAACCAAATTCGAGGTTACTGGCAGACCTAGTACTTCCATAAATAGACCAACAATACCAGAAATGGACGACAATAAATTTGGAAGAAGGTAAAAATAACGTTTACGTTACTTCTGTAGGGTTTTTTGAAAATAATATAATTATATATAAATATGGATGTAATGTCCAAAGTATACGTTGTTAGGGTAGATATATGTACATTTAATTTTATAATAATCTATTATAATTTGGGTTACAGATATGCGACATATCCTTTAGAAATATCACTCATTTTCCAAAGGTGGTGGATGCGAATCTCAACCCTTTGCCATGGTCTACTCGGTGGACTAGCTTTAGGACACTGGCTATATTTAGTGTGTAATTTCCATCAACAAGATGCTAGTTTTTTAATACACTACGCTTACTATAGTGATATTTACGTTGGGATGTTTTTTGCCCTATGTGTCTTATGCATTGTTTCAGTTTTTGATAGGTGAGTTTCAATTGTATTTAATGCAAGCCTAAATTAAATTGTTCAAAATTATCGCACTACTGCGAAATATAGACATAGATAGCTTCTAGTGTGAATGTCAATCGTTTATTTATTCAAAGCAGCATTATTAAAAGGTAGGCACTTAATTTTTGCATCGTTTGTGGTTCACTTTTATAGCCATTAAAAAAATGAAAAAATTACCAAAGGCATAATACTGTGAGACTGGTAAATATTATCTAACTGCTCTTTTAAGATAATCTGAAAAGGAACCGTAACTCTCAGAAAATCAATGAATTAGAACCAGTCTTTTAAACACCGTGTATTTACAAGATATGTGAAACTTGGACTAGTAGGAGGTAGTGAGTGCATATTATGTGAGGAGCATGAAACATACATGTAAATTCTGACGGAACGTATCGTACCTACTCCAGAATCCAAGGAAACATACTATATAGAAGAGGGCGATCTGGCCAGTTTGGAGCCACTCTAAATACTTAACATCAGTGTTGCCAGAATATATTTTTATTATGTACTAGATTTGTCTGAAAAATGTACCAGATTCCATAAAACTATTGTGATTGGTTCATTGAAGAGCAAAAAAGAAACTTTTATCGAGAACGAACACAAACAATGAAGAACCGAACAATATATTTTACCCGTCAAATGGAAACAGGCTAAAAAAATAAAGTACTAGATTTTGCTTCGAGTGTACTAGAGTACCAGATTCTCAAATAATGTACTGGATCTAGTACAATTGTACTAGACTGACAACACTGCTAAACATCCTTGGGAAGACTAGTTGCCTATTATCTAATTGCAATTAATATAAAAAAACGCATCATCGTGAATTGGCAGCAACCTCCCCACCTAAACTCCCTCGAATTCGGTGACAATTAAAATTTTGTAACAATTTCCCATACACATTTCGGAAATATTTCAAAAATGTTACATTGAAACATTTGTAATGTTGTATAAATAATACGAAACATCCAAGAAACATTTCTGAAAAGTTCCTGAAACGTAAAAATGTCCTGTAAATATAATATTTCACAGTAATATTTCTGAAATGAAAATTTGAACTCTTTTAGAAATATTAAATAGTAATATTTCAGAAATGTATTACAATTTTTTTTTCTAAAATATTATTAGACTAAAAACAGACATTTAAAAATATACATGTTTATATAAAATACACAAAACTCAAACATTGATTCTTAAAAAAAAAAAATAAACAAATAATTTTTAAACAATATTTCATAAAATTCCTCTAAATGCACTAATCTGAAAAAATGGGTTTTTTTTAATAAATGCCCCAAGTAAAGAAACATTTATGATTATTACAATCTGGTCCTTAAGATCAATTAGAAATTTTATTTTTAACTAACTTATATAGGGATGAAAAATTTCATAAACTAAGATTCTACTCACTAGTGTACCTTAGAGTCAAATTATTTAGTTAACCTATAACACTTAACCGCACTATATTCTGCTTTAATCTAACATCAAAAGGCTTGGTTCTCTTGAGTCTTCTTATTAGATTGGCATTGTTGAGGAGCTGGATAATCTCAAAGTTTCCATGTTGGAACAGCCATTGTTGGTGACTACTGGCAAATTTTTATATTGTATTTTCAAGTCTCCACTTTAAGATCCCTAAGAAGATCAGTATTGCGGCAGTATAAGGATGCATCGTTGAAGTTCCTTAATACTTTATTCTGGAAACGTTGAATAAATTGGATGTTACTTTTACTGGCACATCCCCAAAGCTGGCAAATTGCTTCATTTCCACCAATTCCTTTAAATGCACTAATCTGAAGCAAATTATAGGTAACTAAAAAGGATCTATACAAATTATTTGATTAACTATAATAAAACAAACAATACTCATGCCTAAACAAGCATTATTTCTGTAATACCTACTCACCTCCAGTTTTAAAGACATATTTAACTTCCCATATAATAACAGCACAAGGCATTATTAACAAAAACCGACAACTCAAATCTATAATTATTTAGAATAAATGGGTTGTTTCTGGTGGTCATAGGATGAAATAAAATAACTACATATCCCATCTTCTTCTTACAAATCAGAACTTCTTCATTAAGTCTTGGCCTTTTGCAACATAACCTTTTGTGTAACATGTATATCATGTTTCAGAAACATTTTCAATTAAATATTTAACTAAAACATTTCAGAAATATTTCAAAAACTTGTGCTTGAAATGTTAAGTTTGAAATGTTTGAATTATTTCTGAAATAATGTGTGCTATATGGGTTAAAATCCAAAATTTTATCTTTCCGCATTTATATCTGATGTGTCCCTACTCCCCACACATGACTTTCCACTAAAGTTAGATCCCGTCCAAAACAAAACAAAAATGAATTTTGTACATTTTATCAAATATTTCCAATAAGGTCTATTTTAGAGACATCTTGTATGTGAGAAAAATTAGGGATGATATGGTAAAAAAAAATTTCAACACCCTGTGAATCGGTAACCAAGAGTTTGCCTATGTTTATATGAACTTTTAGTCATGAAATAAGCCAAAGAATTACCACCTTCCGTATGTGTACGATGTTTAGGAACATCCCGTATTTATTAAATCATCCTGTAGTCAATGAATTAATTATACGTATGGTAAATACATTAAAGTCCCGTAAAAATACTGCGTTTCACATTAATACTTATAAAAAATTAATTGGCCTATGTCAATATTTACGAATCACCCTGTATAAATGGCACCTAATATCTTCTGTATTATCATTAGACATGACAAATGTAGCAATAATTTATTTTTTAGTAAATATTTTCACCTTTTAGAACAATAAAACTAATTATCAAAAACATGTCCTTACTTATTCGTGGCTCACCCTGTAAAGGAAAATAATTTTAATATTCGTAAAATATCAAAAGATGTTACAATAAGATTTGGCACAAAAAATTGTAATCGATTAGCTTTCTCCTGAAATAACCTTTATCAAATAAGTAGTATTTCTTAAGTTTAACGCCCTGTATCTCAAAAACCAGTCATAGGATTTGAATGGTCCCATGGACATTATTGCTTAAGAGGTCGAGAACTGCAACATATCAAAAATTTATGATATTTAACAGGTCACCACTTTTTCATAAGCGGTGTGCGAGGTTTTTTAAAGCTCTCTTCTCGAGAAACATAATATCGCGAAGTATTCCCAGGGGCGCGCCTATAAATACAATTTTACATTTTTGCTTCCGAGAGAAGTCCGGTTTGCTCTTAAAGCATTGTATTTTGGAATATGTTGTTTTTGTATACAGGATGATGGGTTACTTAATTTACTTATTAGATTTATTAACAAATGTAATTTTTCCGTCGACCGACCAATTATGTATGATGTATTTAACGCACATTAATGATCCCTATTAATGAATGATTTTCTATTAATCAACAATTTTATTATATGCAACCCAACGAACATTGCTCTTATTATTAGGCATTCCAAACAAATGAATTACCAGTGGGCAGGTTTGGTAAATCTAAGGGTGGCGACATATGGTGTATTCTATCTACTTTACGTAAAATCATGAATAATGGATTACATTTAAATATTTTATGTCAAACACAATAAAAATAATATTTAAAAAACCCACCTATACATTTCTTCATAAATTGGCAGGCTTGGCGACTACTACTTTGAATAAAAATCGCGTCCAAGTTGCAAGACTATGTCGCTACCCCCTTAGATATACAAGAATTTCCCACTGGCACCTATTGTTTGACAGGTCGTTGGAATGCCTAATACATTTATATTGACAGCTACCTATGGTATAGACAACCCAACATACATATACATTTGAAATCAAGAAGGTTAATACTATCTGTCATTGTATGGCACTATTTAATTTCCATAGCCCTCAGAAGGTCTAGATACCGCATCGTAAAAACATTTTGACCCCCCATATGATGGGCGCCATGATAAATAAATGTCAATAAATTTTAAGTTGGCACTACTGACAAGACAGAATCGGCGCAAGTTTAGTAATAAGCGTAAGATCGGCCGGCGTTGGACGTATATAATCGATTTTATTATCTGTTGTGTTGTTTATTTTGTTCTTCTAGTAAAGGTTTTATTTAAAACATTATTTTTTAGTTTAGTCGTTTAGTGTTTTATTTTAATAAAAAACATTTGTGGTTTGGTGTTAAATTTTTACAGGATTTTCAAAATCTCTTTTTGTTTTGTACGTGAATGTAACAATGCATCTACCGGTAGAAGATACAAGGAAGGAATAACATTTCATGTGTAAGTTTTCACAAATATTTGTGTATTTACAAAATCAAATAATTTGTATGTTTTGTTGTAGCATACCAAAAAATGTTAGGAAAGAATAACTGATAGCCATAGGAAGACCATTGAATCATTTTGTGACTTTAGTATAAGCCCAGAAAATTTGAGGATACTAGCTGAAACGGCAAATGTGTTATTGGCTCCTTGTTAGTGACCTATTGTACAATTTTTCCAACACAAATTCCATTATCCTTTGAACTTGGCTGCACCGTACTGATCAAGACCAATAGTCAGAAAAACGTGTCGACCGTTACTTCTTTTTTACTTTTTTTTATTCGGAAAATGTCCACTATTACTACCTTGATACAATAATATTAGTTCCGTTCTAAGTAGGTACATATTATAGTTTGTATGTTTTATGCTTTATTTTATTATATGTAATAAATGATAGGAAATATACTTTTATAGTAAATAAATTGATTAAAGCAATATGTAAGAATAAGTTTATCTAAGGATTAAATTGTTAAAGCAATTTTTCATATCCATTGTTTATTAATTTGTTTCATTTAATTCTTTCTTATTGAGTAAGTTATTTCATATAAATATGCGATACTTGTAAAATGTAATATTTTCTTTTAAATAGGTATATATTATGTTCGTATAAAATATTGTTCAGTTAATAAAAACAGAAATATTTTGTCTTTTATTCAAAAGAAGTTTGTAAATTTTTCAAAATATATTTACCTACCCCAAAAAAAGATTAATAAAACCAGTTAGTCATATACACATTTTCTATATATTTATAGAGGTACTTTTTAAATAACTTTCAATACATTCGAAATCTGTGGTTTTATTAAACTCAATGTAACAAATAATAATAGGTATTCTCAAAAATATTTAAAAATAAAATCGAGATGGGACTCTTGTATAATTTAGTGACTATTCGCCTATGGATAGTGCACTGCTGTATGTCCCTGGGTTTTCTACATTAGAACAATATTGCTTCTCCACTCTAGCAGTATTTTTTGCATCTCGGATTATATTTATTAAAAAACCAAGGAATTGTTTTGGGCCTATTGCTGGGCCCTTTTCCAACATTCCCAAAGTTTTTTTTTTACTTTCTGCTGATTGGATCTCCGATAGCGACAACTCCATTTGTTGTTCCACTAGTTTTTTTATCAAATTTTTAAAATAACTTCTATATATTTATCTTTTGCAATGACTTTGCTTACCTGCTTCATAATCTTTTCCCTATGCCCCAATTTCTCTAACAGGTGAGATCTTATACTCGCTCTATTAAATCAAATTATCATAGTTTATTTGAAAATGCTTGGTAGCACAATTTTTATGGCAAAGGTCCATATTTTTATATAATTTTGCTATTATTCATTTTCAAATAAACTATAGGAATAGGAGTAATCTATTAGTTTTTCTAAAAATACCTTGTTACCGATGTAAGTATATCTTTCCCTAGTTAAAAAATTCGAGTTTTTATTTTCATAATATAATATAAATAAATGACCGGTTAACAATCACATTCTTTTAAATAGTACATTTGACATTGAAGTAGGTATTTTCTCCATATTGCCAAACAGGAACAGATGGTTTACTTGTAATTTGAATTATATTACATAAATCTCACTGAATTTCTCTATAATTCTCATAGCAATATGTACACAAACCACTTATCCAATAATATATAACCATGTAAAAATTACATTTCAAGAACGAGAAATTTTATAAAACCGGTCCTGTCTGAACAGATCTAGGAAAATCAAATAGGTTTGTCAAAGTTTTGTTCTTAATTTGAAATTAGAAATTGTGCGTCTCACTCACTTATAACTAATAACAAAGTGCAGAATATCGGTGTTCACGTATTACAGAACACACAAACTAAAAATCAGTGTAGCCAAAACATAAATTTACCTAACATGGCGACAAGCTTGAATGGGGTCATTTTTTTGTATTGACAGTATATGCCAAGCGGTATCTAGACTTTCTGAGGGCTATGTTAATTTCTTAAAATTATCAAAATGCTATACAGCAGATAATCATTTATCAATTCCTTCATTTAATTTTAGTAATTGCACAATTTTTAATATTAATATTTAAAATAATAAAACTACCACTGAGGAAAATTGAACTGTGAACAAAGTTAATATAAATAGAAAATAGTAATTGTTGTTTTTCGTTTAATAAATAAAAATTGAAAGTAAGATATCTTTATTTTTGAAAAGTACGGTCGACGGAAAAGTTCTGTAACGAACTTGTGAATTAAAATGGCGATTAACAATCTCAATTTTATATAACTATTAACACTAAGCAACCAAAATTTATCCTGAAGTTTGTTCTTTATTTTAGGATAGACACGGCTCATTTAGAAAAAAACTTTTTTCGAGAATTATGGGTTCAAAAACGAAATAGTCTGATAGCCTTTATCTATATGTCATGTTTAATCATCCATCTTACCACCTTTATCTGGGATGATGAGTTTTCCCGGTTATCATATCAAGATTTTAATAACGAAAATTCTACGGAACCAGTAGTAAACGTAAGTATTTGAGTTTATATATTTTTAGAAGTTTAGCAGCTTTTTCGGCGCATCTCACAAAAATGTATTTTTTAAATATTTGTTTGACCTTAGATATCTGTAGTAGCGAATACCCTGTGATAAGTAGGTTTTCGGACAATTTTTAGAGTGTCAAAATAAAGGTTTACACAAGTTTATAGCTGACTATCTACATTTTCGAAGTGAAACCCCTAATATGACTGGACTTTAAAGGAATATTTCGCCAAATACAAAACCAATAAAAAAGGATTCATAGCCCATTCCACCCATTTTAGGGTATAGACCAGTCGAATTGACTTATTTAGATGAAAAAATAAAAATAATATTATTGTTAACAGGACTTTCTTTAATAAGAGTAAATGGTAAAGGGGCTTATAATAAATAAAAAAATAAATTCAACCGGGGGGGGTTTTAGGGGATTGAAAAGGAGCGAAAAATTGTATTAGTGCGTTTTCTGGCGAAAGTTGACGGCAAAAACAAAAATGTATAATACAAAAGTTGTAGATCGAGCAATAATCTACAATTTTCACTTTTTAACATAACCTTAGAATTTTTGATAAAAATGCAAAAGTTCGCTCGAATTTTTTATTTTCGTTTTTTATTTTTCCTTTTTCCAAAAATAATTCAATTTTCATGAAATTATACCTTTTCGTGTCTTAAATAAGCAAAAATTAATTTAAATAAATAAATTCGAAAAATTTAGAGATTAATTTTTTTCGGTCAGAAACACTTTTTTTAAAGAAATTCTACGGTGAAAAATTATCGACCAAGTTCTTCAGGAAATCATGTTTTTCGTTTTGACATGTAGTTCTTAATAAAATAAAAAAAAATATAGTCATCATTAAAAAAACATGCTCAAAAAGGTATAAAAACAAGAAACGACAATGGATAACAATGAATTAATCCTTAATTATCGATACAATTTGTTTCATTTGAAAAGAAATAAAAACCTAATTGCACCAGTCAATTGTATGGAAAAAATATAAAAACTATTTTTTTATTTTTTGACCAGAATTATCATTTTTGTGTAAAAGGTGGGGACTTTAACTGGAACTAATTCGCTAGAGCTGCAGGTCGGCAGAGTTTTTTGTGTGCTTTCCAGTCATATTAAAAAAAAATTATCGCCCCTTTTAAGTCCAAAATTATAATAAACAAAATAGAGCCATTATAAAAAAAATCAAAGAGCGGGTCCTACCCTGAGCGCGTAGCGCAATGGTCGCTTGATCGGTTACTCATCCGGATTTACAACTCAAAAACAGATGCGATTTGCAATTTTATCGATTCTAAGCGTAGCGCGCGCGAGTCGAGGCGTAACGTCGCTGTACAGGACCGTATCTGTATAAATTTTTTAATTAATTTTTAATTATTTTTATTTTTAATATTTTGGGAAAATGAAATCTGCAAATCGGTCTCAAATTATGCGAACTACCACCCCTACAAATTTGGACGGCAAGTTCGGAAACACCCTGTATAATGCGTTCATAAAGGTTTATCTTACGAATTAATTATTACCGTAGATAAACTTCGCACAGATCGATTTTGTATTTTTGTTTTCTACCATTTTTTATAGAATTTTTATCCCTACTATCTTACAAGATATTGTACTACAGACTTTATTGTATTTTCAGGTATCAAGACGTGACATAAATATTTGGAATCACTTATCACTTTGGAGATCTTTACTGGCATTCACAGCTTGGATTTTCGTCGGGTTGGGTCCACCTGAGGATTCACTGTATCACCATTTAAAAACTCTCGAAGCATATCTTCCTAATAAATGATAGTTGTTTGCTGCTATATCTGTGTTGTATAATTTGTGATATTCTTAAAATGTATTATATGCTCTAAGACTGTTCAAATTATTTAAAATAAATATTTATGAGTTTTAACAAATTATAATAACTACTACAATAATTACTATTATCTTCCTGAGTGAAAAAAGGCGGTAGATCCTTATCTCTTTTATGATAAAATGTAATATAAATACACCTAGATAAAGAAGGTTATTTTCTTTTAATCTGGATGAAAGTAATTCAGCAGGCTCCTTTAAGAGCTTTAGGTCTCTTATGAGATCGTTCAGTTCTTGTTGATTGAAACGCTGAAGAGTTATTAACTCTGTTTTAAATTCGCTGTCGTTTTTTGATTGAATTATTTGCACTTCATCAGACGTTGATGTTTCTGTATCATCTTCCGGGAGTTCAGGAAGACCGCTAAATAATGGAATGGGTATTTATTCCGAGTGCAGTACAGGTCTTCTTGCAGAATCTGGATACGTTCATTTTTGTCTTTTTTCCTATTCATGCCTTTAATATTAACGAGACAAAAATAGCAGTCATCATAACGGTTTCGTGGTTCCCTCCAAACCATTGGTACAGGCAACCCTATGCACTTCCACTTTCCAATTGTTCACTGTCGTAAATGTTCAACACGTGTCTTACACACGACATGTGGAGTCCAAGATTTATCCTGGCCTCCCAAAGGAACGTCAAAATAGGCAAGATAAGCCTTTTTCACAAAGTCAGAAATAATTTTTCTACTTTCTTTCCAAGTGTTTTCGCCATATACATAACAAAAAACATCTGGATGGTATACACAGCTACGTCTGCTTGTGAATACCATTGTTTTAGTTTTAACACTATAAAAAGACGAATATTTACACAAAATGATAGCACAACTTTGCTTGCAAAAACTGAGTAATATTCTAAATCGAGAAGGGTACAGGTAAGCAGAACTGCAGGCATGGATTTACCACTAGGCCCGGGCCTAGGGGCCCACGGCACCAAGGGGCGCACTATCATAAAAAAAAAATCGAAATCAAATTTGTCTCAGTCTGTCACCTGACCTCACCAGCAGTTAGTTAACCACTTGTCGTGGGTCGTTGTCACTAGTCAAGTCACCCCAGTGCTTTGTTTTAAATCAGTGCTTCGTTCGCGTGTTCTCTAATGCTGATTTGCTGTTATCTTAATATTCAACTTTTACAGTGTGGTCCATACGACATTACTTTTCTGTTGGAAATAAGTATTTATTATTGTTAAAGTAATCATGAGTGTTTAATAATGAGCTTTAAATCAAAACCTAGTGGTGCAGAGTTTAGAAAAAGGCGCGAAGAAAATGATGAGAAAAAATGAAAAAGTCATTAAAAAAGTTCCTAAAATAACAACTTTTTTTCGCGAAATGTTCGAAGTCAAATTAGTAATGATGGTAACAGTAAAAATGTACAGGCTGCTTCCCATGACGCTTCTAACAGTTCCAACGCTGAAGAAGTTGCTTTTGAACCCGATCTTGTACCAGAACTTCAAAATAAATCTGCTGATGCTGAAGACGGAGTTTATGTAGAACGTGGTAGAGGTAGTGCAGAATTTTTCAGTTCCGATCCGGCTTTATGGGATCTAAGTGATGAACTATGAGTTTATATTTGTACCCAAAGTAGTGTAAAACCAAATAGTGACTTCGATTTTAATGAATCCAAAAGATCGTATCCAGATAAAATTCGCTTTCTGTATAAGAGTTTGTTTACGAAAAAACTTCAAAATGGAGAAAAAAACAGAGCGTGAATGGTTTATTCACCATCAAAAGGTTCCGTTTTCTGCGTTCCGTGTACGATATTTGACGAGTCGGATAACAAAGGCGCATTTTCACACGGTTTTAATGACTGTAAAAATGCTAATCAACGTGTAAAAGACCATGAAAACAGTTTTAACCATAAAAACAGTTTAGAAAAACTAAAAATTAGGAGTTTTTTTGAAAGGTCGTGTTGATGTTAGACTTACCGAAGCTCTAGAACTTGAAGTTCACTATTGGAGGGAGGTACTTAAGAGAGTGGTGGCAGCTGTTAAATATTTAACTGTGCAAGGGTTGGCTCTCCGAGGATCTGATGAACACTTAAATAAACTTGACAGTGGAAACTTCATTGAACTTCTGAAATTTATAGCCGAATTCGACCCTTTTATGGCCGAACATTTAAGTAAATACGGTGACCAAGGTTCGAAAACTACTAATGAAGAACTTATCGCCCTTATGACAGAAGAAGTTAGGGACATAATTTTGAAAGAAGTTCAGGAAGTAAAATACTTTGGCATTTTATTAGACTCCACGCCGGACATTTCACATGTTGACCAACTTACCTTCGTAATTAGATATATTGCTATTTATGTCATGCCGATTGAGAGATTTATTTGTTTTGTGCTAAATGTTGGTCACAAAGCAGAAGAGATTGTAAACACAGTATTGGGCCTTTTTGAAAAATTTAATTTGGACATTTCCAATTGTAGAGGTCAATCATAATGATAACGCCTCGAATATGTCAGGCATTTACTCTGGAGTTCAAGCTTGTATCAAACAGTTTAGTCCTCGGAGCATTCCTTAAACCTAGTATGCTCGTGTGCAGCTGAGTCATGCAAGGAGGCTGTTTCTTTTTTTTGTATTGCTCCAGGAGCTGTATAACTTTTTTATCGCTTCACCACATAGATGTACTATTTTGACGAGAAATTGTGTATTAAAGTTGCAAAACCTTTCACAGACTTTGTGGTTTGCTCGTCAAGACGCCTGCCGAGCTGTTAATAACAGTTATAGATGCTGACTTACAAACAATAATAATTATGAATTTAATTTTACTAGAAAAGAAAATTTATTTTTTATAGAGTTTTAATGTTAGATGAAGAGTTACTACCGTTATTTTTTTTTTTGACCCCAATTGTGTCATTGTAAAGGTTTTTTATAGGATACTAAACGTTTATAACAGTGTCAGCATATATATCGTTCCTAGTGCCGATAAAGCACTTTCTAGAGATCATGCTATTCTATACTTTTTTAGAAGATATTATCAAATATTATGAGACTATTTTTACTGATGTTAGCAAAATAAAAAGGGCAAAGCTGAAATTAAAGGATGAGGTAATACCATATACATTCCCAAATCTCCCTTTATACTTGTATTACAACAATAAAAAATCTGTTAACTGTGTTTTATTTTACTCTAAAAACCATTTATTAGTTCAATTAAAAAAAAATTGCCACAAAATTGTACTTATCAAATCTCTGCATTTGAGAAACCTTTTCGAATTTGGTCATGCATACCTAATTTGAATTTTATATAGATAAAATTAAATAATTTATCAATTAAAACATGCAAAACTTATTTAGAAATAAATACAACAGTATGTTCGGTGCTTTATTCAGCTATAAACAAGTTTATTTTTATTATTTTGACCAAATTATGTATAATTCCCATAAGAAACCATATATTTTTAACACCGTATGCAGTACCAGCGCCCATGCGGTTAATTATAGCTCAATTAGCATGCATTTTTTGGGACCATATTTTGAGTATGCCGATTCGTCTCCTTCGTCTTCATAGGCATTCCAACGACCTGTCCAAATGGCTACCAGTGGGGACTGACAGTTTAGATATGGCAACCCTGTTGGCATGTTGTCATTAATAGGGTCACTGATACATATATAGTTATATAGATTGCTCAAAGCTGGTCGTTTGCGAGCGGCCATATTGCCTGGCAAATATTTATTAATTTGAATCAGTTCAGCAAAAATGTGTTTTAAAACCAATTTTCAGACTTTGGATATTTAAAAAAAAATAATTACTTACATTTTTACTTCAAGTCATAAGCTTATGTTTATTTTGAAAAATATGGATGATCAATCTATGTAACTATCTATTTCATTGATCTTGTCAAATCACCAGGCCTACAGGCTTGCCATAATTTTGCCATATCAACCTGTCAAAACCCACTGGTAGCCATTCAGTTTGGAATGCCTAATTAGTGAACATGAATAGTCATTCAGTGACGAAGAATTTTCGATATATTTTCCTTTTCTTTGTTTTTTTTTGGTAGGCGAAAACAATTATGTCACACATGCAGAAAACGCTTTAGCAGCCCTTAGCTATCAGCTGCCCTCGCTTCGCTCGCTCATGCAGCTAATAGCCGTGGGCTGCTAAATCTCATTTTCTGCCCGTATGACACAATATACTATATTGTCACGCTAAACAAATATCACCTTATACGTATATAAAATATAAATTTTCTATAATTACATCATTCGTTAAATTAAATAATTCAGCATAATATTTTATATAATATTTTGATAAACATTAGATGCAATTATTAAGTACGTCCTTAATAAAAGTAAATATAACATTAGACTAGACACGTACTGTCCTTAATCGATTAATATAAAAATCGACTGGGTAAACAAACAATAAGGACACACTCTCTGCCGGAGTCAAATCCGGTACTCTTAGTTTGAGTCTCATCGTCGTTTCGCATCCCAATAGAAGAAGTGACGTGGCGTGCCCTCGTTGCCTTTAGATGTTTAGCCCTTGGTAAGACCCTTTGTTATTTATTGTGTCTATTTATATATTATTTATCTTTAATAAATTGTTTAATTTTTCTTGCTCTTTTATTTTCTCCAAGAATCACCATTTAAAGTGACTCCATCACGATCGAAAGGCCCATCCGATTCTTCTAAAATTTTACCTAAATCCAAATCATTTTCTGGTAAGAATAATGCTAATACCTTCACGTCCCAGTAAATATTGAGGTGCTAATCATATCATATCCTTTGTAAATGTGTTTCACGCGCGACCTCGCACATTAGTTTAAAGAATATTTTATCTACGTATTTTAGTTTAAATCGTTATATTTTGGGCCAAGACATCCTTAATTATCATATAGACAATAATCAATAATTTATTAATGCTATACCTTGTATAGACATGTGTTATCACAACTTTAATATTATATTATTTCATTGCGTTTTTTAAATAGCTTTGTTAATAAGTATTTTCCTAATAAAATAAAGCGTAATTTTATTGATTGATATATCTGTAGGGATATTTATTTCGTTTTAAATAGTCTTTATTGACCAGTAAACGAGGTATATTTAGGTATTTTAGGATACATGAAATAAGTTAATAGTAAAAATATATTTAATGGACTAGAAACACTTTTTACATATTCAGTAAACTAACATATTCTTAAAATTTAACTTAAAATATAAAAGTACAGCTGCAAACGCTAAAATATTTTACCTGCAAGTTTAAAAAGATCTAATAAATAATGCATTTCATTTTCTGCTCTGGAAACAATAATAACCAAAATTTCTTGAAATTATAAAAACTTAATTTCAAACTTAAAGAAGATATTATTAATTATTAAAAAGATGCAAATATTTTATATTTTAAATGTATAAGTAAATAATTTTAAACAAGGAAGGTATACCTTACAATGAGTAATGAGTGGAATAAAGCAAGCATCGATACAACTCCACCTTCTGCTCGCCCCACTACATATATCAGACAAACATTTATGCGCGACGACCGACCGCGGCCTCTGCCTGATATATGCATGTTTCCCATTACACTTTGGTTAGTTCAATGCAAGGCATAGTTTCCGTGTTTAAAATTCCGTACCTGTAGAAACGACTAAAAAAATAGAGGGGCATCCAGAGACACCTCTCCAGTAAACTTTTTTACGAACTGAGAGAGAGTTCCTATATTCTTCTGGAAAATGCACAGTGACCCTAAAGAAGCCTAAGTGCCGATTCTAATATATATTATATGAATTGAAAAATAAATTTGGTTCGTTTAGAAAAATCTAAGACCCTGTCATGTTACATCGTAGAAATAACTAGATACATATTTATTATTTTTAATTTATAAAGCAACACTTGCAGGCAATAATAACGTATTTTCAATATACTGGACATTTTATAAAATCCAAGTTTTTTCGATACATTAACATAATTTACAAGAACAATAATCAAATATAACAGTGTATTCTTTTATATGGATAATGATCAATATTACTTATTTTTAATTGTTAAATGCCTCGTGATTCAAAGACATTTTCTTGTTGTTTGTGAGCTGTAAGCTAGTAAGCTACCCACCTTTTACCATCTGGTTGCAAGTCCAAAATATGGAACTGAATATGATTAAAATTATGATTAATTATCGTTCTTGTTACCGTCAATAACACATTTAAGTACCGAATTTAATTTATGTTTTTAACTAAAATCATAGCATTATTGTTGAATCAAAGAGGCGAATATTATTTTTGCATTAAATCTAAAGGCACTTGTAATGAAAACATTGAAAATAAGGCACTTTAATAACAGATTAATTTAAATGTAAGATAATGACAAAATTAATATAATGTGGATTGTAAAAAATGTCCAATATAGTAAAAGTAACTTAGTTTAGTATTAGGTCAGTACGGGATCAACCATTTAAATTATATAATTGAACCAAAACTAAGATGATTTGAAGAATTACATATTGCAAAAAAAGCAGGATTAAAATGGCTATATATTTAAAGAGGTAATACTGCATAATTTTTTTTCCAACATAAAAGACCAAAAAAATGGTAAAACTTGTTTTTTCAGCAGTATGGTGTGACATAGGTTGTAACAACTCTTCGAAAAATAGGGTAGCAATATCAATCATTTACAAAATCACTGGGTAAAGTAATTTCAATATGAACTTTGGTAAAAAAAGCATCAATTTGAAGGTTTCGACTAAACTCTATATCTAAAAATTCTGTGTACCTTAAATTTAGTAGAGTGGTTTAAACAACCGCTTAGTGACCTATAACATATATGATCCCTCCTGACCTAAAACATAATAGGCACAATGTATCCTCTTTTCGCATTGTTTTTAAATTTTACAACATCCAATATATCTGGTTACACCAGATTGAGTAGCTATTAAACATCCAATTTCTACTAGTTCTATTACAAGTGTATATCTTCCTGTAAACACCCAAATGGAATGTTAAATTTTATATAAATATAATACTGATTGTTCTTGTCTTAACACGTTAAACAAGTAGTAGTAGTTAGTAGTAGTAGTAAATAAAATATGTAAATACAATGCTGGTTATAATGTCTCCCAAGATTTTAATAAAATAATTAATAAATACAAAATGTATAAGACACGTAAGTCACAACCTTTTTAATTATAATTTCAAGAATTCATTAGCAAGCGTTTGTAGTAAGAGTTTTAATTCATTTGAAAATTCAGTTTTCTAATAATCCACCTAGCTCTTACCTTTTAACATTACCTCGTGATTCTAATTTTTAAAACAGAAGACCAACATGGCTCCATATTATGTTGAACAATCTACCGGAGGAATATGTATCATCTATAAATGCAGTTTAGAGATGAACACGGAGAAAATACATTATATGGTTTTAGGAAGTAAAGACCATTGTAGAAACAGTAAGGACGTATGTATCGAAGGTATGGGTTATGGATAAAACATGTTTCAAAAACAAAGTGCCGCGGATATGACATACTGGAGAAGGTAATGTGATTTAACTAAAAACGAAGATAGAATAAAAAACTAGCAGCAGAAGATTTAATAAACGAAGAATAGTTATAATGGTATCCAACACGAGGATATATAAATATCCGAGGAAGTCCACGAATAAATAGCAATTTAAAAAGTTTGTGCTTTGAAAAAAAGTTGTGGACGTTAGATCTAAATTATTTTTACAATTTATTATGACTCATCTATTTCAGATATGTATATTCAACTAATAAATGTTATGCTGGATGAATTCCAAAATCCTAAGAGTTTTATAAGAAAAACTAAAGACTGAAAAGGTGGATAATACTAGTAAATCCGTTGGATATTTTATGTCTATGGATAAATTCAGTAAAAACGTTTTGATTAAATTTGGATATCTTCCTAAACTTCTATTAAGTAATTACATTATAAACAATATACTTTTTAAGTTTTACAATAAGTTTATAAAATATATGAATCTGTTAAGTTACTGTAGGACGGATAGTTTAAACATTAAAAAGTATTTGACCAAAGATGTCAAGATGACTATAAAACTATAATTCTTATCTGAATTTGACATTTTTAAGTATATAACGGATTTTTTCCAAAAACTTTTGGAAATTTAACTTATCCAAGGAATTATACACTAATAAAACAGCATTGTTTTACATATTTTTAAAGTTACTAGTAATATTAGATGACTAAAAATATGTATTTAACTTCACTTCAAATCACCTAAGGGAAGTTAAATATTATTGTCTTAACTAAAAAAAAAAATAAATCGAACTTAAAAATCAAATCAGTTCAAAATGTAATCACTCATTTTTAGTCATCAATACTTTGAGCACAAATATTAACATCTATTTATTTTTGTTAGGTGTATCTGTGCTAAGTGTCTATTATCAGTCACCACTTTTTTATTTTTTTATTTATAGTGAACTTAAGTGACTATATTACCAATATATAACCAAACTTATCTAATTAAATTTAAAATAATTAGATCCATTTAACGTGGTAAATAAAATATTAATTAAATTGCCATTCAAGTTAACTGTAAGTTTAAAACATGACAGCCCACTTTTGAGTTAATTTCCATATTAAGAATTCGTGTTATAATAACGTGTGTGCCAAAAATGGTCCCTAGAATCCCAAATTGTCATTAAAAGAAGAATTGTAATTTTCAGAAAAGATTAATCAAAAATAATTATTTGCATTTGCAGAAATTATGGGAGTTGCCTGTCTTCGCTGTTTTTTCGTCAACGATTTATGGAAGCCCTTTATCAAAATATGGTATATCAGATCAACTAAATTAATATCGGAATAAATTTTAATTAAAGTCTACTTGAGCTTTCAGGTTTTAAGATCCTGTTCGACTACGTAATTTTTTTTAGATTTTAAGCTATTTCACAGCTTTTATCGCGGGCTTTGAGCGGCGACCGAATCAAGAAACTTCGTAACATCGTAACGAAAATAAACCTAACACCCCCCACTCCGACCGGCACAGCGGTGCGTCGTTAAAGCCATGGAAGATTTTATCCGACCTTATTCGTATTAGTATGAAGCGGAGTTAAATATCCGTCTGCGGACTGGAACATTTATGTAATACAAGAACTAGAAGAGCTTTCTCTGGCTTCTAATAAATTGGTATCACAAATGTTTTCGGCTGGCGTAAATATTAGATATTAATTTTTAAGCTATTGCATCTTTTATCGCGGGCTTTGAGCGCGGCGATCGAATCAAGAAATTCCGCGAAAATAAACCATTGTCTGCATTGTCTAACGTCGTTTCAGTTCGGCAGACTTCGGCACGGTGTTTGTGTGCGTGCGACTAGACGTATGCGTGTAGACTAGCTGCTAACTGCTCATAACTGATTCTATCTCTTTTAGACACAATGCTAGGTGAGACAGCGTGCTTTTTGGCCGCGTTCACGAGTGAGTTCGAGCCCACTGGAGTTGAACAGTATATTTTTTCTACGACTCACAAAAATCGAAAAATTGAAAATCGAAAAATCAAAAATCGAAAAGTCGAAAATCGAAAAATGGAAAAAAGGAAAAATTTAAAATGGAAAAATCGATAAATCGAAAAATTGATAAAATGAAAAAGGCAATGAACAACTTGCTTTTTGGCCACGTCCACGAGTGAGTTCGAGCCTGCGACTAGTTGAACCTTAACGTGTATATATATGGTACGGCTGTACGAAGCTCGCACGGATCGAGACGAGCTGCTCCGAAATCGGACATATACGTAAGCAGCTGTTTATGAGAAAGAATATATAAAAAATGCTATGCAATAGCTTTACCGCGGCAGTCCCCGAGTGCGACACGTATTTTATTATTTAATTATCTTTTTGTGATATATTAATATTACAGTTAACCTTTGGATAAACATTTAAAAATATAAAAGGCTAATATAGTAAACGAGATGAAATTAGCAATATTTAATATCAGCAATGTATTAAATGTAGGAGAATCTACAGCAGACTGAAGGTGTGTTAGATGATACAATTTAAAGTCGAATAAAAATTAACTCCAATATATCGGATAAACAATTTATAATAAGAGGCAGACTACTATAGATAAATTGGTCAGCACTATGCATAGTTATTTTGAATGATGAACTAGTCTTACTTCGACCGAGAGGAAGTACGTTAAGCAACTCTGGATGATTAATAATATTGATTTTAACCTTAGTCGTTATTCAGAATAGAATACATCCAAGAAGGCAACTCTGACAAAGCTATACCAATTCTACCAACATACAGTACCGGCTATCGAACTCTTTCTAATACGCTTTGTACAAATGCATGTGAAAATTATAGAGTGAGAAGGAAACGAATATGTGATATAGGCGATGCCAGGTTATGCAGCCCTGCCTACGATACAACGCGGTCGGGCTGGTATAAACTGGCAACGTTGATATTATTCGCTCCTGCCGGCACTAATGCTAACTCTCTGTAGTTTTCACATGAACTTGTGCAAAGCGTACTGCAAAACGTTCAGTGGCCGACACTGAAGAAGTCGTGGTAAGAATTGAAAGATATCCTTACCTAGAGAGCCTCAAAAAGTAAGAAACACATGGCTGAGTATTAAGAGTGTAATTGGTGAGAGGATGGAGGAGAATTCGCTTAGGTCGTTTACTTATATTTAGAGAAGAGAATAGTGTATTCTAGAAGAACGGCAGGGCTACAAGTCGATAGGAAAAAGAGGTACAATAAGAAACATGCGTGTGATACTGTTATTAATATGAAGGTAAAGATAATTGAGATTCAAGACTAATATTCTGGTAAAATGAAAAAGAAATATTCATATAAATGACCTCTTCCGAGTTGTTTAAAACGTATTTATTCTTAATTTGGAAACTAGCTGTGTTAAAATGTCTTATTATTGTTTGTTCTAAACTTACAGTTGATATATTAAACTTTTTCAATGCGCAAACAGCACACAATACCAAACTGTACATTTCCGATTACAAAAAAATACTATTCGAAAAGTTGGTATTAATTAATAATTTTTGGTTCAATTTTGTTATGAATTATAACTAAACATGTAAAGTTGATTAATAAAAACCTTGTAGTTATAAATCAGAACAAATTTTAAATATTTTAAAATTTGAGGTAATAAAAACATTCCATACCTCAATTCCGAAAGTTTGCAAACTGATGTTATTAAAAATGGGTCTAGGATAAAACAAAAATGTTTAAGACAATTTTTACCTTCCAATTAAATCGGGGTTATATTGATTTTATTTCTTACAAATTTCGTTTAAACAAGTTTCGTGAAAAATAATGACTTAAAAGTCGCTGCATTTGCCGAAATCGTTTGGCAAACATGCGAACGTGAGGGCCGATTGTCAGAAATCTATTCTGTTTATTGTCTATATCTCATAGATCTCTATGAAACAAATAGAAAAATACAGTGCTCTGGTAACGGTGGTTGTAATTTGGCACCGGGTTTTTTATTATTCGCTATTATTTACAACTTTGAAAATGGATGAGACATCAAATTGTAGTAGTAACACTGTAAAAAGAGTTAAAGCGATCTAATTTATCACCAGGTTGACGTACAATGATTAAAAACTTAAAACCGGCTTCACTCACACCGTGGAAGCCCGCGAAGACTCGTGAATGCGAGTGTAGATAATGTTCGCCTATATACTATAGGTTTGTTTTGGTTTACGTTCGAGAATTGTTCCAGAACCATGCGCAGAACTATTGCGCAATGGTCCTTAATTCTGATGTTCTGTAACAATTTCATTTGTACTCGAAACCAAAGCACTGCCTTGGGATTTAGAACTGTTAAACGTCAAAAAGTAAATGAAAAATAAAAACAGAAATAACACAGGGTTAAGAAAGAAGCCATGCAATATTGTAAAATGTAGAAAAATTAAATAATGTATTCATAAAAAACTTGTAAAACAACATCAACTAATCAACTGTTCCATTCTCATTTAAGAATTTCTTCTAAAAATTCCAACACAAAACATGGCCAGGATCCCAAGAACATAACTATTTGCAAAAAAGCGCAAGCACAGTCATATCAATTCTCGCTTTAGGCCAGAACCGAAGTTACTGTTCTAGAATGGTTATGGAACCATTCCCAAGAAAAACCAAAACACAGAACTTACAGGTTCGGAACTAGTTATGGTGAAACCAAAACAGCGAATATCTACTGCGCATGCTCCAAAGATTCTGAAACAGCTACGAAAGTGAACCAAAATAAACCTTATACCACGCCTTATACGTCTTATTCCCAAATACGAGTTGATTTTTGGTACTTGCTTACAAGGGTTTGCCGTAGAAAAATTCGAACGCAATTCACATTCACCCATCACTGTATTGTAGACGTGGTTGAGGACTATCGATGTTTATAATAATAAATAATACGTGTGTTACATATGAGTACTTTATTTACCAAGATGTGTACATCTTCAACTAGTGCTTGAAAACCACTTTAAACAATGTGAATGCAGGGACAGTGTTCTGGTCTGCAGTGTCCAAGGCCAATAACGGGGAGAAGTATCGCCACGTCTACACGGTGCGATGTAGAATGTGCTTTAACGTTTCAGATACAGTAGAAATATAGTTTGTTTTTAGAAAAGTTGGGGTTTTAAAGTATTACTTGAAAATAAATTAGGTCACGAATTATAAAAAAATTAGAAAAATGGTCTTGGAAGATATTAAATACGTCATGTAATTTGCAAAAAAACTACATTCATTTTATTTTCGAAACGAAATTCCAACGTTAAAACGCAGTATCGTGAAGCGGCAGCAACCTTCCCTACCTAAACCCCGTCCAAATCGGTAGCAATTAAAATTTAAAAACAAAAGGTTAAAATCCAAAACTTTAGTATGTTTTCGCATTTATGTCTGATATGTCCCAACACATGATTTCCATTAAAAAAATAATTTTCTACAATACAACCCATTTAAAGGACATCATGTATATATCAAACAATAGATAATGACATCAAGAAAATCTTTTAACCGAACAATTTTCTTCTCCAATCATAAATAACAGAAATATACAAAAAAAAAAAGAAAAATAACCTCCATAAAAAAAATTATAAAAGGTGTGCCACAGGGATCCATATAGGGTCCTTTACTCTACATACTATATGGAAATGAATAACCAGAAGTTGTAAATGAAATTTTAGTACAATATGCCGATGACACCTCATTGATTTTTAGTGAACCAACAATTGATTTATGCAAGGGAAAACTAAATTCAACATTAAATACGTTAGAACACTGGTTTACAAACAATAATCTGTTAAATGTCAATAAAACTTAAGGTAGTTCACTCGCGACAGTCGTACACAAAAATATCGCCCTATAGTGAATACCAACCGTTCGAGATTCTTAAATCTAAAGAAAGGTTATTTTTGTAACAGACTGTAAACACAACACATGTGATCCTATATACAAATATGGTATTATATCGCGTAAAATCCATCCGGTAACGTCGCAAATATATTGTGAAACGTCAACTGTATTCCTAAAGTAAAATAAATGTAAATATCAAAATGTTTCATTGTCAGAATCAATTAATTGCGAGATAAAGGAAAATTTGTTAAGCAGAACGTCCTCAACAAACGCAAAAAATCAATTTTGGCTATGAATAATGCAAAAAAATTGAGAAAGGAAACCCCAAGCTTGAAAAATAACCTGTGCAGTGGTCGCATCGTAGAATTACTAGAGTTGGGAAAATATTTAAAATGTTGCTGGTGTGAAAGAGTTCTTTCTCTTGAAAATATTACAAATGAAACACGAAAGGGCCTTTATTCAATTTTAAATGTTAAATGTAATGAATGTAATATTGAAACTATAGTACCTACGGACAAAGTTCATGCAACAAAAAGTGAAATTAAGCATTCAGATGTCAACACTAAAGCAGTTCTAGGTAAATTTAAAAAAAAATACATAAGTATTTGTTATGTTTATAATTTTTTTATTATAATTAATATAATTTTATTTATTTAAAGGTGATGTCCATTCAGGGTTTGGTCAAACTGCTTTAAATAAATTTCTTGCTGTCATGAACGTTCCTACGATATCATCAATACTACAGAAAATCATTACTTTTATTTGTATTTTTTTATGACTTCCTCATACTAGTAAGTTAAAATTTTAAATTACTTTATATTCATTTTTTTTTGTGTAACTGTATTTTATTTTAAAGGCATGTTTAAATAAAATTATATTCTTTTTTTGCATATTTATTTAATTTTGAAGGCATGTTTAAATACAATTAAATTTAAATTGTTAAATCATGTCAACCTAAAGTATAAACAACGTCCCTTCCCAGAAGGCCTCGATAAAGTGATAAACTTAACCTGTCCGCGGCAATAAAAAGGTTGGGAACCACTGATCTAACAGACATTTGAATTAGCGGGCGTTGAGTGTATCGATTACAACGTTGCCAAGTTGTAATCACATACGCCACTATGCGTCGACTGCTTTAAGAACATTTTTATTTTAAAAATCTATATTTCTTTATCAAAACGGTAAAAAAAATCATCGTTTTTTTAGAAAATTTTATAACTTCTTGATTTACATTACATTAGTTTTTAAAAAATATGGTAAGAACCGTTTTCGAGATATCTTGAAATAAATGCAATGATTGTGTACATGACAGGGCTTCAAGAGTGTTAATTATGCACATTTTGATTGTTAATATCTCGTTTTACAGACGGTCAAAAATTTTTATTTTTTTTAGGTACATAAAAGACACTTTCATTAACCTCATATTTCAATTTTATTGAATTCTTAAGAAAGGCCGTTTTACGAGTGAACTACCTTAAGTAATTAATTTTAGTCGTGGAACGAATGAAAGCCTCACATTTGCATACAAGAACAAAAATATAATTTCAGAAATCTCTGTCACATTCCTGGGAGTAACGCTTGATCGGAGATTGGACTGGAAAGAACACATTCAACAAGTATCGGGTAATATTTCCAAATTTAGCCACACTTTAGGAATACTTTCAGCTAATATAAATCAAACTACTGCTCTAACCGCATACTATGCCTACGTGAAGTTTAGAATTAGTCATGCAATTATTTTCTGGGGCAATTCAGCAGATGCCCAATGTATATTTATTTTGCGAAAAAGGTGCCTTAGAAATATATTCCACCTGAAAATACGAGATAGTTGTAAAGATATTTTTATTCAAAAGAAGATATTAACCACAGTGTGCTTATATATCTTGGAATCGATTATATTTATCAAACAAAATTACGGTCTGTTTGAGATCAATGAAGTTGAACATATCTATAATACCAGATTAATACGCACCCTAAAAACGGACATCCCAAGATATACCTATATAAAAAAAGTAGAATATTCTATTCAAAAGATTTGAAATAAGATGCCTTCTGAACTAAAGACTTTAGAAATCAGACCACTAAAATTAAAATTGAAGTCATTCCTGTGTGATAAAGCTTATTACAACTTAGACGAATTCTTCTGTGACTCAGTAATTATATAAAATATTGATTATTAAGGTAGTTCACTCGCGACAGTCGTACATAAAAATATCGCGTAATGGTGAATACCAAAAGTTCGAGATTCTCAATGCTAATAAATTTTATTTTTGTAAGAGACTGTACAAAACACATGTATATAAACACATATGGACAAGTTACAATTTTTTTCAATTTCATCCGGCAAACTCGCAAATATTTAAACGATATGTGACTTCCTCATACTAATTTTAAGGGTTTGTTTTGGTTCAAACAGAACCGCTGATTCCAGTTCTCAAACACAGTGGACGAATTAATTTTTCAAGAACACGTCGCGAGTTTATAACAACCTCTTAGCTGATCGAGTGTTACTTTGATACGTGAAGTGGCTACAATGTTGCCAAGTTGTAATAATTTTACGAAACTACTCGTCAACTGCTTTAAAAATATTTTTATTTTAAAAATCTATATCTTTTTACTAAGATAGTCAAAAAATTCAGCGATTATCTATAAAATTTGATAACTTCTTGATTTATTTAACATTAGTTTTTAAAAAATATGGTAAGAACCGTTTTCGAGATATCTTGAAATAAATGCATTGCTTGTGTACATGATAGGCTTCAAGAGTGTTAATTATGCACATTTTGATTGTTAATATCTCGTTTCACAGATGGTCAAAAAATCTAATTTTTTTTAGTTACGTAAACGACACTTTCATAAACCTTATATTTAAATTTTATTGAATTCTTAAGAAAAGCCGTTTTACGAGTGAACTACCTTAAGAACAAAAATAATAATTATAAAGAAAATGTATGAGTATTATGTAAAAAAATGTGTTTAATGTGTATTTATGTATAAAATGTATATTTATGTACTATGACATGCTCTACACCTCCAAAAGTATTTTTGGAGTAAATAAAGATTTCTTTCTTTCTCCATTTTTATGGGTTAGTGGGAGGTTAAAAAAATCAGAGCTGAATTACAAAACGATAAGAGAAATGTTTTAACACGGAATACTTATGGCAGAAATGAAATTTAAGTACAGTCGCCGCAGTCTAATTTGTCTGAGGTGGGGATGCGCCGTAGTCGATTTTCAATTACCATTCCCCCACCCCAGACAAATTAAGCTGCGGCAACTGTACTACACACCACTTCGATCGCGAAGCTTTACATTCATTAACATTGACAGATTACGTCAGTTTGTAAACTTTCGGGACTGAGGAGTAGAAATTACTTGAAAATATTTTAGAACTTTTGAGTAAAGTTTTGTGCGCAGGTACATAATAAAATTTATGCAGCTTCATTATTTGTGAACAGTTTGCAGAAGTTAATCTAATTCTGCGAACACAACTTCTTTGAATTAAAAGAACCGAGTTTCTCTGAAAACTCGATAATTGTTTACAAAATGCAATATAAAAAATTAGATAACAACAATATCTAGTTCGCTTGAGTGGACTTAATACATCTAGTATGAGAAATAATAGTAAAAACTTAACCAATATCAATAATACTGTAACTTATGATTCAAACATTTCTTATTTCGATGATTTTTATTTATCACTGTGATGATATGAGCATCACGATATAAACCAAACATATAATCTGCACTAAATACTTCAGCGAAAACTATAAAATTTAAGTAGTTAAAATATGCAGATACTGGGAAAATCTCAGTTTCAAAATTTAAAGAAAATTTCGACCTGTTATTTAGTTTGGAAATTTTTTGTAAAATTATGGAATGTGTCGAAAATTTCTCTAAGAGGTAAATAATTGAATACGCGCCTAATATAGAATTACGAAAATATTTAGTACAGACAGCACATAATAAATATGAGTTAATGTAATGGAGTATAATCAGTACCACTTTATTTGAGTTTACTATTCTAAAAAAATGGGAATGACGATTTATTGTATCAATTACAAAAGAAAACGCCTTAAACTTAAACTGATTTAAAAAAAAAACGGATTATTTATCTAAAGTTTTGAACAATTTTGATACCTCATAATTTTTTATTTCTTCTTATACAAAATTATGAGCCATCAAATGTTTAGGTTCCGTTTTTTCTCATGTCACCGTATTTGAATTTAAACGAATAAGTTGTGTTGCCTCCCGAAAACAATTGCCGACCTAAATTTACATTAAAAATGGTACTAAATATAATTTCAATATTAAGTAATGTTTAAAAATGTAATGTAAATACAAAAATGTGATGAAAATTCAGAATCTTAAACAAAAGAGTTGTCTTTAATTCCCTTATGTCAATAATGTGGTTAATTTAAAATAGTAATAATGGCAGATAATAAATATTCGATAAAATTTATTTTTAAAAAATTATTTTTACTGAAATGAAATTTTAAGAACTTAAATAATTTGTAACCATGTTTATATAACAGTTGAACCGAAAACTTTTCTATGTTGCCAAAGAGAGATAATTCCTCTCATTATGTTCCTGTACAGATACATAAATATGGGAAGATATATCGCCTTATCTGGGAAATAAAGAGGCTGACACAATAACCAAACAAGACAAAAATGTTTTAAAGCCTTCCTGGGATATTGAAAAAAAAAAAATTATTATAAAACATTTAAAATGAAAGCAAAAAAAAATTCTCGAACGCTGGGCAGAAATAGCAAAAATAGTGCATTAAAAGCAATCGTCTCGCCTAAATTTACTACAGAAATGATGGTTAAAGATATAAATGTAGTCAAAGCCTTAAAAACCACAATATGAGTATAATCAGTTGACAAAAAAAAATCAATACAAGTAAAGAAATTGCAATACATATTTTTTGGCAGTGCAAATAGCCAGACTAGACGGCGGTAGTGTATACAGCACTAAAAGTTGATACAACTGTGTATGGAAGTCGTTAAAATTATCTTTTTTAAATAACTTTTTCAAAAAACTCAAAAATAGAAAGATATCGAATTTAAAAATCTAACTCCGGGCCTGGACTTATGTATCAAAATTAAATTAAATAAGAAGTCTAGGTTTTTATCTATTTTACCTTTTTTGCCTTTTTTAGGTTTGTATGTATGAATAACGTTTTACCAGTTATTGTAATTCAATAGTGTGAGTGATTTCAATAACGTGTTTATATGACAACAATTTTATGTTGTTTATTTATGGCGAGAGTCTTCGAAGTGCGTGCATCAAAGGGCTGCATGGGTGTTGTACAGCGAGTCCACCTAGTCGAGAAGGTGTGTTTGTCTTGAGGTGAACGGACAACTTTAAACAGATTATTTAAATTAAACAGGACCGTATTGGATACATTTTGGAATAAATTAATGTAAGTTTCTTATTTTTGGGTTTTTTAATTCGTTAATTCTTTGAAATTTTTTTAATATCAATGACTTCTAAACACAGTTGAAAAAAGTATAAACTTAGGATTCACCCTATATAACAGAAGGTAATATGTCTAATGAAACGTGGAAGGCTTAGTCTGGAATTTGTGAAGAATGCTGACAGACTTGCTATATGCACAAATCAATATATGTATACCTACCACTGAAAAATTTGTCTCATAACCTCTGAAATGTCAACCTAACTTTGACCCATTGGCGCAATGACAGATGACAGCTTTTTCACACATTCCGATACTGCCTAATATTTCCGGATTTAACAGTAAAACAAAGAAAACGGATCACACAAGATCTGCAAAGTGGAAGTTGGTGTGGTATAGATGCAAGTCTCTTTTAAGGCTGTCTACCATGATCCCTACTTAGAGAATGACACTTGACGATGTCATAGAAAACTAGAATAAAATAATGGCATATTTGACAGAAGAAACAGATTCAACTATGATATTTTAAAAATATTCACATTCCATGTATACTTGGCAACGTTATAACTATTCCATTTTTGCTACGCAAGCGCGCGAATTATAAACAATAATAATTGTTTAATGGCAATTTGCTTCTAAATGACTAACTCAATGGATAAATATCTTTATTCATTCTTTCTAAGTAAAAAGTATATCATGCCCTGGGATAATTTGAATAGTCTGCCTTAAGTGGAATTAGTTCATAGGAAACCCATGTTCGAAAGGTACAGAAGAACTGTCTATGATTTGGAACCAGTTGAGAATAAATGCATGCCCCATCAGTAAAGGGAAGCTGAACAAAATAAGCGTGTATAATGGAGAAATTCTGTAGATTATGTAAACGAACTAGAAACAACCTGAGCCACTGATATCTTGAATCGCAAGACAGTCACTTTTTGGGACACAGGTTGACCCAAGTGTCTATAGGAAGGACACATTCAGTACAAACTACAATTATGACAAGAGTGGATACTATGAAATAACATAGGGTTAACTACAATAATCCAATAGGCTACAGGGTCGAAACAAATACAGCCGAGCACATACATGTTGCCAAGAAAATGGTTTTGAGCGCACTAATGCCGAATCAAAAAATTGAAAACTTTCTTTCAAAAATAACCCATGTCCAAAAATTCCAGAATTAAGTTAACTGAGACCATATCTGGACAGAGTACTGCGTTAAAGTACTCTTGGGTACTTCACAATGAGTAGCTTCACAAAGTACTTATAAGTTTATCTAAGTATGAGTACCTATTTATATGAATAATACTCAAAGCAAATGAGTACTTTTGCAATTTTAGAGAGTACTCGTGAATAAATCCAGTAGCGAGTACCTTAACTATTTTAAATAATTATATTTAGTGACTCAAGTTTAGAGAAAAGGAATTATAATAATTAATAAAAGTAAGTCGGTAAGTACCAAACAAAAAACGAGAGTTTCATTTATCTTGTATAAATTAGTTAGTATTTACCGTTAACGTGTACACGTTCAGCTTTTCATTTTAATGTTAAAGTTAAGTATTAAAGGTATTAGTATTTTAAAACATATGATGGTATGATTCCGTCATTTGACATATTATCTTTTCTGCCTTTATCATTGGCATCGATAAGTTATCCGGAATTTCCTTAAGGCTGTGAGGCGATGGTAGTGAGATTTTGAAAATTAATGGAACAGATATATTATGGTAAGATTTTAGAATTGTCAGTTGGGAAATTTGAAAAAGTTAGAAAATATTATATTGAAGTTAGATAGATATTATAGTCGAAAATTTTATATCACAGAGATGAAATAATAAGTGTGAATAAAATAGGAAGGAGATCTTAGCAGGAAGGAGAGTACATCAGAAGGACGAATAAGAGGAGAAAGTAGAGGAAAACAGCAAAAGGAGACAAAGTCAGAAGTTAGAGCAGAAAGCAGAAGAACAGGGAGCAAGAAGAAAGAAGCGAAGCAGAAGATTTAGATTTTTTTTCAAATTCGACATTTATCAATTAATAGCTTATTTTTTTTTTAAATATTTGTGGGAAGCCAAAAGAGCCATAACATTAAAAGCTCTAGGATATTGGAATAGTTTAACCTTTCCAAGGTGGAATCATTATAATACATATGCGCGCGTCGGTTCTCGTACTCATTAAATGAGAAATAAAAAGTACTGAGACCTTTAAAATATAAAGTATTTGAAATTTTTTGAGTATGAGTCCCATCAGGATGAAAGAACTTACGAGTACCAATTACCGAGTACTTTGAGTACTCGAGTACAATTTTGAGTACAATTTACTCGAGTAGTGTCCAGCGACTGTGACAATGAATGGCCAATTGTTGTATTTGCCGTCACAAATTTTTATTATCTGTAAAAGTAAAACAGAGACATTCACTGTCAAATATAGAAGTTCTGCAAGATCTAATGAGACTAGTGTTTTCATTTTTCCTCAAAAATAAAAAGCTGAATTTGGACATGAGCCTTTTTTGTAAAAGGTCTTCAATTGGATGAAATAAAAATTGGATATTTTATTAGACATATTATTTTCTAGAATGCCATTTTTTATATTTTTAGTTATGCATTTAAACTTTAAATTCACTCATTTAATGGAATAATAATAAATATAGATTTCATATTTTATCTCCTTAACAAACTCCTCTGCAACGTCGGACTGAGCAAACTTGATAGAATGGCTAATATTATACAGGGTGTTCCAGAAAATGTGGACAATTTCTCGGATTCAGATAGAATACATAAAAATATGACAACTTTATGTAAATTTTTTCCGACGACCCCCTTTGAATATACGGGCACGTAACAGACGCTACTGTTGATGTATTGTGGAGGAGGATCCAACAATTTTGAAATTTTTAGAGCCAAAAAAAGCATGAGATAAAAAGGAGCTTATGTTAAACAGACAAAATTATTTAATAAAAATCATATTAGACAAAATATAAATTTATGTTTTTTTTTTTCGAAATCAGTTCAATTTATTGATATCCCTCAAGAGTACGTGTTTTATGATTTAATGTTCAAGATGTCCAAAAATATTATTGCTTAATCATTCAGGGTGCAATAAAATGGATTTTTGTGTTAAAATTGGTCCGTCCCTGTCACTAAATAAACCTAACTAATATTCTTAAAAGAATCTATTTTAAGGAATTAAAAAATCATTAATTACTTTAAAAATAAAAAAAAAATCCCAAGAGCGTTCTCGGTAGGGAAGGGGACGTAGGAAAAAATGGGACAGGCAAAAGTTTTTCGGTTCAACTCATGTAATAATAAAAAAATTATATTTTCAAATTTTATCCAATTAATATCTAAATTGCAATTGTTTTTTCGAAAATTCTAAAAACACATTCTATGGTAACAATTTATGAGATCAATACATTTTGTCGTTCCGATGACCAAACGGGATTAGGAATCATCAAAAATTGAAAGTGAGACAAACGATCAAATATTGTCTTTCTTAGAGGGTATTTTATGATATTTTTAGCACAGATATTGCTACAATAAGCCATGATATATTATTATCATTTAACTGTAAGCATAAAAAAATTAAAAATATCACTCAACAATTATTAAAATCTTTTTTTTTTAGCATTACACCCAAAATTTTTGTAAACAAAAATTACAGATAAAATATCTATAAAAAAAATTAACCAGTACAGGTTCGGAAACTTTTATAACTTATTAAAACATCAAATAACATTATTACCAAGTTTGTACTAAACATTAACTGATTACTAAACACAGCTCTAAACCTAGACAAAAAAAAAACAATAAATATCCACTAGAGGATAAAATTTCATCCAAAATGCTAGAATTCAATTCCTCTTTTAAGTAGAAATAAGTTAAAAAAAATTGAAGTTCATTAGAATTCAAAAGTGTGTACAGTTTATAAAAAATCTTAAAACTACCTAAGAACAACTCACGATGTAAGCTCAATATTCCTTCATTATATTCGAGGCACATTTGGAAAATCTCATCAATCTCATTCACAAGCCAACTTACTGTCAAAACTACTCAAAGCAATTGCGAAAGCTTGTAACGAACATAGAGGATACCTAAAAATAAATTCATTTTTATTGTAAATCAAAGATTTAAAGTAATTTAAAATTGTATTTAAAATTTACCTAAAATCCATTGTAAAAACGTCTTCAGCTACCCTTCCAAACTGCATAACCACATAATCTGTATCACTATCATGTACAATTTGAAAATTCTTTACAGAGGCTTGTGTCACTCTACCATGGAAATTTAGGACATATGATTGTGTTTCATCATTCCACACCGGAGTTTTATTGTGCAACTCAATTATATTATCCATATTTTTTGCCTTCCATGACTCAATCAGACCTTCACTATCATCCTAAAACGTATTTAATAAATAATAGTGATCTTATTTTTCTCTTATCTACCATACCTGAGGATAAATAGTGACTCGTTGTTCATCAACCATTCCAGGAATAATCACAGTCATTTTTCTAGGACCTTTGAAACCTAAGACATTGGTGTCATAGATTACAGATGCCATTTCCTGCCTAGGTACAATCCCTTCTCTCAAGTTCGCTTTACGTGGGGACATGCCATTATCATAAACTGTGAACTGAGTACCAATTAAATTTGACCTCAGTTTACCTAAAAGACAGTTACATTTTATGTTTAAACATCAGAACAAGTAGCTTGTTATAAAAAGTCATAATCTAGAGTTATAATTTTTTTATTACACAGTGTGCCTAGTTAAGTTCGCAGCATATAAAAAACTTTATTATTAAGTTTATGGAAAAAAGTTATTCTTCATAAAACATTAAATGGTCTTAAACCTAAAATACAACCATCAGATATCGATTTTTTTCAGTGGTATAAGAGGTTTGTTAAAAATTATGAATTTTGAACATGAGTAAAGTACCTTTATTTTGGACAATACGGATGCTGCCCTAGCAGATTATGATAGGGGTCTCCCAGTAGCTACTGCTGCAAAAAGGCACAACTTATTCCAAGAATACCCTTCTCATACAAATTTTGTATAAAATAGCTTAGAAATTGTTCAATGGGTTTGAAATCTTACCTATCTAAAGAAGTTGAAACAATTCTAAATAAATACTGAATAATACATATGGCAAAAGCAGGTTTTTTCCATAGGCAGGGAACAATTAATGAATAGTGTGTTCAACAGCTTATCATTGAATCACAAAATCTGAGGAGTGAACCACCAGAAATCGCTACAAATTCTCGAAATTTCCACACGGAAATCTTGAAATCATAACAGAAATTCATGGTTGAAATCATCACTGAAATCACTTCAAAATCAATTTTCCCAGTGAAATATAAACGCAGCATAGCAAGTGGAAAGCCAAAAAAAAAAAAGGTACAAACAAAGTCATGAGTATTCTTACAGAGAGAATTTTGTAGATTATTCACAGTAAATTATATATAAGGATTTCGCCGAAATTACCGAAATCTTATATAATTATGGGAGATTTTGCCGAAATCACCAAAATCGTATAAAAGTAAGAGATTTCGGAGAAATTACCAAAATCATATAGAATCAAGGGTGTTTCTATCGAAATAATAAGATTTTGTGGCGATTTCTGAAATACAGGTATATTTTGACCTTAGTGGTTTATTGTAGGGTAAACCACTAAGGTCAGAAAATACCTGTTTCAGAAATCACCTAAAATTCGTGCGATTTCACCAAAATTCCTCTACATTTTAATCAGCGCTATTTCGTGACAGTCTGTGACATATATGAACATTTTCATTGCAGAATAAAACTAAATTTTGAATGGATTAAAATTGATTTTGATACCTCAAAAATTAAACAAAAAGGTTTATTGCCAACCTTTAGTTAAAAAACAAGTCAACTTTTGGGTAATTGATATTTATGCCTGTCAATTTTAGGATGTTTGGTTTTATGAGATGGTCAACAATTTTTTTTCTCTAAAAATAATTATATACATTTAATGCCTAGATGCATGTGAAATGCTAAATGAAACATTTAGTAATTTATAAAACTTTTAACACAGAATAATTAAGGTTCGAAATATTAGGATATTTGGATGGTTGTATTTTTAGGCTTTAGACCATTCAGAACTTTTTTGTCCATAAATAAATTATTAATAAAAAAGTTATGCTGTCGGTGGCGTAGCGGTCTCACGCCCTCATATTTATTTATATAGGCAAGTTTGTGGTCAGACAGAGGCTTTGAATCCTACACCAGACCATGTGGATTTTTAATTAAATTACATGGTTCACTATAGGAGTTGATGTGTGCCGTATTAATAGAAATTCAATTTCTGTTGATATGACATGCAGGTAATAAAATCGCCATGCGTTACCGTTTTCCGGGTTTTCCTCACCTGTAAGTCAAATGGCACCATCAATCATCTTTAAGTCGCCCCGGAACGCCACGACAAATAATAATAATAATAGCCGTCCGTTTCCCCTACACAAGTCGTTCAGTCAACTTCAGGGGTTGAAATTCACTCATAAGAGGTGAATTAGGGAGAGTATTATTATTAAGTATTTCTTAGTAGGAATTAAAATTATTGCTTGATTAAGAAAAACACACTAATACTAACCAACAAATGATTCAGCATTTCTGGACAAATCAGTTGGATCTGTAGATATCAAATAGTTACTAGTTGTACTCTTCTTTCTTTTCCTAGCAGCTAAGAGAAATACTTTTTTACCATAGTCCTTTTCTAAATGTAGATAATAAGTTGGATAAAGTCCCCTATCCATTCCTTTTCTATCTCTAGTAATCCGGCATTTGTATAGCACCTTAAGCTGGGCAGGTTGCAAGATAAATTTTTCTACATTACCTTCTATGTCTCCCTCTATTTCTGTAGCCTTTAATAACAGATTAAAGTTATGAAGTAACAATGTATTACCAAACCACAAAAATGACAAAACCAGATATAAAATGAAGCAATTTCTCATTCTTTTAAATGAGGAAACAAAGTCAACCCAAAAACTTTGAGAAAAACAATTTACCTACCCCATTAACTTGATGTATAAAATTGGGCTTGTCTGGAATAGGATTGATGGGCATATTTCCATTATCATTGGGAGTAGAGGCCACAGGTGATGATTCTTCATCTTCCACGTCCATTAAATCACTGGTGGTATTAGTTAAGTCTTCAACTAATGTTCCTAGAAAAAGTTATAAACAAAATTAATTGTAACTACTGCATTTTGCAAATATATTGCTATTTTTTTACATGATTATACTAAGTTTTTGTTTGATAAAATACACACTGGACCAATGCCAATGCTTCTATGGTGAACAGGAAAGTCTCAGACTGATTAGAATAAATTATCTTATTCTTATTTTAGAATTAGTTATATTTTTTGAAAGTACTTATTTGCATTTTTTTAATTAATTGAATGCCATTTAATTTTAGGTACTTTATTGCAAAAACTGAGCATTTATTTGTAAAATATTACAACTATGTCACTTTCACCATGTTAAACAACAAGCGACGTACACCTCAAAACAGTTTGTATTGTACTAATATTTGTTCTGAGTATGATCGCTAACTGAGGGAAGCAGTATCCCATCTTTGAAATGGCATAGATAAACAAGTTTCACTCTTTATTTTACTTATCTACAAATAAAATTAAGTGTCTCATCTTTATTTCTTGGGATTTCTAGGTTAATATACTGTTTAACTGTATTTCTTATGACCTGTTACAAAAATATTTATAATGTAACAGGTACGTCAAATACATTATATTCTAAGTTAATTATCCCAGTTTAGAAATCAACATCAAATTTGCAATGATTATTTAAAATTGTAAGGCTTACATGTTTAAATATATTCCACATTTTTGTATGATGGGAAATCATCTTAATGCATTTTCAAAGAATTGTGACTATAACAAATTTGAAACCAAAATATTAGAGCAATATTCTCATGTCCTTCAGGATATTGAATGTTAAAAATCCATCCTTTAGAAATTAAAGTCTTCTACAGTTATTAAATATTTTCAAACCATTTTCAATACGAGGAACTTGCTTACTACTTATCTTGGTAAAATGTATGGCCCTATTTTTGTGTGCGAATATAATTATGTAGGTATTTGATATAATATTGTGTAAGTAACAAATAACACTATACTACTACTAACTTCTAACACAAATTAAACTATTATAACAAACATAAAACTGTTAAGTGTGTACTGAAGAGACAATTAGTATACTTCAAAATAGAACAATTTATGACTTTTTCATTTAGAAGCTATTTTTGTGTTTATGTTGTTAATTTAAATATAAAGGAAGATGTACTGTGGCATATCTTCCTAGTAAGTTTTCACAAATTACATAATTTTAGACTGACTTATGGTTTATGAACATTTTCTTTTAATAATACATACCATCCATGCTATCAGAACTTGGTAAAATTGAAATAACCTGATCAGGATTATTGTCACTACCCATTGCATATTGGAGGGGCCCATCATACCCTAAAAACTCATACAATTAGGAAAAAATCTTGTTATGTTAGTTCATTTTGTTCCTACCATGTAAATCTCTCCTATTTGCACTGGTATTCCTAGTTTTAGCTGAAACACTCCGGACATCAGAAACTTGGATCATGCCTGATGTTAAACGCTTTTGCTTCATCTTCTGCTCCATTATTTGTCTCTAAAAATAAAATTACGTGCTTTTTAAAACGTTTCTCTTAGTATTTTTACATTACCCTTACCTGTTGTTCCAATTTCTGCGTTCGGACGTCCATTTCTAACATTTCGGCAGTTAGTTTTATCAATCATTCACGTTGCACTGCTCCAATTCCATTTGTTGTTGATTATTGTTACTCTTGGAGATAAATTTTATCGATTTGTACAGAAGTTAGTAAAAAAATAAAATTCAATTCTATTTGTTTATGATTGTTGACAATGCTGAAATGACATTTCATAACAAGCATGCAGTGTTGCCACACCACAGACAGAAGCCTTTTGTTTATCATTGATAGCTGTGGAACCTAGACGAAAATATAGTAAAGGGAACTTGATTCAAACATCATGATTTATTTTTAAATATCGATAACGATAAAGTAGGGAAACAAAAAGATCATGTTAAACCAAATCATTATTTCGAATACACCTTCACACGCTGAAAGAGAAAGATGGGGTCTCTGTTATTTAAAAAAAAATACTTGTGGCACTCGGGGACTGCCGCGGTAAAGCTATTGCATAGCATTTTTTATCGACTTATGCAATTATAATTATTTATTTTATTTATGCAGTATTTTTTTCTTTGATATTAATTCAAGTTTTTTCTTTGATATTAATTCAAGTTACACTTTTTGAGCGTGGTGACCGATAAGAAAACAATTTTTTTTCTTTTATTGAATAAATGAGAAGTTAATATTTTTTAAAATATTTTTATTATCTTACACAATACATGTAGGTTATTCAGGAATTTTTATCATTGAAACTATAGGTTTATGGTAACTGAAATAAGAAACGTAAGTTTGAGACTTGATATCCTCTAAATATCTGGAAAATACCGCGTCAATGGTGGTCCCATATTTTGTTGTGGATCATTATTCATTTTCAAATTCAATTTTTCAGAAATCGTGTCTAATAGATATATAATCAGTTATGAGCAGTTACCAGCTAGTCTTCACGCATACGTCTAATCGCACGCACACAAACACTGTGCCGAAATCTGCCGAACTGAAACGACGTTAGACGATGCACGGCTTTCAACGCCGCACCGCTGTGCCGGTCGGAGTGGGGGGGTGTTAGGTTTATTTTCGTTACGGAATTTCTTTTTCGATTTTTCGACCGCTAAACCAAAATTATTTCCTCCAAAATTTTGATTCAAAGGTCTATTTGATTGGACTATTAAATTAATATACCGGGTGTTAAAATTAAAGTGTTACAGTTAAATACCGCCTTTTATAAAAAAAAACGTTTCAGACGAAAGTTTTATTTTTTAGGGTAAACATTTTGGCTAAAATCTTTTTTTATAGCTAACCATAATATGGCCAACTTTTTTGCGCAGCAAAATTTTCAAGTGGTTGTTACTAGATAAGTAAAAGTCCAATAAAAAAAATGTTTCCTTTAAAAGTTCCTTATTTCTTAATGAACTTTAAGAATATGTAAAAAAAATTGGGTTCCCATTTGAAATAAAAAAGGCCACCTCGATATGGCCATATTATGGTCAGCTATAAAAAAATTAATTTTGCCAAAATATTTTCCCCACAAAACTATAAAACTTTTGTCTGAAACTTTTTTTTATAAAATGCATATTTTCGGCGGTATTTAACTGTATCTTTAATTTGAACACCCGGTATAGTTCAGTGGTCTGTATACAAAAGGAGAGTCATAAAAAAATGGAATTATAACTTTTTTCGACGGCTCTTTAAGTTCTGAGGTCCCTTGAATCCGTTTTGACATTTTCGCGATGTCCTGTGTGTATTTGTATCCACGATAACTCAAAAACGGATAAACAGAAAAATACTAAATTTTAAACTTATATAAACTTTAATAATTTTCATTCTCTGACTTGATCAGATTTTTGGGCATAGTCTGAGCATCTGAGGGATACTTTATAGGGGTTCGTTTTTTTACTTTAAGGAATATGTTATTTACGCTTGTAGAAGAAAATTCATCATATAAACGTTGCTTTTGTGATATCTCTATAATTTTTGTTCTATACATGATTTCCCTAAAATGGATCCCAATGGAAAAATTTCTTTTTTTTTGTATTTTCGTTGGCAATGAATATTTATAAAAAAAAAGCTTCGAGTAATGTGTGTGGAAAACGTATGTACCTATTTAAATTCATCCGTTAAACATTTACAGGGTATTATATTGGGGTTGTACAGAATAAGCGGAAAAAGCCTGTATATATAATAACTTTAGGTACGACATGAAAGTCATGCATTGGACACATTAGATTTTTACCGTTCACCGTGGATTTTTATGAAGTTATGACATTGACATTTCATGCCAATGGGCTATTGTGTAGATAATGGTGTGTGGGGGTTTTCCTCAGTTTATCAAATATATTGATCTAATCAAAAAGTGTTTAATAGGTATGAACTAATATAAAAATTTATCCACAATTTTTTCATATCTTATTACCAACAGAAATTTTAAAAAATTAAAATTTTGCACTTACATCTCTTTAAATTTCAACATTACAGTGTGTTTTAAAAAAATCATGTCTAGGTCTCATATTAAAGAGAATTACACCATAAATAACTTCAAATAATAGAAATATACCTTAAATTATCCCCTTTATGACCAAAATATAAATGGTCTATCCCATGATGATTTAAGAAATAAATTTAAAATGTATTTTTCTTCCTCAATTTTTGAGTTATTGTGAATACAAACAGACAAACATCACAAAAATGGTCAAAACTGATTCAGAGAACATCAAAACGTAAAAATCCGTCGAAAACTTGAGGTAAAAAAAAATAACTGGATACAGCAAAATAAAAATGAGTGCCAATTACATATTTATTTATGTAAAAATAATCATATTCAAATAAAAATGATTACTTAGTGATTTCTGCTATTTTTATAAGTACATCTTAAATCTGATAAAATAACTAATGGATTGGATAAGAGCACTTATGAAATGCACATTTCATGTTTACTTTGTATTTCTCATATTTAAAAATACTCATTATTAAATAAATAATTCAAATTAAACAGAGTACTCAGTTTTTGTTTACATTTGAATTTTGACTTGATATTGGGATACTCGAAACCAATTATTTGAAAACAACACATTTTTTAAATAGGTACTTATATTTTAATTTGTCTAAAACTTATATACAGCTATATTCTGAATTTCATTTAACAACTTACTTTATTTACATTATAATTGCAATAATTTAAATCTTATGAGTAGAAAAATAGAAAAATTTGTATTTGAACTTTTAATGAGTACAAGACTGATCAAATTAATCTTAATTAAAAGTGAATAGGTATAACATAAACTTTTAAATTGTTCCTTTAATAAAAAACATCAAAAGTTCAAGGACAGTTTAGTTAGAGTTAAAATAAAATTACACATAGATTACAAAAACTCTTCACACCAATCATTAAGACATTGCCAACAATCTGCTGATTGCTTTGAATTTGCAGAGCAAGTGTCCTTCATCCATTCTTTGAAAAGCTCCTGGTTCTTCTTTAGCACTAAAAATTGTCCTAAGACAACATAAGCCTGGAAAATAAACATTTTATTATATTTTGTAAGGTCTCAGTATTGTGTTGATAAATTTCATGGGTAGTTTGTTCCAAATTAGTAAAGCACATTTCATAATGTAAAAAGATATATTTATAAAATTGGAGAGAAACTTATGAATAAGCAGATGCATCTAAGGACAGATCTTAGCTGGATAAAGCATCTGTTTCATTGAGAAAAGTTTGAGTAGGAAATTATGTGAATATATTTTGCAAATACCATTAATAAAATTTTGATTTTCCCTATACTTAATAATAATTAAAATACAATTCTGTGAGAGAATAAGCAAGGTCACAATGTCAAATGTTGGCAGTTTGAACTTAAATAAAGAAAACTATATCATTTAACATTCTTTACATTAAAACATGACTAATATAAGTTTCTATGAAAATGTATTTCTGACTATAATTGGAGAAAATTAAAATACTGTAAAGTTCTCAATTTTAAATACAGCAAATCCACTAATAAAAAAATATAAATTTGTCATTATAACAATCATTATAACTTAATTAGGGAGGTTTAATATTATTATATTATGAAAATTTATACAATATTATTAAATATGATTGACTTCCAGTTTGAGAAAGTGTATTAATATAAGAATTTCATATGATCTAAAAATACATTTTTAAATGAATCATCTTACTTTGTCAAAACCGGCTGTGACCAAACGTTCTCCAAGTACTCCTCCAACCCCGGCTAGTTCGGTTACAGGTTTTTCTCCCATGGGTTCTGCAACGAAATTACGATGTTTTTGAGAAGTGCTCGACATTTTTAAAATTAGCTGCTCGTTTGATTTAAGTGGTTAAATAATAAAATATAAAATTGCTTCTTAGATAAAAACGATCACAAACAAAAAAACGAGGAACCAAAAACCTCAGAAACAGAATCAATCACTTTTAAAATGCTGTCATGACAATTGACATTGACACAACTGACAGTTAATTTATGAAAGGTTTTCATGATGATGATAAGTAAAAATAGCGACACATCATGTGACGTCAAACATAGCCAATAAAAATTATAAAAAATATTAAGATAAATGCCTTATGAAATTGATTATTTATATAATTCTTGCTATTATTCTTTTTATTGATCTTCTAATCTTAACTCGTTTCAATGCAAAAACGTAGCGATATTTATTTATAATATCCACCTTATATGCAACGATACCTTTATTTTGAAGTTGTTAGTTTTTGGGCAATTTTTTACGTGAACCGTGGACATGTAAATTAGATTCGATTTTTCCAAAGGGATACATTTTTTTTTTTTTATAAAAATGAAGAAAATAATCAAACCAACTGTGGTATATTTTGAATATTTTTGGAATACCCATTTTACATCATAAAATTGTATGTGATTATTTTAATTGCTTATTAAAAACTTTAATACAATTTTTTTGTATAAAATTTTTTTTTTTTATTAGGATTAGAAAGGGCTAGGAGACAAGACGAGGAGTCACCGGATGCAGGGGACATATGAGGGAATAGGATAGGGCACAGATACTGGATCCGCACTTTGTAATCTTAGACACATCCAGTTTTCAATTCAATTTAAAAATAAAAAATTGGGTATTTGGTACCTGATAAAATGCAATTTTATTAAAATTAATATGAAGCAAATTTTATACTAATAAAAATTAACGTATGACAATATTTGAAAACTTTCACCAAATCACCAATAGTTTTGGAAAACTGGGTGGGTAAGCGACAGCGACAACAAAAAGATCTACGGTTGTTCAATGGATTGCTTACTCGATTTCCGACATGACACAAGAGAAAGATAGAGATATACAACATCTGTGAAAGCGACAAAGACAATCTTTTTGCCAGATGTTAAGGTTGAGGTTTAATAAAAGTTGAAGTTTGGTGTGAGAATTTCCTTCACGAAATAAATGTTCATTATTTGATAAAAAATAATTTTAGAATTCATATTTCTTATAAAACTAACGCTTAAATGTGCATTCGTGATTTCTGAATTGAATTAATAGTTGTGTAGCTGATTTATAAGTTAAAATGGCGATTTGAAGAGCAATGGTGGACATATGAAATTTTTCTACATTTGGATCCGTCATGATGGAAGACAATTCTCTAAATATGCAAAACGGAGGACAAATGGGTCCCCAGGGTGGCTCGGTTAGTAACAACAAACAAAATGAAGAGGTCAATCCCAAGTCCCATTATTCCATACCGGGCATCTTACATTTTATTCAACACGAATGGGCTAGGTTCGAATTGGAAAGATCGCAATGGGAGGTTGATAGAGCTGAATTACAAGTAAGTTTTTTTCTATAGATCTTCACTAGTCTCATACTTTTATAATTTTATTGATCTATTTAAGTATATATTTTTTATTTTCCATTGAGAACTTGTATGGTATTTGTTGATGATTTATGTTCTTATCCTAGGAGTTAATTAACACCTGAAAAAGTTTGTTATTGATAATTTTTCAATTCTTCAACATTTACACAAATCATATTTTGTTAATAATAAATAATTCAACATTGGCCAAAGCAGCATCAGTTTTCGATTTGAGAAATAAAGTTATTTATCTACTCTAAATGGTTCCTACTTTCCTTTTTGCTTTATACCTATATTATTCCATAATACGAATTTAAAAAACAAAATTAATTGTAATCCAGGAATATTTTAATTTTGGGAATACTTTTTGTTCCTTATTTACCTATATTTTAATTTTTATTTTGTTTTTCTAGATGAAAATGGCTTTGAAATCATAAAGGTATCAGTCTAAATTGATGTTTTAACATAGTCTGCTTTAAAATATGAAAATTTATAAACAACCCAGTTTTGTCTTTAAAAGGGTTTATTTACATTGATTTCCTTAGAAAATCATCATTAAACTAAAAAAATCCAATATAATTTTAAGTACCTAGTTACTTTTTTATTACCCATATCATTTTTTATCTATCCTACTAAAAAATGCTTGGTTATCATTCACATAAACAAACTTAACTTACTTAATTTAAATTTGCAGAATCTTCAGCTTATTTCCATTACTATGTTCACAAACTTATTCTTTGTAAAATGGCAAATTTAGTATCAAAAATCATCTACAGCTAGACCATTAACAATACATATGGTACATTAACTTTCCAATACTTGCTTCAGGAGATTGTTATAGAAAAACAATGCTATTGACGAGGCTGTTGATTAGACATAAATAGAATAATACGTTGCTGACTGCAGACCACAATATCCCCTGCTTGCCATTGAAATGGCGTAGTTAAATCAAGTTGCTCTCTTTATATCTCTCACATCCAAATATAATTAAGTCTTTCATCTTTATTTTGTTTGTTAATGTACTGCATATTTAGATAAAATATTGGAAATGTGACAGATAGATAAGTTACTTACCTATATTATAAATAAATAAAAAACAAATTGAAAGTTAAATTCTTGAATGAACACAACAAATTAAAAGAATGTATGCATAAGTTTGTAAATAATGTGATGCTTACAATCTCCAAAATTAACACCATAAAAATAATCATATTATTTCTGAAAAATTCTAAATATTTCTGAGCATTAGTTGTTATATGTTTAAAAGGTCCATACTTAACTGTGATGATACCACTCTAGAATCACAGAGTGTTGAAGTAGGGTCATGGCACTACTTATGGCCACATTAAGGCAAAAATGCTTTTGTGAGGTCTATTTTTCAATAATATTGTAACAGAAAAAAATAAATAAAAATACTATTTGATAGGTTGAAGTATGTAGTTTTCAACAGTATATGTATCTATTTGGTTAAGAGCATGTGCCTTTTTACATTTTTTTTATGAAGGTGGAAGAAATGCTTTACTTTTTGGCCATCAGTCTGCCACTAGCTATTTACTTACGGCCACTAATTTTTAAGTTGCATTTTTAAATATTAATTTAAGTGCACATTTTAATTTACATGTATGTACTTACTAAAGATTTCGAATAAGTATGGTACAAAAAATTTTGGTAAAATATGAAATATATTTTTTATGAACATTCACACTTTCTGAAAATGTTATAACCAATTTTCAACCTTGTTCTACCAAAGAATGTTCGGTTAACACTCCTCAAGTATCAGATATGAGAACAGTGAAACTCATTTTTAATATAGGTACTGCCCTCCTAAGCCAAAATGCGGTATCTCAAAAACAAAACGAATTTTTTAATGGATCGGAAATCTTGATAAATACTGCATCAGTTAAACTAACAAAAATAGCAAAATCTCAATCAGAACATTAAAAAAAACCTAAGACAAATTTACATAGGTACTTACTTCACTTATTTACTAAAAGGCTTAGGCATATGTGCCATTATTACTAAGCTAAATGACTGCATCCATTTATGACTCAAGAATTTCAAAATTAATATTCAAAATCAAGAAAATAATAATTTAAAATAATCTAGCGGTACCTAAATAATTTTTTTTTTCGATTCGAGTGAACATGAAGACAACTTTTAGAAAATGCATATTTTCTCGAACTCTCTTCAACTGAGATACCGCTTTTTGGCTTAGAAGGGCAGTATATTCAAAAGTAGTTTTTTCTTTGTTTGAGCTTTTTAAGCGCTGGATTTCTATTTCATTTTCCATAGTTTGATGCACAGTTGCAACATATTTATACATGGTCGATCTTCTTTTACCACAGGCACTAAATTGTACCAATATAAAATCGCCAGGTTTTAATGTTTTGCATACATAATCACTGCTGATTCTATATATGAGAATCTGCCAGTGCTGTCAGATGTCAGTGACATTTCATCTTATTTATTAGTTACAAAACTCAATTGCTATCTACCCCTCATGAAACTGAAGCTAGCCCTTAAAATTAACAGCTAATATGGCCGGCCGCCAGGGACGAACTACGTTAGGGGTCCCGTCAGGGCCTCACCAATTTTTTTTTACTATTTAGAAGTCGTGTGGATAAAAGAATCAGAAAATTGAAAAATTATGAAAAATTCTGCGGAAAGAAAATAAGAAAATTTAAAGTTTTAAAAATTCTGTAAATTCGCATGTAATTCGCGAACTTGGTCAGCGACATGGTGAAAAAATTTCTTAGCCTCTGTAGAATACTCCTTTTAAAAATGAAGCTCTAAAAATTTTGCGGAAAGAAAATACGAAAATTTAAAGTTTCGAAAATTTTCTAACTTCGCAAATAATTCGCGAACTTGGTCAGAGACATGGTGAAAAAATTTATTAGTCTCTATAAGCATCTCATTCACAGGATCAAGCTTTAAAAATTTTGCGGAAAGAAAATACGAAAATTTAAAGTTTCGAAAATTTTCTAACTTCGCAAATAATTCGCGAACTTGGTCAGAGACATGGTGAAAAAATTTATTAGTCTCTATAAGCATCTCATTCACAGGATCAAGCTTTAAAAATTTTGCGGAAAGAAAATACGAAAATTTAAAGTTTCCAAAATTTTCTAACTTCGCAAATAATTCGCGAACTTGGTCAGCGACATGGTGAAAAAATTTCTTAGCCTCTGTAGAATACTCCTTTTAAAAATGAAGCTCTAAAAATTTTGCGGAAAGAAAATACGAAAATTTAAAGTTTCGAAAATTTTCTAACTTCGCAAATAATTTGCGAACTTGGTCAGAGACATGGTGAAAAAATTTATTAGTCTCTATAAGCATCTCATTCACAGGATCAAGCTTTAAAAATTTTGCGGAAAGAAAATACGAAAATTTAAAGTTTCGAAAATTTTCTAACTTCGCAAATAATTCGCGAACTTGGTCAGAGACATGGTGAAAAAATTTATTAGTCTCTATAAGCATCTCATTCACAAGATCAAGCTTTAAAAATTTTGCGGAAAGAAAATACGAAAATTTAAAGTTTCCAAAATTTTCTAACTTCGCAAATAATTCGCGAACTTGGTCAGCGACATGGTGAAAAAATTTCTTAGCCTCTGTAGAATACTCCTTTTAAAAATGAAGCTCTAAAAATTTTGCGGAAAGAAAATACGAAAATTTAAAGTTTCGAAAATTTTCTAACTTCGCAAATAATTTGCGAACTTGGTCAGAGACATGGTGAAAAAATTTATTAGTCTCTATAAGCATCTCATTCACAGGATCAAGCTTTAAAAATTTTGCGGAAAGAAAATACGAAAATTTAAAGTTTCCAAAATTTTCTAACTTCGCAAATAATTCGCGAACTTGGTCAGCGACATGGTGAAAAAATTTCTTAGCCTCTGTAGAATACTCCTTTTAAAAATGAAGCTCTAAAAATTTTGCGGAAAGAAAATACGAAAATTTAAAGTTTCGAAAATTTTCTAACTTCGCAAATAATTCGCGAACTTGGTCAGAGACATGGTGAAAAAATTTATTAGTCTCTATAAGCATCTCATTCACAGGATCAAGCTTTAAAAATTTTGCGGAAAGAAAATACGAAAATTTAAAGTTTCGAAAATTTTCAAACTTCGCAAATAATTCGCGAACTTGGTCAGAGACATGGTGAAAAAATTTATTAGTCTCTATAAGCATCTCATTCACAGGATCAAGCTTTAAAAATTTTGCGGAAAGAAAATACGAAAATTTAAAGTTTCCAAAATTTTCTAACTTCGCAAATAATTCGCGAACTTGGTCAGCGACATGGGGAAAAAATTTCTTAGCCTCTGTAGAATACTCCTTTTAAAAATGAAGCTCTAAAAATTTTGCGGAAAGAAAATACGAAAATTTAAAGTTTCGAAAATTTTCTAACTTCGCAAATAATTCGCGAACTTGGTCAGAGACATGGTGAAAAAATTTATCAGTCTCTGTAAGCATCTCATTCACAGGATCAAGCTTTAAAAATTTTGCGGAAAGAAAATACGAAAATTTAAAGTTTCGAAAATTTTCTAACTTCGCAAATAATTCGCGAACTTGGTCAGAGACATGGTGAAAAAATTTATTAGTCTCTATAAGCATCTCATTCACAGGATCAAGCTTTAAAAATTTTGCGGAAAGAAAATACGAAAATTTAAAGTTTCGAAACTTTTCAAACTTCGCAAATAATTCGCGAACTTGGTCAGAGACATGGTGAAAAAATTTATTAGTCTCTATAAGCATCTCATTCACAGGATCAAGCTTTAAAAATTTTGCGGAAAGAAAATACGAAAATTTAAAGTTTCGAAAATTTTCTAACTTCGCAAATAATTCGCGAACTTGGTCAGAGACATGGTGAAAAAATTTATTAGCCTCTGTAGAATACTCCTTTTAAAAATGAAGCTCTAAAAATTTTGCGGAAAGAAAATACGAAAATTTAAAGTTTCGAAAATTTTCTAACTTCGCAAATAATTCGCGAACTTGGTCAGAGACATGGTGAAAAAATTTATTAGTCTCTATAAGCATCTCATTCACAGGATCAAGCTTTAAAAATTTTGCGGAAAGAAAATACGAAAATTTAAAGTTTCGAAAATTTTCAAACTTCGCAAATAATTCGCGAACTTGGTCAGAGACATGGTGAAAAAATTTATTAGTCTCTATAAGCATCTCATTCACAGGATCAAGCTTTAAAAATTTTGCGGAAAGAAAATACGAAAATTTAAAGTTTCCAAAATTTTCTAACTTCGCAAATAATTCGCGAACTTGGTCAGCGACATGGGGAAAAAATTTCTTAGCCTCTGTAGAATACTCCTTTTAAAAATGAAGCTCTAAAAATTTTGCGGAAAGAAAATACGAAAATTTAAAGTTTCGAAAATTTTCTAACTTCGCAAATAATTCGCGAACTTGGTCAGAGACATGGTGAAAAAATTTATCAGTCTCTGTAAGCATCTCATTCACAGGATCAAGCTTTAAAAATTTTGCGGAAAGAAAATACGAAAATTTAAAGTTTCGAAAATTTTCTAACTTCGCAAATAATTCGCGAACTTGGTCAGAGACATGGTGAAAAAATTTATTAGTCTCTATAAGCATCTCATTCACAGGATCAAGCTTTAAAAATTTTGCGGAAAGAAAATACGAAAATTTAAAGTTTCGAAAATTTTCAAACTTCGCAAATAATTCGCGAACTTGGTCAGAGACATGGTGAAAAAATTTATTAGTCTCTATAAGCATCTCATTCACAGGATCAAGCTTTAAAAATTTTGCGGAAAGAAAATACGAAAATTTAAAGTTTCGAAAATTTTCTAACTTCGCAAATAATTCGCGAACTTGGTCAGAGACATGGTGAAAAAATTTATTAGTCTCTATAAGCATCTCATTCACAGGATCAAGCTTTAAAAATTTTGCGGAAAGAAAATACGAAAATTTAAAGTTTCCAAAATTTTCTAACTTCGCAAATAATTCGCGAACTTGGTCAGCGACATGGTGAAAAAATTTCTTAGCCTCTGTAGAATACTCCTTTTAAAAATGAAGCTCTAAAAATTTTGCGGAAAGAAAATACGAAAATTTAAAGTTTCGAAAATTTTCTAACTTCGCAAATAATTCGCGAACTTGGTCAGAGACATGGTGAAAAAATTTATCAGTCTCTATAAGCATCTCATTCACAGGATCAAGCTTTAAAAATTTTGCGGAAAGAAAATACGAAAATTTAAAGTTTCGAAAATTTTCTAACTTCGCAAATAATTCGCGAACTTGGTCAGAGACATGGTGAAAAAATTTATTAGTCTCTATAAGCATCTCATTCACAGGATCAAGCTTTAAAAATTTTGCGGAAAGAAAATACGAAAATTTAAAGTTTCGAAAATTTTCAAACTTCGCAAATAATTCGCGAACTTGGTCAGAGACATGGTGAAAAAATTTATTAGTCTCTATAAGCATCTCATTCACAGGATCAAGCTTTAAAAATTTTGCGGAAAGAAAATACGAAAATTTAAAGTTTCGAAAATTTTCTAACTTCGCAAATAATTCGCGAACTTGGTCAGAGACATGGTGAAAAAATTTATTAGTCTCTATAAGCATCTCATTCACAGGATCAAGCTTTAAAAATTTTGCGGAAAGAAAATACGAAAATTTAAAGTTTCCAAAATTTTCTCGCGAACTTGGTCAACTTCGCAAATAATTCGCGAACTTGGTCAGCGACATGGTGAAAAAATTTCTTAGCCTCTGTAGAATACTCGAACTTGGTCAGAGACATGGTGAAAAAAAAAATTTATTAGTCTCTATAAGCATCTCATTCACAGGATCAAGCTTTAAAAATTTTGCGGAAAGAAAATACGAAAATTTAAAGTTTCGAAAATTTTCTAACTTCGCAAATAATTCGCGAACTTGGTCAGAGACATGGTGAAAAAATTTATTAGTCTCTATAAGCATCTCATTCACAGGATCAAGCTTTAAAAATTTTGCGGAAAGAAAATACGAAAATTTAAAGTTTCCAAAATTTTCTAACTTCGCAAATAATTCGCGAACTTGGTCAGCGACATGGTGAAAAAATTTCTTAGCCTCTGTAGAATACTCCTTTTAAAAATGAAGCTCTAAAAATTTTGCGGAAAGAAAATACGAAAATTTAAAGTTTCGAAAATTTTCTAACTTCGCAAATAATTCGCGAACTTGGTCAGAGACATGGTGAAAAAATTTATTAGTCTCTATAAGCATCTCATTCACAGGATCAAGCTTTAAAAATTTTGCGGAAAGAAAATACGAAAATTTAAAGTTTCGAAAATTTTCAAACTTCGCAAATAATTCGCGAACTTGGTCAGAGACATGGTGAAAAAATTTATTAGTCTCTATAAGCATCTCATTCACAAGATCAAGCTTTAAAAATTTTGCGGAAAGAAAATACGAAAATTTAAAGTTTCCAAAATTTTCTAACTTCGCAAATAATTCGCGAACTTGGTCAGAGACATGGTGAAAAAATTTAATAGTCTCTATAAGCATCTCATTCACAGGATCAAGCTTTAAAAATTTTGCGGAAAGAAAATACGAAAATTTAAAGTTTCCAAAATTTTCTAACTTCGCAAATAATTCGCGAACTTGGTCAGCGACATGGTGAAAAAATTTCTTAGCCTCTGTAGAATACTCTATTTAAAAATGATGCTCTAAAAATTTTGCGGAAAGAAAATAAGAAAATTTAAAGTTTTAAAAATTCTGTAACTTCGCAAATAATTCGCGAACTTGGTCAGCGACATGGTGAAAAAATTCCTTAGTTCCTGTAGAAAACTCCTTTCAAAGATGAAGCTCTAAAAATTCTGCGGAAAGAAAATACGAAAATTTAAAGTTTCGAAAATTTTCTAACTTCGCAAATAATTCGCGAACTTTATTAGCGGGATGGTCAACAAATATCTATGTCTGTATAGATATCTCCTTATCAGTATGAAACTCTAAACATTTCGCGGGCAGAAAATCCAAAAGTTCAAAGTTTTGAAAATTCTATAAATTCGCAAACAATTCACGCGTTTGATTAGATTTACGTTTTGTGATCTCCTTAGTTATGATTTTTTCTACACAAGATGAAGCTCAAAATCCGCGTATATAAAATACACAATTCAAAAAACGTATCTTATTATTATCAGCTTACAAAAAGTTGATTTTAGAATTCTTCTCTGTCGGTTTCCGTTTCTGCTCTGTAAATATTAATTTCACTCCATATCATATTGAATTCGCGATCACTTTTTTGTCTTTACAAACACTTTGGCAGTTATGGCACCCCTGAGGGCCCTAACGCATTTCGTCCCTGGCGGCAGCCATATTAGCTATTAATTTTTTCAGATATGAATCAAGTTCGCGAATTATTTGCGAAGTTAGAAAATTTTGGAAACTTTAAATTTTCGTATTTTCTTTCCGCAAAATTTTTAAAGCTTGATCCTGTGAATGAGATGCTTATAGAGACTAATAAATTTTTTCACCATGTCTCTGACCAAGTTCGCAAATTATTTGCGAAGTTAGAAAATTTTCGAAACTTTAAATTTTCGTATTTTCTTTCCGCAAAATTTTTAAAGCTTGATCCTGTGAATGAGATGCTTATAGAGACTAATAAATTTTTTCACCATGTCTCTGACCAAGTTCGCAAATTATTTGCGAAGTTAGAAAATTTTCGAAACTTTAAATTTTCGTATTTTCTTTCCGCAAAATTTTTAGAGCTTCATTTTTAAAAGGAGTATTCTACAGAGGCTAAGAAATTTTTTCACCATGTCGCTGACCAAGTTCGCGAATTATTTGCGAAGTTAGAAAATTTTGGAAACTTTAAATTTTCGTATTTTCTTTCCGCAAAATTTTTAAAGCTTGATCCTGTGAATGAGATGCTTATAGAGACTAATAAATTTTTTCACCATGTCTCTGACCAAGTTCGCGAATTATTTGCGAAGTTAGAAAATTTTCGAAACTTTAAATTTTCGTATTTTCTTTCCGCAAAATTTTTAAAGCTTGATCCTGTGAATGAGATGCTTATAGAGACTAATAAATTTTTTCACCATGTCTCTGACCAAGTTCGCGAATTATTTGCGAAGTTAGAAAATTTTGGAAACTTTAAATTTTCGTATTTTCTTTCCGCAAAAATTTTAAAGCTTGATCCTGTGAATGAGATGCTTATAGAGACTAATAAATTTTTTCACCATGTCGCTGACCAAGTTCGCGAATTATTTGCGAAGTTACAGAATTTTTAAAACTTTAAATTTTCTTATTTTCTTTCCGCAGAATTTTTCATTTTTCAATTTTCTGATTCTTTTATCTCACGACTTCTGAATAGTAAAAAAAATTGGTGAGGCCCTGACGGGACCCCTAACGTAGTTCGTCCCTGGCGGCCGGCCATATTAGCTGTTAATTTTAAGCGCTAGCTTCAGTTTCATTCTACCCCTCAACCCACACAATGCACTGGTTCAGTGATGATGTAATTATGGTTCCACTGACAATTAAAGTGACAGTAGATTTTTTGAGTGCGTTTTGTTCATTGTGTTTACCTAAATTATATCGTTTTTTCACTTATATGAATATATTCCTAAAGTAAGTAGATAACATGCATCAAATATACAATCGTTTAGTTACCAAATAACATACCTTTCAACTATTTTTATGACCTGTAAACAATATTTAGAAATAAACTAAAAACAGTAAGAACGTATATGTCAAATTTATTGATGTTTTTGTTAAAAGTTTGGTTAGAATTAAATGTCAGTGGAACCAAAATGACATCACACTGAACTAGCGCATAACTGCAGTGGCCATAAGTCAAACACGAGATTTTACTTTTGGCCACCCATTTGACTATAACTCACGAATTGTTAATTTTTAGTCATTACTAATGGCCATCCTGATATTTATTTTTATTTAAAAAAATATATATGATGTCGAAAACAAAATACATGGGTATTAACATCTACTTTCCTCTGGAATTGCAAATTTTCAAAAGTATACTTAATAGATGTGATTTTTGTTATGATGTTTACAAATAAATTCTTAGGCAAAACTATAAGTAATGCTTGCATGTATTACACACTATCTATTTTACTGATTTCCAATGGACTTGGTTTATTAGTTGCAAACCTGCCCAATCATGTTACAACATGCTCATTTAACTCCTGTATATTATTTAAAGTTTACCCATGTATATCAGGTATTTATTTCAATATAGTTTTAAATTTTAAGTATTTGGGTCAACTCCACATAAAGTACACCTATTTTTATTATTATTATTATTATTATTATTATTATTTATAAGTAATGGACAGTGTCCAATATCTTTACACTTTGGACAATGGATAAAACATACTTAAAACTAACAAGTGTACATAATAAATTAATGTCCCTATAAATTAAAGGCACAAAAAGAGATTTTTTAACAAACAGATATATTGTTAAAGACATTGAATTGGCTAATTTCATTGATCTGTGTAGTTGGTATTACAAGTTGGTAAGTAGAACAAGTTCGTTGCTGTGGTTGACTTGAAGGGAATATTGAATTGCAACTTGTGTAGAAGATCCGAGCATTTTTTTTTGTAAAATTTAGAATATCACACAGGAGCATGTGATCTTTTGTGGCTCTCCTTGGCTTTAAGGTTTTTAGACTCAACATGAATTCGATTTCATTATATTCGGTGAGATTGTAGTTTAACTTGTATGAAACATATCGCAGAAATTTGTGCTGAATTTGCTCCAATTTGTTAATATGTATATTATAGCAAGGTGGCCATAGACAAGAAGCATATTCAAGGTGAAGTCTAACTAATGATACATACAGTGAGCATCATAAGTCTTACCTCCCTATCTAACTCGTTACTGGAGTCTTGTTAGGAAAATCACCGAGATACGTCGATTTTTGATTTCTACAATATACATTTTTGTATGAATGGTTTACCCTTAATTTCGTCCCTTACTGGAGGGGAGTAACCCTTTCGAAAAATTTAAATGGCATGGGGTGTTGAGTGATTGGGATCTAAAATTAAGATCGCAGCGCCGTCTGTACTTGATATTTGAACTAATTGTTATGGCTTGTTATTGTTTACATTTTTGAGTTTGTAAACAAACAACCAACCCATAAAAAGAATTTAGTTTATATTGGTGCTATTTTAAGGAAAACATATTGTTGTTAATTTTTTGTGATTAGACACTTTTATTTCAATAGTTTTTAGGTTAAAGTAAAATGTATATTTTTATTTGGTAAGTAACCCCTATTAATTTTGTTTTTGAGTTACTTTAATTCATTTATGTTAATTTAAGATATTTGTGTTATCTTTTAATAAAATATTAATGTATTTATTCTATTTTTATTGAGATGTCTGAAATAAGGCTAAGTTTAATAGAACTTATGAAGTATATTGGTTTAGTTGAAAATTCCAGGACTTTTATTAAAGAAGATGCTATTTTAAATGCAAGCCACTAGTTTTCATGTGGAAAGAATGAATTTAGTGATAAACATATATCTGTTTAGGCAGTTGTTCTGCAAACTAGTGCATTGAATTCAGATCCCCATATTGTTGTAAGCCAGTTCTTATTCACAAGATGTTAGAAATTGGTGAATGGCAAAGTTTGTTTTAAGCTGGGAACAGTGCAAACATATTTCAGGAGTTTTAATAAAGTGTTCTAGGTGTAGGTATACAGTTTCAAAGAATTATCAAGCTAATTCGATTGAATACCTTATGATTTTGTTCTACACCCTCATGTATATTATTTATTCTACGCACTGACTACAGGACGAAAAAGTAGGCCATTGAACGAATATATTTATCCATTCTATGAAGAACACTGTACAGTTATGAAATCCACCAATCACAGTTCATATTTGATCACAAGGATACCATTATTTTTCTTAAATTTTAAATGAGTGACAATTCTGTCAAACTAATTTTCAGTATATGTTTTAGTTATTGAGATTAAATATAATTACAAATGATTATTGTGAACAATCGATAAATAATGGCACTACACAAGATACAGAATAATTGTCCTTTTAAAATCATCTATTAACACAAGTAGGTACTATTTCTTTTTGTTTGTTAGTTTTTTGATATAAAATTTACTTAGTCATAATTTTAATTTGTAGTTTGTACTAGTTTTTAGTCTTAATATTTTTATAATATATTATTTAATTCATGTTACTTATTCTTTTACAAATGTATGACACTTCGCAAGTGTTCTTATTCTCACCTTTTTAATGCACTGATGTTTTTAATGTTTGGATATTGTGTGAATAAATTATATTATTATATTAATAACAAGTAACTTATGTGATCTCTTCTTTAAGACATTAAATGAAAATGTACAGCTTGAAATTTATGATTGATTTTGTACTTGAGAGAATACTCTTTTTAATAATTATTTTTATTATTTAGTTTACTAGTCATTGTGTACAGTTACATTTTATAATGAGTGATTGTACATTGATAATGTATTTTTGTATATTTTTTATATTATTCTGTAATGGAATAGTTGAGTCTGTTGGTAAAAAGGCTATTATTATAAGCAATAAATATAAAAATCAAATATTTTTTTATTTTTCCTGTTAACAAAATATGCCAATGTTTACATAACAATGAACGTTCTTTACAGTTACAATACGCAATAGGCCATCTTCTGAAGTACTTCAGCTGATTTCACTGTATTTTCTAGTACAGTATGTTAAAGTTATTAATGCCAGTGAATGAACAAAACTGTTTGTCAGATTTGAAAAGATCTGAAATTGTTTTAATTTTTATGCACTTGTACACTAATGGTAAAACACTTGAAAAAGAGTATTTGCAACTTCTATGTCTTGTTTGGTGTGAGTAGCTAGGCTATCTTGAAACAAATCACTCTCAACTATGACTTGTATATTCTCACTATCACATTTAACATTGATTGAACTTTTTTTAGTTTGGATCTTCTGTTTGTTCTATCAATATTTGATTTTGAGGTTTATCGAACAGAATCGTCAAACATTTACTTAAAAACTGGTAGGAAGGCACAGCGATTTTTTTTAATATTTATTTTCACTTTGGATGAGGTATCTACAACACAAAGAAGGTAAAATGAAAACATTCAATCGAAAAATAAATCTATATTACCTCTAGGCAAATAATTATCTTCTTTAAAATGCTGTGCATGGGAACAAACTTTCAAATACTTTGATACTGGCTTCTCAATTTTCAACTTTTGTAACCATGCATTTCTTGCAGAATTTCCAATTGTATTTTATAAAAATTACCCTACATTTACCAATTTTAGGAAGCAGACGAAATGTAAAAAGAAGGGTCCATTTTTTTTAGGGCTGCATTGAGGCACACAAGTTTGTTTTTCACTGATATTCCACTTATAGTCCAACTAATATAATATTTTAATATTTATGATAAACATTTTAAGTATTAGCTTATTATTATATAAGATATTTCAAACAAAATACTTGTTAAATTTTAAAATAACATTTACTGACATGACCTGATAAACTTGACAGAACACAGACGGTCAAGTGTCAAATGCCATAACTTTTAGTTCACAGTAGAGGGCGTATCGCTTATCTTCAGATCCCAATAGCTCATTTGAAAGGGGGTTTTATTCTCTATTCAACCGTGCAAAAAATTTTAAAATTTGCTTAATTAATTCTCGAGTAATTATTGTTTCAGAATAACGGAAATTAACGTAGCGCACTCATCCTCAGAATTAAAATTCGGCCCTGCATGATATCGGTTTTGGTTCAGGCGTGAAGTAAAACTTTTTGCCATTAGACAAAGTCACTGTTAGTTTAGTTGCTTTCCTGTTTGTGATGTTTTGTTATTTTTAAACATTAATAAATCAACACGTAATGAAGCAAATTTCAAAATTTTTTGCACGGTTTAAATAGAAAATAAAACCTCCTTTCAAATGAGCTATCACTTACCATCCCATGCCATTTAAATTTTTCGAAAGGGTAGCTCCCCTCCAGTAAGGGATGAAGTTAAGGGTAAACTATTCATACAAAAATATACATTGTAGAAATCAAAAATCGACGTGTCTCTGCGATTTTCCTAACAAGACTGCAGTAACGAGTTAGATAGGGGGGGGGGGTAAGACTTATGATGCTCACTGTATAAAAGTTTTATTGCAGATATAGTTGAGAAGTCTTGTGTATTACGTTTAACGCAACTGATCAACTTTCTGCGCAGATGAATATCATTTATATCATAAACATTGATGAAAGGGTTTCTAGATCATCTATTGATTTGAAATTAGCTATCCTAACAATTTGTATTCTGTCAGTAAGATAAATCCTCATCCAACTAAAGAAAAAACCATTTATTCCTAGTCTTAAGTTTGTGTAACAACACTTCATGATTAACGTAATCCATATAGATTGTATCTACCTGAACTCCTTATTCCAAGGCATTAGATAGATAATCGTGGTGAGTGAGTAGATTAAGCTAAGTGGATTTGGAAGACTGAAAACCATATTGTTGGTCAATTAAAATATTTTTAAATGAAGGGGTGAGAATGTGACAAATACAACTCTCAAAAAGTTTGGGTATAGTACTAAGGATACTAATTGGACGATAGAGACTGGGCAGAAAAATTATTGAAAGTCAAAAGGTCCAAGGGAAAAATGATGAAATCGAATTGATCGAAATTGTAATTAGTCGAAAATACAGAACATCGAAAGTACAAATAATCGAAAATATAATTGGTCGAAATTAAAAAGGGTTGAAAAATCAATTGGTCGAAAATTCAAATGATCGAAAATACAATTAGTCGAATATAAAAAAGATCGAAAAGTACAAAAGAAAAGAACAATCATTGGGAGCATGTTGCGAGCCTATACATTTGTCATTTTTAATTTTACCTAAAATGTTTTTGCCACTTTAACGTAAAGCAACTCTGTATCTTGTTACTAGGTGCTTTCAAACTTGATATTTTAAAAAGATAAGCTGAAAGTTAAATACGACACAGATGTGGAATTTCAAATTTCTGTTAAAATGAAGATGACTATAGCTTTCGTACCAGTAAACTATGTCCTTAAAGCATATGATATTTTACACAAAAATAATATCATTCCAAAAGAAGCAAAAGGAATTATACATTATTTTAACGAATCAGGGGGTGGGTACGGGACCACAGAAAATAAAAAAAAAAAGAAAAGCGAAATACGAACATTCCCTATGGAATTATGAGAAAACGGTTCTTCATCTGCCACATACCAATAATTATTTTGCAGGATGACACTAACCTAGCCAAACAATTTAGGTCCAAACATCCTTCAATTTGAACATTTATGAAAGGAATCCTCAGAGAACAATCTTTCCAAGAACTCAAAATTAATCAAAATATCAGTGGACATATTTTTAAAAAACCTAAATTTTACAACAAAAGTAAATGGCTAGAAATTGTTACAAGTTTTCATATTGATGGAAGCAAAGATTACTTTATTAATAATTTGAAAAATGTTGCCAATTTGTAAATTGTTGACTTATTTTAATTAATAAAACTTATAAAAATATGTGGTAAATTCATATTTAAAGCCAAACAAAAATGAGCAAATAATGCTTCCATTTTCCATATATTTTTTCAATTCGTAATTGAAGACTTTTAATCATTAGTACTTTCGATCATGTGTTATTTTGATCATTTGTATTTTCGATCTTATGTAATTTCGATCAATTGTTTTATTTTGGCTCATTTTCAATTTCGATCTTTTGTCACTTTTGACCTTTTGACTTTCGATCTTTTTTCCGCTCACTGTTAGAGATGTTAGACTTATGTCCATTTTTAAAGATGGGAGTTATATAGCTTGTTTTTCATGTACTAGAACAAAAAATGCCAGTACTCAGGGACTCGTTGAATATATGAAGTAATGGCCTAGCGAGATTAAAACTACTTAAAAAAAATAGATGGAAGAGAGTTGGGACCAGGTCTCTTATTTATATTGAGGTTGCTTTATTTCAAATAAATATCTGATATTAAAATTCTGTGACTTAAAGAGGTTGATATTACCAGTATCATAGAGAGAAGAATTGGGAATTTCAAAAGTGCTATCAGAATATGCTGATGCAAAATACTCAGCAAACATGTTTACTATATCATTACCTGAATTACCAACTATACCATTGAATTGAGCTTGGTATACCATTTTACTTTCTTAAGTTTACAAAAGTCCAGAACTTTTTAACATTTGTAAGCCAGGTGTTCACATAAAACAAAATGTGTTGTTCATAACATTCACGATTTATGATTAAGTAGTTCTAAGAAATCCTTTCTTTTATTAAATTGTAATATTTAACACTTAATACTGTTAATAATATTGATGACAATTTACTGTTTTTTGTAAATTGGCAAATCATGGGTTTGCTGTTGTGAATTCAAATAAAAAAATTGAATTGTCAGAAATGTACTTATATCTTTTTTAAATGATAAATCAGTGCCAAACTAGTTTTGGCATTAATAATTTTAAAATTAAAAAAAAAATCACGTCGTATACGATGAGTTATCCCTGTATAATAATTCAGTTTATGTAAATGTATACAGCTAAATCAATTAAGTATATTCCATGTCAATAATTTCACGTAGGATAATGGAAATTTACTCTAATAATAATTATCAAATATTTATAAATAAAACACAACATATTATGTACATTTAAGTTATTTAGTGAATACCTCTACATTTGAAGGGGCAATCTATGATAAACCTTATCATTTGAATATTTCTATGATTTTTTCAGTGACTTGCTAAGGTTACAGCAATACTTGCTGATTAACCTAACCCATGTTCAATAACATCCAGTCAGAAGATAAAAACATAAGTCATACATTTTTAATATTTAGTCAGATGGAACAAATATCAACAATAAATACTAGTTTATTTTTTTATTCCATATATTTGACTAGTTTTTTTAAAGTATTAAACACATACATATAATATTTACCTACTTTAATAAATGAGGAAAATACCTAGAACTTTGATCGATTAAAATTATACTCATCATAACTAGAAAAATAAAGAAGATGCAGACATAAAAGGATAAGTAAAATTAAAAATTGCATAAATGTTTTTTAACGGCAATACATTTTTATGGTTGAGTTGTTTAACATAAGTTTCACTGTGTGGAAACTTTCATTATACCAGAAATCCTTTGTGACTAGTGATTACTTATTTATTGCAACAGTTTAGATTTGAGTGGTTAATGAACAATTTTATATTTTGTAGCTAGTTCAGAATTAAAATTTAAATGGTGAGGTTTATATAGAGTAAAAGTGAAAAGTTGTGTCAAATTGAAGTAAATTTGATAACTGCACAATCTGATGTGAATCAGATTCTGTGTTTTTTTTTTTACAAAATAAAGGTAGTACAATGATGCATTTTTTACCTTTAAGTAACGTATTATCTAGATTGTACTTATTATAATTGAACATCAAAATTAAAAATTTCTGTAAAAACTTTCACTTGAGATAGAGACCAAAAGATTCTGGTCGATAGCCCTTTAGGAATACCCAATAAATATATTTTTTTTATTATTATTATTTATAATCAACATTTAGTGACTAGTGTTCTGAAATGTTGCTCAGTTATTTGGCGTCCTAGCTGTACCGGTCATAGGAATGGAATAAAAGGATACAGAGATATCTTGATGAATGATTCTTCTTTTACCTTTTAAATTTATAAATAGAGTGATTAGTTCTAGTATTGTCTTAAGAAATATTTATTTTCTAACTTCTACGTAATGAACATGGCTCACTTCTATTTCTTGTTTAAAAAGCCATAGCACTAACACGAACAGAGAATAGAACTTTTATTAATTGACGATGTCCAAATTATAATAAAACATAAGCAGATAATATCGACATTTTTAGCATTAGTATTTTGTGCTCAAAAGAACTTTAAGATATAGATGTGCCTAAATGTTCTACTGTTAAAATAAATTTGGCCTTTATCTAGCTGGTCCTGTTATTTTATTGTAATTCTAGTTAATCCATACAATTTAGAAATACTTATTGTATGTGTCAATAAATGAATTCAATGAAAACTTTTAGAAACATTTTTAGATATTTTGTTAGGCTATTTTTGGCGTTTTTTAATGTCTATTTTTAAATTATTTTATTTTTTTAAATAAGTACTTCAAAAAAGGTTTAGAAAAATTTCAAACTAATTGAAACTTCAAAAGATGCTTTCTCATATCTCTTTTAATTTTGTGTGAACACTTCCTAAAATTCCATCAAATGAAATTAATCATAAGTTTTATAATATTTCAAAGCAGTCTTTTTTCAAACAAGGATGATGGCGACAACAGTAGAATTGATCATAATTTACATTTGTGATTAGGCTGTATGTTATTTTTAGCAATAGTTAAATTAATAATTAACTTAAAAAAGGTTACTATTTTACTGTAAATATGCATCATATTGTTTAAGCATCAATTTACACATAACACATTTTTATTTATTACTATTTAAATATTTAAAGTTTTTTATCCATTGCAATGCGAATATTACAAAATATTTAGTTGAATAACCATCATCATTAATTTGACAATGAGTAGATACTTTAATTACAAAAATATATATGAGCCGTTTATTTTAAAAGTGACCAAAGTCCATTTATATTTAAATTAATATATTCATTATCGATAATGTCGATAAAGGTAATTTTAATTAATTAGTATTTAACAAGTCAACCTCAGTTTTGGACAATTACATTAGTTGAATAATCAGTACGTTTAATTAATGCAGTTAAACAAAATTTATACAAACCCTTATATATCTCAATTTAAGTATAAATGGACCCTTAGGCCACTTTCAAAATAAAGGGCTCATATCATAAATCAAGTTCCTCTTAGCTTGGCAACCAACCTGTTGTTAAATTGTAAAAAATCTCTCTCTGATCTGTGTTTAGGCACATCACACCAAGCAGGATGTTGTGGTTCCAGGCTCATTACTTTACTAGTACTAAGGCTTTAGGCTAACTGCACTTCTCTCAGTTTTATTACCTCAATAGAGTAATACTCTTAATCTATTTAAGGATATTCCTGATGGAAGCTTTGGAAATTTCTTTTGGTTCCAAGTTTTGTACCCTAAAGAAGTTGATATTATTTTTTAGTATATCCAACATACCTTTAGTCCAAGTCATTCAGCTCAATACCAGATTTACTTATAAAAATTACTGCAAATAAATGGAATATTAGCAATATTTAAATAAAAAATATTATATTTTTTAATGTTATTATATCTATAAAAATGTTTACAATTATTTTGACAAATCAGTTTAAACCCCAAACAATAAAAAAGTACCTGTGTTCTATTACTCTCTTTGTATGACAGAATCACCTCTTGTGGACTGTGCTCAGCTCAAGGGAAATTTCTTGTGGGCATTTCCATATCCTAAAAAATGGATATACAAAATTAGATATTTGGCTAGGCCAGTGACTTGATGCCCTAAGCAATCCACACCTGTGGGCCTTCCTATCGATACGTAAACTAGTATCGTTCTTAAAAAAAAACTACGCAGCATCATCGTTCTTTTTTTCATTTTTTATTGTGAGTGAATTTGTGCGAGGCAAATCACAGGAACTTATTTTTTTAATGATATTTGAATGAAACTGTTGAATTTCGGTTCCTCAATTATCGGTATTAAGGTATCGTGGATATGTGTTTACTAAATTTCTACAATGATGACTATGTTCTGAAGTTTGTTTGGGGGCACATAATTTTATTTTTTGGTGGTTTCGGGGGCCCTTCAAGACGTGATGCCCTAAGCAATTTGGTTGTGGGCTAATCCGGCACTGGGGTAGGCCTTTGAGTTATTCTAGGAGATAATATTCTGTTGTTTTTTACTAAAATTATTGTTTAGACAATACTGATAGTGGGACAATCAGAAGTCCAAAATTCAACTTCAATCTTTCTGATCCGAAATATTATGTACTCAATAGTGCCTTTGTATTCCTGTTGTCCATAACAGCTTAAAATCATTACTAGTTCCATCTGATCTAAGGTATTAAAAGTGAGAGGCCATCTTTAATCGCGATGCATCTTCTCTAATTTGATACACTCATTGATTTTTTATTTCAGGCGCGCATAGCATTCCTGCAAGGAGAGAGAAAGGGCCAAGAGAATCTGAAGAATGATTTGGTGCGGCGTATTAAGATGTTGGAATATGCCCTAAAGCAGGAACGGGCTAAATTCCACAAGCTAAAATATGGAACAGAATTGCAACAAGGTAAAACTCTAAAAATTGAACACTTTAGTTTTGAATTTTCTATTTTTTTATTTAATTTTAGGCGATATGAAACCACCTGTGATAGATGAGTCTAGTGAATCTCAAATAGACAGTGACCAATCGTATGTGTCTGTCTCAAACTCTACTTGGAAACAGGGGAGACAACTATTGAGACAGTATTTGCAAGAAATTGGTTATACTGATAGAATAATTGATGTGAGATCAACCCGAGTTAGGGCTCTCCTTGGCCTAAACAACAACAACGCTGATCAAGAAGATAACCAAAATGGTAGTGGAGTCAATTCTAATGAGTCCAATAAAAGAGCTAGTGAAACTCAAGGTAGGTAATATTTTTTAGAAAGATTTGACAAATATTTTAATAATTTTATTCCAGGGAGAAGAACTCCTGCTAAAAAGGCACAACCAAGCTCTCTAGCTGAAGCAATGATGTTGGATACAGAGGCGGCTGTGATGGCAAATTTGGACTTTTTGTCCAATACTGATGTTGATATGGATGATGATGATGATATGAGTGATGATGTCGATAATGAACCTACAGATGATATTGAAGATGATGTTAAGCTTGGGAAGAAAGGTATGACTTCCAATATGAGTCAAATTTGAACACAAATGTATCAAATTTAGTAGTAATCTGGTTGTTCAGTTATTAAAGGTTAGAAATAAAATTGACTATTTTTATTGCTATTGATCAGTTATATGGTATTTTTAATTATTTCTTTTGTAAACATTTTTACTAAATATAAAAAAAATGTTATTTAAAGAAGCAAGCATATCTTTTCTTTTTCAGTCAAGATTACTATTAAAACAATTCATCAACAATCTCACTTTTTAATTTTAACACATCTAGAACGTGACTAACTTCTAATTTTATTCTGCTTGTTGATAGTTAAATGAAATATGATTTTTATAGATAAAATGGATAATGATTTAGGTTTAGGAGATGACGTGGATGCAATAGCCTTAGAAGTGTTCAACGAACTCAATAGACTCTCAGAAGCCGAGAAGAAGCAAGATAGTAAAACTGAACAAGGTGATTGGAATAAAGGTATTTATATTTTAAATGTGCAAAGGATCAATTTATAGTGTGAGGTAAATAGTGAATTCCTAAACTTATTACAGTTTTACAAGTTCTGTCAAACGAGAACTGAGGATGAATTTTTTTCATTTAATTTCTTTGTTTTTATTTTTGATACTCTTTTGCCTTTAGTTTGTTTTGATTCATTGAATGAAGGTGTTATATTACAAATTTAGACATTTAAGTATACAGATGAAAGAAATAAGGAGTAAATTCCAGAATGAGAGGGGTGACATGAACATAAAGAAAGGTTGTTTAAAAAAAAATGCCCCGAACCTGCCACCTTCGGATTTTCGGCCCAACGTCATAACCATTAGACCCCAGAAGTGTTATATATCAGACACCTTAGATAAAAGAGACAAGAGATATAAAATACACCGGTGTTTAACCTGCGCAAATGTTGCCAATTTCTAAAGAAAGGTTAACGGAGTGGGGGAACTGGGCAGAGACCCAAACTCTGTGACAGGGACCGGACTTTGTTTATTAGCATCATAATGAACTATTAGATTTATTTAAATTATATGTTTAATGGAATGTTGTATTATGAAATAAAATTAACGTTATTGTTTAAGAGGGTTCTGAAATACATTTCTGTGCATTTGTGGTTGCATAGTCTACCAATTATCGTATAAGAACATCTAGACGTACCATTTTCGGCCGTTGATGACTAACAAAATTAGATTTCTATATATAATCGGTTTTTATTTAATAAGTTTAACAGGGTTTCTAGTTTTTTGAGCTTATTTTAATTATAATTACTTTTTATGAACACTTTATTCTATAGCCTTCACACATTCATAAATAGAAAAGCGTATAAATATATGTAGGTAAATATATTATTTGTTTTAGTTTTTATTTTGGAAATTTAAGAGATACTGTATTGAACAGTCTTCGTCCAATGCGGCCTCTAAACGCTCAATATATATAATCGTACCATTTTAAGACTTGTACAACACAAAACGTGACGTAATCTAACCAATCTTTTGCTGTTTTTTTATTTGTACTCGACCCATAATAAAAACCACTTCTTTGTCGATTTATTAAAGTCACAGTGATTATTCTCACACAATTAGAGGTTTGTTCCAACATAAACCAAATCAGTTTGCGTACTGTCGGGATTCTACGCAGTCTAGAATTCGTGTTCCAACAAACCTTAGACTCAAAAATGTACAAAAACATAGTGTTCCAACACAACCAAAACAAACCGATTTGTGTACTGTCAAATCAGTTCCTAGGTCTGAATAGGAACGAATTGTCAAGACATGCGCAAAGCCGCAATAAACTGAACATTTCGTGATTGTAATTATATTATTTGTATCTATTGTCTCTGACAGTTCTGATTTGTATTTGTTAATCGAGTTTAGTCTTTATAGTTTTTGTTCATTATCATTTATTTTATTTTGTGGTTTATTATTGTAATAGTGTTTCTGTTGAAGTTAAAAAGTATGTTCCAACATAATCGAGTTCCCAGTTGAGTCCCAATCCCCGACCAGTACCTGACAAGTGATCAATTACTAGTCGTCGACAGATTGTCAACAATAAGTCTTGGACTGGTTTATGTATTGTTCCAAGATGGTTGTTGGAACAAACCTTAGATATTCCAAAGACCTGTCATACAATAGTTGTCAGTTGGAAGGGCTCATAAATCTAAGGGGATTGCGACATAGCCTTTAATCTTGGACGCTATTTCTATTTGAAATAGTAATCGCCAAGGCTGCCAATTTATAGAAAATGCATAAACGGTTTCTATAAAAATAATATTTTCATTGTGCTTGACATAAAATATTTAAATTTAATTCATTAATTTTGATTTCACGTATTGTAAATAGACTACATCGTATGTCGCAACCCTTTAGAGATTCCAAACCTTAGAACCGCGCTTCATTTGTTTGGAATGCCTAATTTACTAATAAACATGTATTTGTTATTTGATTCGCATTCGCAATGACATTGACAACCACAGACAGATCACTTATTTTGATGACAACCACTGATCTGTATTATTTTACTGGATAGGATATAGCCCCCTAAAAAACGTTCCGAAAAATTGGCCGATTTGGGCAAATAATATGGCGGACCGGATGTTATTTAACGTAACCTCTATTTCCATTTGTCATCACATTTGTCATTTAATTGTGTCAACAAGCTACGATGAGATGTTTTTATTGTGGAAACCAAAGTAAAAAGAGTATGAAATAAACAATAAACGTTAATTCCTGAAGACACAATATGCTCACGTCTCCATTTTTATATTTTCTTTCATAAAAAATCAAATCATGGGTGAAGTTTCCCGAAGAACATCGCCCGCAAAAGAAATAAAAGAAGAATAAGAAGAAAAACTAATCAAATTATAGGTTAGGTATGTCAAATTATCCCAAATTTCAGTTCTGTGAACCCACCATAATTTGCCCAAATCGGCCAGCATTGTTGCACTTCCGGTCTCCTTGGTGGAAAGATTTTTTAGTATGTTAAATATAGCCTATATCCTATCCAGTAAAATAATACAGATCAGTGATGACAACACATAAAATTACAACGTTGCCAAGGGTGGCATTCTTTCCTTTTATTTGCACATTACAGAATAGAAAATTATTTGTTTATAAATGGGGTTTTAAACTTGGGTTTCATAATGAGCTCAAAGCCTTTTATAAAACGCCATTAGCGCCCTTGATTTTTGCTATAGGAATGTCTTTTTCTCCACTATTTAAGCAAAATCGGTACCTATTAATTTTTTCCGACTGTAAGATTTTCGGAGCTGAACTTAGGATAATTTTTTTTAGAAAGTGTGTTATGTTATAATTTCAGACCAAAATCTGCAAGCTCGTTTCATAATTTCGCGCTCGGATTTTGTATTTATTCTGTAACACTACCTATTTTATAGCAATTTTATGCCCACCCTATTTATTTTTCTGTGAATTTTGTTTTGTTTCGTAATAGAAACAACTTTCATTAGGAATAAATTTTTTGTAGAAATGTATTTTAAAAACGGACTATTTCCAACGCTACTATGAGCTTTGTCTGTGGATTCACAAACTATCTGTAGAGACGGCAACACCGAACCTAAAAGCTCGAACTGAATTCAAAATTCGCCAAATATACACAATATTTATTGTTTTCCCACGATACACATACTAGTTACTAACGGTATACTGACTTTCGATTCAAATTTTGTCCAAACCGCGCAGTGACGTAATTCGGGACGAACTTTCAAGTTATTTTGACACTTTTTGATTGAATAGTGTAAAATAATTTAATAATTTATTTGTTTTTGTGTTAGTAGTGACTATATTTTCTTATATATAATAGGGAAGAACTGAATTAATATTTAAATGGCCGGGCTGCGCGGTGGAGACTTGCAAAATCCATAATGCGAAATTCAAAAATAGTGTAATGTAAGATATTTTCGAATGCCACAAAATGTGGATAAATTCTTATCATAGAAAGGAAAAACTTAATTTAAACAATAATGGTTAGTAAAATGCACAAGTGTAATAGGTTTAGAGACAGTGAAAAGTTGCTAAAATATTATTTTAGCATGCAGTTGCCCTATCTACTTTGAGGAAAGTAGTAAACATAAACGCAAGAGAAGAAAACTGAATTCCACCAGGTGCATGGGGCTTTATTAAGCAAAGAAAATAGGTATTTTAAAATTTTAGCAGATAAAGCAGTAGTTTCCTGTCCCAATACAACGGTCCCTTTTCAAGAAATACTATGCAAGAGCAGGACAGGAACATATATAAGAATAAGATACATGAATAGAAAAATTGGTTTTGAATATTTTCAAAGTAAACTTGGCAAAAAAATGTTTAAATTTACCAAATAAAAAATTATTTTTTGTGTACTTACTTTTCATAAAAAAATAATTTGTTTCTGCATACTAAGAAAATAAATTTAAAAGGAACTACCACTCCCAGAAAGTACAAATTTCAGTCAAACTTATATTTTTAGTCCATGTTTTTTATTTATCTTATCCAGGTTATGGATTTTGTCACAAAATACGTAGAATTTATGAAAAAAATTAATATTTTTATTAGTATTATTTACCTTAAACCTTCATATTTGTAAACGAATATATTACAAAATAACCAATAAAGCTTAAGTAACTGCATAAAATCTAAAACCGGCGATATATCCAATTTCAAACACTATTTCCCATTTAATACTAACAATTCTGTTCCACATGACGTCACCGTCAGTCAGCTGCATGCGCAGGAACACACCGTTATTCTGTGTATCGTGTTGTTTGCAATTTTATACATCGATCGGAAAGTAACTCTGTAATATTTATTGGTTTAGGCAACTGAACATACTTTTCGCGACTGGTGCGCCATCTGGCATAGAAAATATTGATTATCATGGTATCCAAACGTAAAAGAGGACCGTTGGGGGCAGCACCTCCCGGTGCCCTCTGAAATTTTTATGCAATGTTCAATTTTAGAAAAAACTACTTACTTTTTTCAAAAATGGTAAATACACAAGTTTTTCAGTGGCAAATGAAGAATGGCGGATGATAACATTTATACGTATATGACTTGTTTTATATTTTTTTCATTTTATTTTTTTTATGTTTATAAAAAAAAGTTATCATGCGCCAATCTACGATGCATAAAAAGCACGGATACAAAAAAGATATTTTTTTTGGTGAGTATTAAACCCGCAATTTGAACATTAACATTTCCAATATGGCGGACGGGTATAGAACCCTCTTAATATCAAACAGATACCACGACATTTTATGTAAAGAAAAGACCTTATATAGAATATTTCGTTAGTGTTTATTTACTACTCACTTTTCTGCAAGAGACTACAGTAAAATGTTGAAATAGAATATTGTTAATAGAGCAAGAAATGATACTCATTGTCTACGAGTATTATAAAAAAAGCATGTGCGCAGGCGAATACTGCAAATCAAACCTTGTGAGTTGAACATTATATTTTTTCTACAGCTATTACATAATATTAAAAATTAGTCAAAATGAGAAAATGATGTTTTGTATTGCAACCTCAGCTTTTTTCTTTAGGAATATTAATTATTATAGAGTATGAGTCACATAAAACTCTAGAAATGCATATGTCTGAAACCACATAACATTTTAAAATTTAAACCTATTAAAAGTCATTTGGTCACTAGGGGTGGGTGATTATCGAAATAAATAATCGATTATTTTCGTTCAATCGATTATTTTCAATCTATTTTTTATCGTATTTCCTTTAAAATCGACTACTTGATTATCTTTGAAAAATCAAAAATAATCGATTTATTAAAAAGCCAATAAAATAATAAAATTAAATTATTGTTTATTTTAAATAAGCCATTTTTTTTTTTCGTCCATTGAAACAGATTATTCGATAATCTTTGAAAAATTGAAAATAATCGATTAATCAACAAAAAATCGATTAATTAAAAAGTCGATTAACTGATAAATCGATTTTCAAAAAAAAACCGATTTATCGATTATTTTAAATAAGTCTTTCGACCACTATTTTATTGTAAAAATGTTTTCGACTATGTTAGCCATTAGGCTTAATAATAATGTAGGAGGATACAAAATAGAAGGGATACTAAAATAGCGAAACTGAATTATTTTACCATAAATGTTTAGACAAATCGTTAAATTTCTTTAAACGTTGGTAGAATTATAAACTAACTTCTGAGTCAATTTAAATTTATGGTAAGAAGGTTACCCAAAAATTAAAGGTGAACCCCGACCGGGAAGTTAAATACTCCCCAAGGGAAAATACGAAATTATATGTTACTCTGTCTAATCCTAATAATAAAAGAAAAGACACAGTAACTACAGAAATTTCTCTTAAGAAGAACCTTGAGGGACATCAAAAACAGGTCCTTTAAGGTCTGTTCCAACAACGATCAGAAACTAGTTACTGACATCAGGATTCTGCGCAGTTCGACCACTGAATTATATACTGCGCAGAATCCTGGTTTCTGAGCGTTGTTGGAACAGACCAACAAAAAGAGTTTCCACAACTTGTTCTTAACTAACATTAACAGAAGTACAAAATGGTTGATGATACATTTGACAGGCGACAAATTTTTGAATGGTCAAAGAATGAACAATCTTTGAAAAATAATTGAAAATGAATAGATGGTAGGTAACATTACATTAAATAATTGTGATATAACAATTAATTAAACATAAAAAGTTATTGAGAGTTAAGGCCTTCCGATAAGGCTCTAATAGGCCGACGGCGTTTTTTCTTAAATTGTCGCCGGCCGACTGCTTAAAGCTCAATTTATAACCGCCGTAACGTAACTTAAGAACTTAACGAAAGAAGTAAAAACTTAAAGCATAATTTGTAACCTCTGTAACTTAACGCCGTAGAAACTTAATGCAAGATATAAAAATAAGCTATTTATACATGTCCGTAACGTAAAAGTTGAGCTTGCGTAAGTAGTTAATATATTCTTTCTATATAGCAAAACCATAATTTATGGGTTTTACTTCAAGGATATGTACATAGTTTACATTTATTTATTTGATAAGGTTGTCTATAATTTGATAATCTCTGAAAGACAACACGCATGCTCAACTCATACATTATAGACATTTATAAATAAACTTATTTTGTGTATCTCACTTTAAGTTTATACGGCGTTACGTTACGGTGGTTATAAAATTGTTATACTTAAAAGTGTTCTTTCCGTTTTCCCAGTGTGGAGTTGTGGACGGCATTTTATGAAAAATCTTGTAGAAATCGTGTTGGTAGGTTGATAGATTGTCATAGAATGGATGTTAACTTGTTAACATAATATAACAAGCGAGTGATGCTTTTACATATAATTAAGGGCAAAAGATGCTGGTTTAAAAGATGTTACAATCGTTCACGCGGACATTATGTTCTTGCTACCTTGAAGGTTCGAATAGTTCTTTCTGGTTGAAAAATGTCTGGTCACGTTGAGTTAAGAGTGTGTCCTTGACACTGTCTTGTGATTGGTTTAAAGAAATGGTGTGGTTTGACCAAGCTGGCGTGGAGCGAGATATGATGTGTTACAAACTGTTAAATAACTGTTTGCATTTATTTTAAATGGGCTTATGCGGGTGCGAGTGAAATAGGTCTGTGAGTGGGAGGGAGTCGAAGCTTATGTTTATTTAGACGAAATTTTTCCAGAAAATGAGAAAGCTATATCCCGCCTGCGTTCTTAATTGCTTCTAAATGTTTTGTTACCAAGTGATAGCTTTTTTGGATATTTGAAAATACGTTAAACGGCATTAACCAGGATTGTCCTTGATTTTAGTTTATTATTTATGTAACTGAAACATGTTTTTTATTTTGTGTAAGATTAAATTAGGTCAAATTACAGATTGGATAATGAAATATATTGTTGGTCTTACATTATTTATACGGGGTGGATCAAAAAGAGAGTAACTAAAGTATCTGTTCACATGGTTTATTGTAAAAATTAATTAGTTTGCATTTTAAGTATTTTTATCTGTTCATTATGATCAAAGAAAAAGTATAGTAGATTTACCCAGCCAATAATCAATCACGTTCCTTTAATCATAGAAATAATAAAAATCTGCTTTGTATATTGAACTTTTATTGTAGTAACAACATGAAACTATTAATATATACGAAAACACAAAAATTAACAAAAAAGAAACATTTTTCACTTTTTAACCAACTATTGTAAAATAAATAACCAATAGTTGACCAATGCAAAATAATAATAATACTAAAGAAAAAAGTAAGCAAAAATAAAACAGAACTTTTAGGTTATAATTTATAGCTATTCAATTTCGTCATTATTAATTACATTTTGTACAATTCATACTGTAACGATTGTTTAATTGTAACGATAGTTCATTTATTTAAAACATTTTATTTATAATTTATCCATAACATACTAATTAATTTATATAATACTTAGGCACTAAATCACAATTCTAATTTATTTATTACGATTTGTCTTTACTGTCCAACACTTAAATTGAAACTTCTCATCCATCGACAAACGCGCTATTTATATAAAACCAGCTCTGCACCAGAACACTCAGGGATCCAGAATGTTCGGGATCTATGACTCAGACGCCACACAACGATCTACCTGTAGCTTCTCGAAGCAGTGCGTTTGTCTCTATATGGCTAGCACTACGACTTCATACCGCGGGCAAAGAAAGAATCGGCTTCGCGTCACAATACATAATTATTCATTTCTCTTTATAAAATATTATTTATCCCATTCTTCCAATACATTTGACTCCAAAAAGCTTGAATTTTGTAAATGCGGATTTTGAGCTACATAGGTAGTATGTACCGTGCTTTATTTGCATAATAAAAATAATATCGATGTCACTTAATCAAACTGAGATATATGGGGAATTAAATATCAAAACATAGTAAATACCAAATGGCAGCCATTTAGTTTAAGCTGATTATCTTAAAACTACAAAGTGAAAATAGGGTTTGTGGTCCGATAACTGTGGAGGCCAGAATAAGAACCAGGACATTTTGGTTGTTTATATTACTCTGGTACCCAAAGGGTATTTCGATGAAATAGAGCCAAACTAAACTAATACACATAAATTGTGCCTCCTGTAAAATATTCACATACCACTTTTTGCAAACTTCCGTTTCTGACATATATTGTTATATCATTCTTTTTATTTTCTTCTCACCCTCGAAATCTTCATTCTCACCTTTGACCTTTTATTATTGGTCTTTTTTACGTTTTTTTCCAAGGCTCTTTGCTTTTTTTTATTTCACTTCGATTTTCTTTTTATTCTCATTAATTTTTGTAATGTTACTCATCCCAATCAAGTAACTACTGATTACCAAGCAACTCTTTACTCCCATGGTTTCATACTTTACATAAACACTATTATGAGGCCACAAAGTAAAACATGCTTGGATCGTATATTCTTAAAAAACTATTAAGACTGAAAATCTATCGGTGAACTCTTATGTAATCAGCTATGATATGACTACACAAGTTCCTACAATACATATAAAACTATAACTAAAATCGATACTGATAAATTAAAACAAAAATTCGAAACTGTCAACTGGGAAAGTGTTTGCAATGAAAATAATCCAGAAATTGCAACACAACTTTTTTTATGACACGTATCTTAATATTGAAACATGTCAAACCACTCAAAATATTAAAATTAAAATCCATAAAAAAATAATAACAAATGGTTTAATTAATTCTATTAAAACTAGGGATAAACTTAAAAAATATCTCCAAAAAACTATACTATTAACAAACAAACTCACTATAAAACATTTAGAAATAAACAAACTAATATCAAAAACTAAAAATGACTATTATAACAATAAAATAAACCAAAACAAAAATGATCTGAAAAAACTTATCAATTAATCTCTGAAGCAACTAAGGAAAATCATAAAAAAAAAATACTAATTTACAGATTGTTAACCAACAAATGAGGAATTTGAAAATGATAATGAAATGGCGAATTACTGCAATAACTCCTTTTCGACTATTGGCACGAATATGTTCACAAATATCCTTGAATGTAATGTGGATTTTCCTGTGTCACTGAAAAATCAATGTTTCTGAAACCGATATGCGAAAACGATATTATAAAACACATAAATAGTTTAAAAAACAATAGTGCCCCGGGATTTGATAGTATAACAGTAAAACATCTGAAACTGCTACATCCGTATTTACTGGAACCTTTAATGCATATAATTAATTGTATTTTTAATACAGAAATCGTACCTAAACAATTTAAAACTTCAATTATAACACCTATTTATAAAGCTGGTAATCCAAAATTAATAACTAACTATAGACCTATTAGTTTAATTAGTAATGTGGCCAAAATATTTGAGAAATGTGTGAAAGATAAAAACTAATGACTTACTTCCCAAGCACCAATATGGCTTTACTGAGGGTCTTAACTCAGGAGATGCTATGCATGAATTGATTTCATATGTTACTGATGAAATGAATACTGGTAACAAATGTATAGCTGTGTTTCTAGATCTAGCAAAAGCATTTGACATGGTGCCACATCAGAAGCTCCTAAGGGTATGGTCCGTTATTAATCGAAATATCGGTTACTCGGTTCAAATCTAACCGCTCTACTTGACATTCCTGAAAAATCGGTTAATTTAGGGACGCGGTTACCTGAAAAATGGTGACTTAAACGTCAATTTACTAACAGCTATATTTTTATGGTTACTATTAAGTCGAATGTCAATCTGTCACAAAAGTGACGTAAATATCGGCCGTGGTCCAAAAGTAACCAAGAAATTAGTTTTTTTTTTCAGGAACCGCTGTCAAAAAATCCTGGTTACTTGCGGTTAGTAGTCGGTTAATAACGGACCATACCCTTAATGTTCTTGAACAGAATGGAGTGAGGGGCAACGTGTTCGAGGTTTTTGAAAATTATTTGACACACAGACAACAGAAGATAAAGGTCAGAGACAATGTGAGTAACCCTGAAAATATACAAATCGGAGTGCCTCAAGGGACTGTTCTGGGACCTATACTATTTAATTTATACATTAAGAGCTTAACTCAGATTGATATTCAAGGTAAAGTTGTATCATATGCTGATGATACTCAGTGATAAAGATTGGGAAGCCGTCAAGATACATGCTATAGCTGGAATGGAACATATCAAAAACTGGCTGGATGTTTTTAAATTGTCTTTGAATGTTAACAAAACAAACTACATTGCTTTTTCAAAGATAGTGGCTGATCGACCTCAATTTAGAAGCTTAACATGTCAAAATTTAGACATACAGGAAACAGAAACATCCAAATATTTAGGTATAATTATAGACCAGCACTTAAAATGGGACTGTCATATAATATATTGTAACGAAAGTCTAATTTATTTAAAGTTTATTTATTTAAAAACACACTATTTACAATTTATTTCAGACGTACTATTTAATTTATATAATATTGAACACTAACTAACAATTCTAATTTATTTCTTACACTTTTACTTTTCAATACAACGTTCTATATTAAACTAAACTCGGCGCTGATACGTCGTCTAACTCCGCTACTGGAAAATGCTAGAGACTTCGCGAATATGACTAAACGGCACTCCCCAGCCATTCCAGATGCTTCGAGTGAATCAGTGGCAGACATTCGAGAGCGGTCCGGCTGTTTCCATGCGTCAGCGTTGCTTCGGTCACGAGTTGATTGCGTGCGTATACAGGGTCGGCTTAGGAATTCATGACAATATATTGCAAAAAAACTTCTGATTTATAAATTTTATCTTCTAAAACAATTTCTCTACCAGGATCTACTAATAACATTATACTACAGTCTAGTAGAATCTACACTACGGTATGGAATCTTAGTTAGTATGGGGAGGCCTGTTAACTTTATATAATGAAAAAATTAGCAATGTTAGATGTTTATATATTCACGCAGTGTGTTGTTATATACAAAAAATGAATTTTTAAAAAACCCCTTTAGAAAATAGACAACACTAGAACTGCATCGAACATGTGCATTAAAGTACCAAAACCAAATAGTGAGTTTTTTAAAAACAGTGTAAATTATCTAGGGACAAAGTTCTATAACATAAAATTATTAAACATATAAAAAATTCTGTAAATTTAGCAAAATATACATTTTTCAAAATAATGCAAAGTTTTATCAGAATATTCCAAGAATAACGGACTTAATACATGGATCTTTTTTAAATAGATTTTTTTTCTGTTTCTTGCATAAATTGTATTATTTTTTATAAAAAAAAAAATGTGTTTTTTTATTTCCTTTATAATTCATTAAATATAATTAAAATAAAATTTTAATTTTTGTCAACACATACAGGTGTTCTCACCTAGGTGCTTGTTATTATGTAATTGGTTTCCATTATTGTACTTTATTGTAACTTATTTATTATTGTAACTCATTTTAACTTATAACTATTAACTATTGAACTTGTCATACCAGCAAATTATTGCAACGAAATCAGTCATTGAATAATTTTTAAACATCATTTTAATGAGTTGTCCCTCCCTAGTGTGAATACTGCACAAAATTCTTGATTAGAACAGTAAAATTGTAATAAGTCTGAAAGTAACAATGCAAAAAACGATTTTCTAATACATGTTTAAATTTATTTTCATCTTAGGCAAGAGAGCCATAGGAATAAATGATGAAGATAATGTGGATTCTTCATTGGGTCTTGGAGAGTTAGCTCAACTCACTGTAAACAATGATGCTGAATCTACTTATGATATCGCTAGCAGTAAGGTGCGTATACCGATGAATATCTTAAAAATAAAATTATTAAAATTAATTTAGTTTTTAATTTATTTTATAACTCAATAAACATCGTATTGAGTACGTTCTGTTCTAAATTTAAACATTGGATACATTTTTTCGGTTAATTAAAATTTCGTTATTTCTTAGGAGGCATTTAGAAAGACATGGAATGCAAAATACACATTGCGTAGTCATTTTGATGGTGTAAGAGCACTAGCTTTTCACCCCACTGAACCTGTGTTAATAACAGCAAGCGAGGACCATACTCTTAAATTGTGGAACCTTCAGAAGACTGTTCCGGCTAAGAAGAGTGCATCTCTCGATGTAGAACCTTTGTACACTTTTAGAAGTCACACAGGTAAAAAATATATGTTTTCTGTAGACTATAGTTTGTTTTTCGGCTCATTTTTTATATTTTTATTTTATTATAAATGATTATTAAATTGTTTTAGGTCCAGTGTTGTGTTTGGCTATTTCCGGTTCGGGTGAACATTGTTACTCAGGAGGCTTAGATGGTATTATAAATTGTTGGAACGTACCAAATTCAAACATTGATCCATACGACTTGTATGAACCTGATATTTTAAATGTCACTCTGCAAGGTCACTCTGATTCCGTGTGGGGATTGGCCGTTTTGAATTCCAAGCAGCAATTATTGTCATGTTCAGCAGATAAGAGCGTCAAGTTGTGGACGCCGCACGCTAAAGTGAGTCAGATATTAAATAACTTTGCAATGATGCCCTGTTTGCTTTTAATACATATTTTTCTACAAAGCAGTTTCTAGTGTCAACGCAAAATTGCCGTTTGTCGTTCAGTTTTTTTCCTGATTACGGTGACAAATGTTATAGATTTTTTTTGTTTTCCAATGGAAGATATCGTATTGCGATTTTTTCTTTAAAAGTTTGTTCCTTAAGGTTTATTTTACTACTAAAATAATCATTTAATATTTATTCTCTACAGCAAAAGAAATTTTTTCTTTGTCTCAATTTGACTCCTTTCTGTCACAAAGTCCCCTTAATTAATATTTTGCTTTCTTTCAAATGTTTTAATTTCTTTAAAATAAATAATAAAATACAAAGTCACATAAAATGGATTTAATGAATATGAAAAGAATTTAAAAATAAGGTTATAATTGTTTGGGGACAGTGGATTTGGCCAGTTTATAGAACGAAAGAAATCTAGTCAAAAAAAAATACTTAGTGGCTTTTGCTTGTAAACCAACGATTTGTCTAGGTACAACTTGTGTGTCATAATAAAGCTTCCTCCAAAAACGTATAAACATATAAATAACGCAAAGGATATAATAATTTAAAAACAATACAATAATTAAATATAAAAATCCAATATAAAATAAATAAAAAAAAAAAATGCATTGGAAAGATATCAACAGTGGTAATTATTTATAAAAAAAGGATATAATTGGTTAGTGGAGTGCCTATTTTGAATAAAATATATGGAAATCCCATTGGAACCAAAGATGTCATGGACTACATATTATATTTAAATAACATGTATGTCACCGAATTAAATTAATATTATTTTAATACTGGATACATAGGCACCTCAACGGATTCTGATGCATTTTTTGCTTCTGTAATTTTTGACATCTTAAATAAATATGTTTGAAGCAAATATTGACAGATATTCTAGATTAATGACCTGAATTAATAAAGGGGCTTATTCTCTAAACTTCGTTTTTGTAAGCATTCAGTGCATCTATCTAGAAACGCGACAAACAACTAACAAAAGTGTAAAACACAAACGTTTTGGTATTCTCAACTTGTAAAAAAAGTAAACAACTTTTAAAAAAGTTATACATGAGTAGCGTTTTGCTGTTCGCACTTGTTTTGACATTTAAGGTTAAGATTTTCGGACGCAGATAAGTCAAACATTAAAATATGAACCTAAATATTATGGCTTGAATATTTAAATTTCAGCAAATGTATGCTGTTTATTATGTTTTTGATTTCTTATAATTCTGCAATATGCCTCAATATATTCTAATAGAGTTTATAATTATAATAATGTCAAAATACCTAACCTTAGATATTTAGACCAATCAGCATTTACGATTTATAATGACAGCTTACGAGAAAAAATTAAAATCACCTACGAATAACAAAATAGTCTAGCATTGGAGAATACCATAATCACATGCTTATCATTTTGGTGATCGAACTTTGTTGAGAAGTACGCTTGGTGCTTTCGTTGCTATGCATTTTCGTCTGAAAGTTAGAGAATAATCCCCTCTGACTTGTTCTAGGTTAATAAATTTATCATTAATAAACTTTCAATATGTTTTTAAAGTTTTCGGAATTTTAGATATTTTAATAATCTCCAAAATGATATGTGTCATAAATATTTTCTAAAAACGAACATTTTTAAATGTACCTTCAACTGAGTACCTACCTAAATTAGCAATAATGAGACCATACAAAAGTGGTTTTACATTTTTGTTTTCAATTTTCAGCAACAACTTCTTTCAACTTATGTATCCGAACAGGACGGCATTCCTTCGAGTGTGGACTTTGTCAGAGATGAACCCAATCGAATTGTAGCGTCCTATTCTAGTTTAAACTGCGTCATTTTTGATACAGAAACGGGTAAACCGGTATCGCGTCTAGAATCCACTGCCCCTGATGGCGTCAATAGCAGTGCGCGACAAATTAACAAAATCGTCTGCCATCCCACTCTCCCTCTGACCATCACAGCCCACGAAGATAGGCACATTCGATTTTGGGACAATCATACTGGGAAAATGGTGCATTCAATGGTCGCGCATTTGGATGCTGTTACAAGTTTGGCTGTTGATCCCAATGGGTTGTACCTTCTTTCTGGTAAGTAATACAATTGGTTACTTATTTTACCTCTGTCTAACCAAAGTGCTGTAATTAATAACAATATCTTTATATTTGAAAAATATTCATATTTTCGTTTCCAAAAACCTGGACATACTTTTAATTGAATTTTTTGGCACTTCTTTTAAAATATATAATATTAAAAACTTAATGTTTCTCAGAGATTTTAGAAATTGGTTTGCTGACAAAAAGAATATTTTTTTGTCATAAAATTTGGTTATTTTGTGAAGCCAGTATTTTTTTCCACAATTGATACAGAAGCCGGTTGCAAGAACATTCATTCATATTTAGTAAACTTTGACATATATCTAGATTATGAATAATTTGAGAAGAGTATGTTATTGAGACAGATCACATCTCGAGCTTTGTCAAAATTTATCAGGACCATACATTTCAATGGACGCTCTTGCAACCAGCTGTAAGAAGTATACTTTGATGTCTAATTTAACAATGCAACATTTTCGCGTTTTAATTCCGAACTTAATGTGACTTTGGAGCTATGCCAAGAAGAATTTTAATCATTTTTGGGAATGATGCGCCAACTGTTTAATAAAAGTACACTAAAGTCATGAAAATCTTGAATTAGTTTTCACAAAATTAGCTGTTATCTAATAACAATGAAACAATCAAACTGTTAAGATTAATTAACAGAATATAGGTAAAAATTAAGGAAACCTTCAGTTACACAAGAAGGTGTTATAGTAATACGTTTATTTATTAATGTACATGGTGACTAAATAGACTAAATAAATGTCATCAGTTGGCTAAAAGTAACATTGATAACTTCATTAGTAATTCTAAATGAATGTCAGTGACTTATTTGGCAGAACTGATACTTAAGTTGTCATAAAAGTCACTAAGCATGACAATTTTCATTTCTGGTAGTGTGAGATCTCTAGTCTTACTATTCCGACCTTGCTTGTCATTAGTTGCCATCTACTACACATATAAATTGTATGTTCCAAGCTATTTTTTGGTCTAGATTTGAATTTCAGGACTGAGTCTCTTTGTCTATTTTCCTTTGCTCTTCCTGCCACCATTCCTGTCATCTCTGCGTTTTAATATCATTGGCCGCCTGTCTGCCTAATGTTTCCTGTTCTTTAAAGAGATTAATATGTTTATTGGGGGTATTTTAGTCAAAATTATCACTAATCTTGTGGATGCAGTTCTTATTATTCTTATGGCAACTTGTATTTGAATCCTCATCAGTTCAGATATACTTTTTTGTTTATTGCTCTTTTCCAGAGATGATTGATTGCACAACCAAGCCTAGGATATGTTTATTGTAATTTCTATGTCCCAGGTATTAAGCATTATCCTAGATAGGTTTCCTATTGTCTTTGTAGCCGTTTTTGTTATAGTTATGTGCTGTCATCCTCATGTTTGTCTATATAGATATCTAAGTATTTAAGACTCTCTTGGCTTCCGATTTCTATTTCTTCTATCTCTACTGTTATGCTCTTTATTTTTCTACCAGCTACGAGCAAAACCGCTTCCGTTTTCAGAGGGGCCAGTTTTAATTTTTCGGCCGGCGTAAAGTTCTGTTGGTTTTTGCCACCAATGTTTGTGAATAAGTAGTCTTCTGCAATACTGTATCCCACGTAACTAATTGATGTCATCAGTTGGCTAAAAGTAGTAAAATAATAACTTAAATAGAACACTAAAACAATGTCAATGACTTATTTGACAGAACTGTCTTAACGTTTTTATGATTATTGTTTGATATAGACTTCATAGTATTTATTTAAATTTTGAATTTTCGTTTCATCATAAAAATGAAAAAAATTATATATTTTGTATAAAATTAACTCTGTAGAAACAAATATAATTTAATTCAAGTCAAATCTTCATTAATCCGTTTAAACAGTTACAATGTTATTGGTCAGGTCAGAATTATAAATATAAAGATGAGTAAATTGATAAAAATAGCCCACCCAAGTCCTCTGACAAAAGAGTATCGCATTTTTAGTTACAGTTTGCACGTGTGTCTTCTTATTTCAGTTGTACTTTGTTGTTTCTTAGCAGCGTAAACTTTATTAAGGTGTGTTTACATGAATACAAGAAGTCACTTTGAAAAAATTAAGATTACGTTTTACATTTTGTCTACAGATACTAGAACAATTTCCTTTCGTACTTTAAAAATACATATTCCAGATGAACATTGGTTTTTAAGATCTTTAGAGTTTCTAAAGATAATCCAAAACCAGTACAAATTCGTGAAAGAGACTCTTTGTTAAAAAAAAAAAAAAAATATAACAAGAGGCAAAGAAAATATTTATTTGATAACTCATAAATTTTTTTAATCAATATAATTTTCTTCACAACCTGACTGATTCAGACTCATCACTACTTGCCGTTGTACCTAAATTAATAATAATGGGTTCTAGATCAGAAACATCTAATTGCTTGATTCTTTCTCAATCGGAAACAATTATGTTTTTAGTGTGTCTTACATAATTGTCCCACTGAGTATCGGTAACATTATTCAAAGCTTCTGACCAAATCTGTAATACATCTTCCAGTAATGACTTTGTTAAAATGTTTTCATCATAAAAAAACCATTTGCACTGTGACCATACCATCTCTATCGCATTGTACTGGCAGTGATATGGAGGAGTTCTTAATATTTTATGCCCATATTCCTCAACATATATTAGGTAGAATTATTTTCGTAGGTAGATTTTGACTTACAACATCAAAAATCTGATATTTCATACTATAGATTGGATAATTAATGTTATTTTCCTGCAACCATTTTACCATTTTATCTTTTGTCCAACTATAACATGGAATTGGTTCCATGTACCGTGAATGACAACTGGCATTATCGATTATAATCAAAGAAGGATGTTCCAGACTAGGTATAAATTTCGCCTTAAACCATTTTTCAAAATTTTCTGTGTTCATATTATTATGGTAATCCTCGATTTTTGTTTGACTTTTAAATATGAGGTCTGCATTTTTTATAAACCTTTCTTTATTGCCACCCACCATGGACAATTATGTATCGAATTACATTTCCTATTTTTTTACTTGCGTTTACTTCTTTCCATCTTGCCAACTTTTTCTGTCACTTCCCTTGCTGGGTATATACCCACGTCTCATCCATAAATGCAGGCTTAAAGTTACCCAGCTCTATCTCCTTTTTAAATTTTTTCAAAAACTACATTTTTTTAACTGAGTCGATGTTCGTTCCAATAAAAACTCTCTTGTTACTTCTTTTAAAGCAAAAGCCAATTTTTCGAATTCATGTATTAATTGACTTTTGTTTAACTTTGGCTTACTTTTTTAGACATTATTTTTATATAGATTTGTGTCTCTTAAAATAGGAAACTACGTTTAGGATTAAAGTTTTTGATTGATCACTAAATCGTTTCACCATTTTGTTGAAGACTTATAAAAACTTTTGAAATATCAATTCTAGTAACTTTTTGTCTCATCCATTTTACATTTAAACAATAAAGAAAGCGAATGGTCTTGGAGTATTTTTAGACTTTATGTATAAATACAATAGATAAAAGTAATAAAATAAAATAATACAAACATAAAAAATGGAAGGCGAAAAATAGACATTTGTATAAATTTATTATCCAGAACAGTTTGGTGGTAAGCATGTAGTACAAATTTATATTGGAAGATATTCTTGCACTGAATATGGACATATTTCTAAAAGCTGTTATTATATTAGATAATTGAATGTTTTTAATTTTGGTGCACTTTTATGCTCTGTGACAGTTTATTGAATAATTGTATTCCAAGTATTGTTGGTGACTTAGCACAAATATATGTACAAACAGGGGAAACAATTTCATCTTTGTTCCTGGTGCTATATAAATGAAAATCGCTGTTACGTTCTAAAATATATACTCCGAATACGGTAAGGATTTTAAGTTTTTTAAATAGTGAATGACAAGAATTTGTTGGTAGAATACCAGCCCAACATCTTATAATCCTCTTCTGAGATATAAATACTTCATTAACATGGGATGATCCGCCCCAGACGCATATACCTTAAATCAACCTTGAAACGTTTGCAAAGTAAATTTGACGACGATGGTGAGGTTTTAACATGCATTTAAGGTCACGAAGTTGAAAACATTGTTAATTTAAGGTTGGCGCTAAATTTTGACAGTGAGTTTTAAACGATAGATTTTTATCGAATGTTATTCCTACAAATTTTGTGGAATCAACTGTATTTATATGTGTGTTGTTTACAGATATATCTAGACAAGGTATTTTAGAATTTTGGTATATATGGAAATAAATGTAATTAGTTTTTGTAATTATTAAATAATAATGATAGATTACTAGTCCATTCCAAAAATATTTTAATTGACATCGATTTTATTTTTTAATTGCTCTTCAATGGAATCAGAAAACATGCATGGTAAAGTAATTCTGGGTTCATTTACATAAATGGGCGTATTTAGTGTAATTCAAAAATTTTATTCTAAAAGCTAGCACAAAATCTAATTAAAAATATTTTTTTGAAATTTTTATCTTTTCAAATTTTTGTACAAGAATTTTTAAAAAATTTAAGCATATTTGAAACGGCGCCACAGTATTTTGTATACATCGTCATACTGAAGCCTAAAATCTGATTGGCTAAATTATAACCTTCCAGACAGTACAGTCTGTTCGCTATACTTACAGGGGTTTCGGATTAACAAAATTATGCAAATTAGTCATTGACAACCAGTTCCGATAAGCCTCTTCCCAAGAAATTAGGTAAAATTGCCCTAATGGTCAGATTTAAATTAAAATAACATTAGGGAACTGGTTGTCAATGACTAATTTGCATAATTTTGTTAATCCGAAACCCGCGTAAGTATAGCGAACAGACTGTAGTCCGTATGTTTTTACCTTAATGCCGCTTCTTATAAAGTCGGATAACCGACAATTTAAAGGTTAAGATCGTATAATTTAACATAAAAACATATATTAAAACTAAAAAATATTTGTTTAATTTCAGTTTTTATGAAGCAACTTACTATTTTAATAAACTTTACTTCTTAATCAAAATGTTATTGAAATTATAATCGCGAGATCGCGAAATTTTTTCGCTAAGTCTGGCAACGCGGTTTCATCTGTTCATCTAAATCCTAACCTCGTTTTCGATTGCGAGATTATTTTGATTTATTTTAAAATTGTTATTTAATTTTTTTAAAAATGGCCAAAGTACAAACATGATTAAAAGAAGAATCTTTAGACAATTTACCCAAGGTACCTATTGTAGGCAATTTATTTATACATTCCTGAAGAATACAATAAATAACAGGCAAGCTTTGTTATAATCGTTTAACCAATTAATAACATTTGTATATGGAATGACAATACAATTCAAATTTGCAATCCTTTTTTTTGTCAGGGTCAGTTAAAGATCCTTTAATAGGAATTTTAGGTGGTATATTTATGAGGCACATCTTGTTATATTGTCTGCAACTTCATCCACCTAAAAAATAATGCAAACTAATTAGTACCCTCAGACTCAGTGTTAAGTAAAAAGGTAGGTATATTGACCCTATTAGTCGATCAACTAGGTACGTTTTATAAATTTATATCAAATTGGAAACAAACAAATTCAAGAATATCTTTACTTACATGTAAATAAATTTAAAAACACGATAGTAGTTTGTGTTTTGCAACAGTCCTTAGCCAATTATTGTTTTTGAATGTCTAGATTTTGAGGAACTTTTATAAACATTTTATCAGATTTTTTTACTTCTCATGGTGACCATGTACAAAATATAACCAGTTTTGTTTAATGTAACGCAAAATTAAACAAATGTTTATTTTATCACACTTTTTAAAAGCAATCTCAATGTTTCCCACAATCGATTTGAGGTTAGAAGTTTTGAAATTTTTGTATCATGAGAAAAGAAAACATCTTAATATTATTCCGATTTTAGAAATAGATAACTATCATAAATGTCACTTAGAAAAGTGAACTTTTTAAAGTACTATAACTTTATTATTTATTATCTATTTAAAGTATTTATTGCATAAAAAAAGGTTATTTGTGCTTAAACAGTTAATAGCATTAGATTCGTAAAATTCGTTTACCTTAAACACGCCCATTGGAGTGTAGGCTGTCTCTCTCGATTTTAGTTTCTTGTTCTCACAGTCCTCTCTTGTTATTTCTACCCTTTGGTGACTAATATAACATTTTTTATAATATCAGAATTATAAGAACAAAAACTTTATAATTTTTAAAGAAACAAACATACCATTTTAACTTTTATTTGTAACGTTTTCTTATTAAACTTTGTAAAACGTCTATTTTTAAACTTTCAGGATCCCATGATTGTTCGATAAGGTTATGGCATTTGGACAACAAAACTTGCGTTCAGGAAATTACAGCTCATCGCAAGAAGTTTGACGAGAGTATCTTAGATGTCGCTTTTCATCCGTCAAGACCTTATATAGCCAGCGCAGGCGCTGATGGCTTAGCCAAAGTGTTCGTGTAATTGTTGGAAAAAAAGTTGTGTAATTTGTGTAAAACTTTTATCTCGAACTTCTCCGTATACTATGAACCATTACGAAAAAGTGATTCATTGATTTTTTTTTGTCATTGCTTTTATATTTTGTAGGTTAGGTGTACATATACCATGATTTTTAATATTTTGTATATATATTCTCAAGATCACTTACATATTATCTGTATTCGTTTGTAAATAAGTTTATTTATTTCATTGCTAGAATTTTATTGATTTGTCGAACACATTTTTTCTTTTATTTCTATTGTATTCCGGATGTTTTATTTGGAACTCATCCAGTAATTCGAATAGTGGTTGTATTATTGGTTCATCGCAAATTCTTTGTGCGGACCGTTTTTAACTAATGGTGCTTTTTTAAATTATTCTGTCTCAAAATCATAAAATTTAGAACATAATTATTATTTTAAATTTGTAAAAGTCAAGGTTTAAGATTGTACATTTTTTATGCCGTGGCTGAAAATTTCTTATAAACAGTAACTCTTATGAGCAAGAAAATGAATTGAACAAAGTCCTGTATTGAGGCTTTAAAAATAGAAAAATTAAGTCTTTGACTTACCTACTCAGTCAATATATTTAAAGAGGTATTGTTTGTTAAAAAATTTGAAATTCAATGAAAGGCATTTTATGAAATAATTATTATGGTCATTGGTTAAATTTTGTTTAAAGATGGTATTGAAATAATACAGCCCAAAAATTGAATTCGCCAGCTTTTTAACAGGTATTTGTCTTCTAAGAGTTGCTTTGAAAAAATGCCTATTGTACCTTAATATAATTAGCCATTATATCGCCCCAATCCTTCCAGTTTCTGTTTGCTTTTGCTCCAATTCTGAGCATCTATCTTTCTTGCATCTTCTGTCACGCCGCCTTTTTGACGAAGTGTTTGTCTTCCACCCACTTTGGTACCAAAGATCAGATAACATTCATGTCTTAAAAATATCGCCAGGAGTGCGTCTCTTTAAATTGGAGTCTAACGTTGTTGTTAAGTTGATGCATATATAATTATTATATTTCTTGATGAATACTGCTTTTGATACATTAGGAAAGCTCCCAAAATGATTGAAAGGAACATCCTAATTGAAAAGATATACTGGGCAGCGAAAAAGTCTAACACCAAGGCATGTTATTTGAAACAAATGAATAATTATGAAATTGTAGTGTGTTTTTTTCTGATTCTATTCATACAGGGTAGCGAACAAGTCTAACAACACGGTATTTTAGGGTGATGAATGGGATTGTATTACATTAGTAATGTGGAACTTTTTTTAGTATTCTTGAAAAAGAGCTATTTTCTGATATTGACTGCCATTTAAAGAATCAAGATGGCGGCGGTACGCTAAACGCTGAAGACACATAAATTTGACATGTCCTTTAAAAAATGCAGACTACAGTCCTATTCATCATCCAGCAATTTCATAATTATAAATTCATTTGTTTCAAAGAAAATACTTTGTTGTCAGACTTTTTAGCTACCCTATATACTGCCCTAAGATAAAATACGGTATCCCAAAAAAGGACCATGTTTTTTAACGCATCAGATAGCTTGAAAAAATCCGCATCAGATGAACCATATCCCACTCGAAACGTAAAAATTAAGAAACATTTACATATCTCATCCCCTTTTGAGATTAGATTATCCTTTAGTTTAGTAAATAGCAGAATATTCTTCATAGGGTACCCAGCCATTAGAAGATATTTCTGCCTAAAACCATGTAATGTATGCATTTATTTTGGAATATTTTTTATGCTCCCTTCTTATCCAAGGGATACCATGAATCAATGTGTTTGTAGTTGTGGTTCTCCTTAATTATGTATTTGTCTCCCAGAAAAAGCATAAAAAACAGGGTTGTCATTGTCAACCTCTGTTGTGATTACTAAAATGATTAGTGGTATGCTATATGCTATTATTACTAAACTAAATGGCTACATATTATTGTACCCTACAATAACTTCAACATTCAAAGACATGGGAACGGGAAAACATCTTTTAATAAATGTGTTTTTTCTCGAAACTCGTTTTAACTGATATTTGGCTTAGGAGGGCAGAATACAACAAAAAAAAATTAAATAAACACTCCACAAGAAAGTTGAAATTGTGACTTATTCATTTTGGGCCGATATTCAACATTTAGAACAATGCCGCTCTCGTCATACATCTCTAAAATGATTGAAACGATACTAGTATGCAGGATTGAAATATAACGAGAGGTTTTACTGTATCTACCTGCTTACCAGATGATTGTGGGGTCGTATTTGCAACTATTGGACACTGGACGTATGGAAGTTTTATAAATCACATTCCATATTTTTTACAACCAAATTTTTCCATTTTAATAATAAAAATAAGTAGCACTAAACAATCAAAATCAGAGTTTAAATTAATAAATTGGAGAGTAATGCTACTGCTCGCTCTAACATCCTCTTTTGTTATTTTTACTCTTTGTTGGTACCAATGGATGTTGCCTCAGATGATCTTGTTGATGTAGCTCACAATTTGGCCTGCCTATCTGAAGTTTCCTCTTTTCATAACCATTATTAAATATGTTTCCAGTCAACATGTATAATTTGTACTTCTGCTCTCCAAAATCTTCCTTTCATTGGTTTCTGAAGCCTCTTGTCGACTTGAACATTTTTTCTTGTATAATTATAATATTGTCAGTAATAGTGATATACAGGTACGCAAATTTAAACGAGTACTGTATATTTTACAATGAATTGGACAAGGTATAATAGGAACATGCCTGTAACAAAGAAGACTGCTGATCAGTGAAGACCACCCACTACATACTTCAGCAAAGGTGGGGAATCGTATTATAATCTGCTCGCTATAAATTAAGTTTGATTTTAAATTGTTACAGTTGCATTTCTAGCTGTTCTAAAACGAAATTATTTCGTTGAATTTCAAAAATTGTTTGTTACCATAAGTGTAACTGTTAATTTCTTTTATGAAAATAAATACCGTCATGGTCTTCAAAAATGAAATCTTGCAAAAAATAATTCTAAAGACCATAAATAAAAATGAACAAATCTAATGAATTAATAGTTCAGATAAACCGCCTTGCTATGCCAAACAATAGCCAAATCTATTATAAAGCGTACTTGGAAGTGTGGCGGAAGTCGTACGTATCGTGCCCCAAGCGTTCTTCGCTGATCAGCGGTTTTTGTTGCATGCATGTTCCTATTATACCTGGTCCAATTCGTTGTAAAATAGACGATCTGCGTTTAAATTTTCGTACCCACGTCGCACGGTCATATATCTTTGACTGCGTTATTTAAGTCTATGAAGGCTTCTAGTTTCTGGAGTTTGTGTTGATTTTATGAAATAATTTCTTTGAAATATGTTTCTGCAAATCCAATGTAAGCATTCATACTTCATCCAGTATTAAGGTATTGAACAATACAGCAATACTATTGTAGCTCAACCTGATTTTAAGATCCCTTTAGATCTCAGATCTCGAACATTCAGTTTTTCTTGAGTAGGCATTATACAGGGTGTGTTTTATATCGTTATTTAACGTTGTTCTATTGGAAACTGTAAAGATGATTAATTTAATACGCTATTAATAATATAACTTTAAAATCTTTTATATTTTTCCAAATCTACAGGGAAAACCAAATATTGGTAACATATTTTTCTATATGAGGATATTTATTTTCATTTTGAATTGGACTATATTTTATCTGCAATATTAACTTAATTTCAGAACTTTGTATCAATTTACTTTTAAACATGGACCCATGTTTTTTATTTTTGTTTTTTATTTAATTTTGAAACAATTTTAAGCATTTATTAATGATTTTGGTTTATTTACTTAGTTACCAAGTAGTAATAAGAAAATTTTTAATAGGTCATTAATAAGTTTGACAATGTATACATCAACTCAAAAATAATATTCCTAGTGTCAAGATAAGATTTCATTACAACTGTTACCGCTTGTGAGAAAAAGAGGGAAAGAGAGTGAGATCTCGTTGAAATAGTAAAACTTGGAATTGCATTTTTGAGTTTTACTAAGGTTAAAGCGTACCCATATTTAGAAAATTACCCAAAAAAAATCGCATGCATTTCTATATAGTCTAGGAAATAGGGCTTACGATAAAAAAGTCATGTTAACCATCTCGTGGTATTTGAGCTCTATAGTAAATTTGAAGATTTTTTTTCTATACTATATGAGGGGGTAAATCGAAAAAATAAAAAAAATAAAAATTAAAAAAATTCGTGTTAACCACCTGGAGTTAATGGTAATCATTAGCATATGTATCTAAATAATGGACAAACAATCGTCGTCAAATTCCATTGGCGGTTCGCGAAGAGGTATTTAAAAAAAAAATCATTCGATGTAACCGGTGCAAACTTTGTTTATATTGTTTCTTTGGTCATGTATATCATGAAAAAAACACGGTCAGAAATGGTAGTTTGGCAATTTTTTAATGATTTGATTCCAAAATATCGGAAGTGGTAAAAAATTTCAAAAATTACTAAAAATAGGTTAAAATTATAAAAATTTTCTGACTGCCTATTTTGGGGTCTATTTAGTCCTAAATAATGATAAAATGTCAGTCCAATTCAGTTTATTTAACCCCCCGCGACGCCCCTCCCAATAGGTTAAAAATTAAAACATTTTTGCCTGTTAAAGATTCAAAAACGTTACAGAATATATTATATTTTATATCTGATATTTAGGTTTACCGACAACCCTCCCTAGTGTTCGAAAATGGGGTTAAAAAGAAGTGTAATTTTAAATTATAGCAGATGTAAAAGTTGGAAAGGCTTTTGCCAGTTCTCCCACTTTATACACATAAATTGACAGGTTTGCGGCGGATCTCACCGAAGTGGACGCGATACATTGGCGTACAAAATTATTTTATAGATGTTAATAACAATTTCGAGTAAATAGTTTAATAAATTGTGAATAGCTGTTGAAATTTTGTAAAATTATGATTTGAATATTATAATCCATGTTTAATAATTATTTATAGTCCATAAATACATGCGATTGTCCAGTTCCGCCAATAAAAATTAAAATTACTTATTCTATGAGACGACACTGGCAGGTAAACATTACTGCGAAATTCTCGAAGCCGTCCGATGTGGTTTGACGTTTACCCCCTCTACCTAGCAAAAGCCTTTCCAACTTTTACTTTCGCTATAATATGGAACCGCCAAAATGTATTATTTTTATGGTAAATCCATTAACATTTACAAACCTTTACTTTTATCAGTGTAAATTAACTCTGTGCAAGGGTTAAAAATTGTATAAAATACCGTTTTCACCCCTAAAATCGTATCGTATCAATGTTTTTTATTTTGAACGTTTTTTTAAACTTATACATTATGGTCATTATCTATATCATCCAATAAATGTTTGTAGTCAATGTTGGGTTCTTCATCATACATTACATATTGGGATCACTAAGAGGTGTTCATTTTCCATTAATGCTGTCTCAAAACTGTCTATTTCTGAAAGAAAGAAAAACATACATAAAAAAATATTATTTTTACTTACCTATATGTTTTTCATTGAGGTATGTGTTAGGATTGATAGGAAGAAATGCCTAAGTTTATATAATGTTTTTTTTAATAACTCAGTATGTACGAATGAAAAAATTGTTGTTTTGTACAGTTTTTTTTTTGGACAATTAACATTTATTATAAAAATAGTTTCTTTTAATACCTAAATTGGCGTCGATTGAATAAGGAAATTGCGGTCCATCAAACCATTTAAAATTTAAATTTATGCTTTAGCCTAGAATGAGCTCATTAGATTTTGGACATAATCCAAGGATCGGCGGGGGTAGGTACTTTATAAGGGGTAATTTTTCTATTTTAAGGGATATTTCTGTTATTTATAGTTAGAGAAGAAAATTCCTGAAATTAAAGTTGTTTGGGATGTCATGTTCTATAATTTTGTTCATACACATATTTTCTCTAAAATGTACCTTTAGGGAAATTTGAGAAAGAATGCAAAATTCGAGTTTTTTTGTATTTGATAGAATTATTTAAATTATTAAGTCGCTCGGTGCGCCGACTCTACTGAAGGACTTTAAAGGAAAATCACGTAACTATTGGACACATCAGATTTTTTTAATAGACGAATCACAGGCTAACCATTATGTATACATTATTATTACTAATAATGGAAAAGTCAAAACTTTCAAGCATGTTTTATTAAAACTAGTAAGAATATAAATAAGAAAATGATGTATTTGAAAATTTGAAGTCGTTTTTCTGTGTTTTATATAGTTCTAAAAATATGCGTGTTTTGTCAACAACAACCCTTATTAGGCGATTCTAGGAGTGAAAAAAGAATTTTATACATTTTTTACCCCTTGTACACAGACGGATTGAATTTACACTGATAAAAGTAAAGGTTTGTAAATGTTAATGTATTTAACACAAAAATATTAAATTTTGGCGGTTCCATATGAATTTAAAATTACACTGCTTTTTAACCCCATTTTCGAACTCTAGGGAGGGTTGTAGGTAAACAAAAATATCAGATATAAAATATAATATATTCTGTAACGTTTTTGAATCTTTAACAGGCAAAAATGTTTTAATTTTTAACCTATTGGGAGGGGCGTCGCGGGGGGTTAAATAAACTGAATTTGTCTGACGGCAACATTTTTATCATTATTTGGGACTAAATAGACCCCAAAATAGGCGGTCAGAAATATTTAATAGTTTTAACCTATTTTTGAATTTTTTTTACCACACTTTCGTAATTTTGGGATAAAATTATTAAAAAATGGCCAACCTACCATTTCTGACCGTATTTTTTCCATGATATACATGGCCAAAGAAACAATATAAACAAAGTTTGGACCGGTTACATTGAATGTTTTTTTTTATTTTTTAAAAAATTCCCTGTTTGCGAACCGCCAATGGAATTTGTCTGACAACGTTGGTTTGTCTATTATTTAGATACATATACTAATGATTACCATTAACTCCAGTCGGTTAACAGGATTTTTTTTTTTTTCGATTTTTCCTCTTCCCTAGCTTCGAAACGGCCGGCCCGCCACGCATAATGTATAGAAGAAAACAATCTTCAAATTTACTATAGAGCTCAAATACCACGCTATTTCCTAGACTAATACATTTTTACGATTTCGGCGAAATCACCAAAGGTTTTGTATAATTTCGGTGATTTTTACGAAATATCTTTTAATTTTATACGATTTTTCCAGAGGCGTAAACCATTAAGGTCATAATGTACCAGTATTTCACCAAAAAATCGTTTGATTTTGCCAGAATCGCCCCTGATTCTATATGATTTTATGTGATTTCAGTTATTTCGGCGAATTCATTACTTGTATATGAATTCCAATAAATTTTCTTATTAAATATTCAAATTACTTTTTTAGGGTTATGTTCCCTAAGTGTAACCAACGGGACCCTATCTAAGTCTAGAAACGCGTTTTTTGCCTACGTAATAGTATTAAATCTTGTACGATGGTTGGGAACCCTTCATGCGCGAGTCCGACTCGCACTTGGCCCCTTATATTTAAGGCCGTTGTTTGTTGATCCTACATTTATATTTCGGGGAATAAATTGATTTTGAAGTGACTTCAGTGATGTTTTCGACCATGATTGTCAGTGATGATTTCAGAATTTCCGTGATGATTTCGCAAATTTTTAGAGAAGTTGTAACGATTGTATTTCGGGAGCGGTTCGCCTGAAATGATCATTATTATTGCAACATCTTTAAGAAAATATCAATTTTCTTAAAGACTTGTTTTTGATCGACTATTTTTTTGCTCTTCACTTGTTTTTGATCCATCACCTGCTGCGTTTATATTTTGGCGTTAAAAATTGATTTTGAAGTAATTTTGTCCATGGTTTCGGTGATGATTTCTTGGTGATTTAGAGAAAATTGTAAAAATTCGGAGATTTCGTGTGAAAACACACCAGTATTTCGGAAGTGGTTCACCCCTCGAGTTCTACCTTACCTGAAAACTATAAATATTAAAACAAAAACAGCTCCGTTTTTAAAAGAAATAATTTACGATTTTTTATGATTTAATTGCTTTTTGATTATTTCAATATATTTTACGGTTTCTAATGTAGCAATGTTAAATAAGGATAAAAAAATATCCTGTGTGTAAAAAAACAAAACTGATAATGTGACAATGTTTCCGTCCGGTTTTAATCGGTTTAATTTTTGCAGAAAACTATGTGGCCATCTATCTATAAAAACTTAATTGTTTAAATTATACTGCCAATTTTTTTACGTCGTCTATATATTTTTTAATAAAAAATGAGAGTATATTGAACAAATAATACAACTAACAAATTAGTTGACACATTTCTATTTTTCTTATATTTGTGATAACTCTATTTAAGTTTTATTTATAAAAGATACTTCCAAATTAGTTTTTTATAAAGCTTTTATCTATATTCTGTGTGTTTTTTATGTTTATTCTTTTGTACCATATTTTTTTAAATATTTTGTTTGTATAACGAAATCATACAGAGATGATGTTTTTTTTTTTATTTAACGAGTGCTAGACCTAATGTTAACGTTATATATATATTGACTGATACAAATAGATATGTGTCAACCTAAAGCAGAATACTGGAAGTGATGTGAACCTAGAGCATTTTGACCCATGAGATGTGTGTAAATAAAATGCAGAGACGTCAATCGAATATTTTTGATCATTGATCATTTTTTATGTACATTTGTCCTACCAAGTGGGTTTCAGTAATCGTCATTTAATAATAAGAAATTAATGTATAAAGGCATTCTAATTAATAACTGTAATTATAATTAAAAGAAAGCAGCAGGTTACAGGACCTTTAGTCATTAAAATTTGAAATTAATAAATGTACCTACTCATTTAACTGTTGAAGTTTGTTTTGTTCTGAAATGGTCCTAAGTATGTTTTTCAAGTGGAATAAAGTAAGGTACATACGATCAGCAAGTCACATAATGACAGGCAGTAGGTTGAAATATTATCGTTTTCATTAAAATGCGGGACCAGTTCTTTTTTTAAGCATATCAAAAATGTGATTAGTTCAAAACTGAGCTTTAAATTGAGAAACGAAATCTCTTTCTATCGATCTAATTGTAAAAATGGTGATAGATAAAACTTAATGTTAATTTTTCTATTAACACGTTAGCTGCCAAACCTAAAAATCGAAAATGAATCCTACTGGCCAATTACATTTTGTAATGTAAGTGGATTAGATAAATAATTGGCTTCAAGTAAATTTTGATTTAATTTTCTAAATAAAATACTTGTTAAATAATACTGTCTGCGCGATTCGTTATCTTAAAATCAATAGTGTTCTGTCGGTTCATATGACCGCCATAGCACGAATGGAATCACAGGTCAGTTAATATGACGGTCACGGCGGTTAATAATGATTAACGCTTTCGCTGCCCAAGCTTTAATGCCAACTACACGCTCTGGCCCATCGTTATACGAACATTTAGAAGTTTGGACGTTCATTAACGTCATGGGCCATACACAATAAAAATCTAAAAATATATTCTGGGGAATAGCTATTATATATACAGGTTGATTATAAATACAGACTGAAGTTAACACAAAAAGAGAAAATAATACAGACCTCTATAGGCTGTCAATTACTGATGTCAAAGAAGTATATTACCAGTTCGCTGGCTTACGGTGTACCTATAAATTCATTTATCGATCAAGATAGTCTTGAGTGATTGACTATAAGTTCTCGGAAGTCTTATCTAGGGAGTGGAATAAATGAGGAATTAATAAATCGAAAGAAGTAGGGTATTCAAATGGTGGTACAATTAGCCAATGAAGCGCAGCCACCATGTCAAAATCTTGTAGGGAAGGCGGGGAGTCAAAAACAATCAAGGGTAGTTTAAAAGGAAGTCTGAAAGGATGAAAAAAGACGTAAACTCTCGTCGTAGTTCTATACAGGCTGTTAAAAATCAGTTTAGGCTCAAGAATGCTAAACTAAATAAAAACTAAAGAAACAAAATTATTAGTCAATTAAATTTGTGGTATAGCATACATGGCATTTCATTTAAAAAAAATCGTAATCTTGCGTTTTGACACACCCTATATACAACGTAACAAATGAATGGAAAGTTTATTAAAATTGTTTGACGATGTAAGAACAAATAAATTTGTTATACAAGGGGGTTTTATTTTAAAACAGTATAAGTTTTTCCACCACTCATTTCTGAACTTTCCTGTAAACTAAGGAATAATTTTAAAATATGGTCCTACAACTTAAAAATGTATACATATCTTTAATAATAAAACAGCTATCGATCAATTACACACTGTATATGTATAATAGGCTAACATGATGGTATCATTAGATAGGTAAATTTCTAATGAATTTAATCATAAAATAATATACAGGGTGTTGCATTCAAATTAGGTAAAATTAATTTAAAATAAGCTATATTTATGAGATGTTTCAAATCCCTCTGTAAAAAATAAACTAGTTCTATTATGTCTATTCGTTAGTTTGGTATCTTAAAAGCCTGTATTTTAAATAATGTTCAATTTATTGATAAGCTACTTAAATTCTGATAATTTTATTTGGGGTCTGTATCATTTTATATCACAAAAAATTAATTAGGTACTTTTTAAAAATATTCTAGGGTTTAATATAGTATTCCCTAAGAATTCTAAAACTGAGATAAAATACAGTGTTCCATTTAAAAAAATATATATTTTTACTTTTCAAGCAAAAGCATAAAACACTATCCAAAAATATTTTTATATTATGTGTTTTTCAAATCCATATAACTTTTATTTTGTTTGCACGTCTATGCCACAAATTAAAATTTCGAGCAATTAGGTACATCATTAAATTAGAACCTGTTAAAGCCTTGCTATGTTAAATTCACAAATATAATATCAAAACCAAATTCATAATGTACTAATTTAAGTACGTTTTGACATGCCTACGGGGTTATAAAGACAATTCACCGCATAGCGGCTTGTCTACATTCATCAAAACATACATCTTCAAATGACGTTACAAAACGTCATGGGCATGGGAGAAAGTACTATTATGACGTTAATGAACGTCATGGACAGCGCAAGTGTTAATCTCTGAAAATGTAGAAATCCTTAACTCTTAATTTTTTGCCATTTCTAAATGATCGAAATATTGTCGAAAAAGTATGAAATGTGTGCATTATTTTATATTCATTATATACGACAGCATAGGACATTTTTTTTTGGATGAAATTTCGTGTTGGAATACGGATTATCATGTTACGGAAATTCCTTATTCGAACACGAATTCCGTATTCAAACAGGGATTTTCATATTGTTGAAATAAAGAATTCCGTATTCGAACCCAGGGGTAGTATTCTCGAGTCACGAACATAGATTCGCATGCGAGATTTATGATTTGTCTCACTTGGTTTTCGTTCAACAAAGTGAGACACATGTAAAACACGTATGCGAATGTCGGTATTCGTGATTCGAGAATACTACCCCTGAGTTTATTTCCTTATTCAAATACGGATTATCAAATAAAAATATAAATAAAATAAAAAAAGAAAACTTCCGTCCTTTGCAAATAAAATTAAATTACACAGACTGACTTTGAGTAAATGTAAGAAAATATGGAGAATTTTTCGTCTGATGATAATTGCTGGAAAACTATAGCATATTTATGGTGAACTTATAACCTTTTTGATAGACAGTTAAATTACTTTAAATTGTGTACATTATCCGTTGCAATTTATAAGGACTGGTATTCCAAAATCGCAGTATAGACCGAGACGGCATGAGAAGTATGAGTAATGAAAATAAAAATGTTTTTTTAAACATTTAGTATGTAACAAAAGTACGCCGATTTGTTGAAAGTGTGACGGTATCTTTGTGACAGTTTCTAACGTAATTTTCTTTATTCGTTATTGAAAACGGGTCGCGGTAAAGCAACTCAAAAAAAAATTAGAGATTTATTCATAAACAAATATAAAACATAAGCTTCCTAATAAATATCGAATAAAATTATGAAAAGGGCGAACATATAGTGGTTAGGGCTTGTTTTAATGATGACGTAATTTGTGTTCTACTGACAATTACAATGACTTATTATATCTCACTAATGTAGTATATTTATGTTCCACTGACTGTTCACTTTTTACAAAAACGTCATTGAATTTAAAATATACGGTTTTAGGTTTTGTTAAACAGTAAGTAACCAAATTATTCTTAATGTTTAAATTAGTGTTGGCAAAATAGATAAGTGACTGATCACTTATACGGTCATTTTTATTCGGTTTTTTTTTTTACTTTCCTCGAGAAGGGGGAAGTATTGTAATCGTGAAAAAGTCACCCACCGAGATTATTTCGGATCTTCACGTTTCACGGTCCCTAGATTACGAAACACATGTTTCCCCATTCTGAAGGTCTCTCTGTCGTCGCCTGTATGTTGGCGCGATAACTCAAAAAAATGCCTTTAGAGAAAAACGTCAAATTTTGTATGCAGGTAAGGCTCCTTTCTGGCTTAAAACCAGTTATATATCCGGTCACTTACCTATATAGGGTGCCCCAAAAAAAAGTAGGGCAATCGTTCACCATAGATTCCTTAGGTCAGTGTAAGACATCTATATTATTATTTTTTTCGATTGGGGTTATTATGTTCAATATACAGGATGAAAAAAGTTAATTTTAAAAAATACTTTTTTCATTATATTTTCGTTGTTTTATTGTAGATGGCTTAAAATTGGTACACCGGAGTTTTTTGAGATGACAAATCATAATTTGAGCCAAAATATATCACCTATCTCATAGAGGGCGCTAGTTGCAGGGGGTTTATTACTTTGAATCCCCCTAAATTTGTGTCCGCCAATGGTGGTTATGTAATATCAATTTGCATTAGTCATTTTTATCTTCTACGTTTTTTCTCTTACTTTTTTTTCGAAAAAACGCTCAGTTTTTTAAGTATTTAGTGTTTCATAAAGTCATATTTGCCAAAACCCGGGTTTATAATTAATTCGAATTTACAAAAAGTCATAAAACATTTATTTCAAGAAAAAGCAACGTACAGAATCTAAACAAATAAAAACGACAATAATACACCATAATACATGCATAATACTATTTTATATTACATTTTCAAAATGCCTTCCCTCAAGATTAACACACGTGCTATTTTTGGCAGACATGACCTTATAAAACACTAAATATTTACAAAATTAAGCGTTTTTCGGAAAAAAGGAAGAGACAAAAAACATAGAACATGAAAATGTAATAAAAATTGATATAACGTAACCACATCATTATTACGGCAGGCACAAAAAAGTTAGGAGGGTTAAAAATAATAATCTGCGCCCTCTATGAGGTAGGCGATATTTAGGATTAAATTATGATATTTTTTATCTCTACGTTTATGTATAACTGTCACTGTAATGGTCACTGGAACAAAAATTACGTCGTCACTAATATAGCGCATAAAAGAGATCCTAACTACAATTTTTCCACATCTGGGTTTTCCGGTTATAAATTTACAATTTATACTAACATGTTTACGGCAAGATCGTTAGAAAGTAAGTTATTACAGAAAAATCTATTTCGAAACTAATTTAACAACTTGGGAAGTAATTACATTTTTAATATGTTTCTTTTGAGACGAAATTGCTATTATTGGCTCTGTTTTTGAGAAAAAATATGTGTCCCGTTTGGGCTTGCATTCTTGAGTAACACTCATCTTTCTCATAGGAATATTTAGTGTGATTCTATTGAACTTTTGTTGATTTCAGTAGAACTACAACCACAATTCCTACAGGAAGACCGTGTTTGCGACTTTAGAATAAGGGTCCTGAACCATAATTAACTCTATTTTTTTGTTTTATTAATTTTAACTGACATTCATAAGACTTTATATCGAAACCGAATAAATATGCTTCCTGAAGCAAAAGTAATCTATGTCAAATATATTTTCAATCATTAACATTAATCAAGGATCTATACCTTACTTTATTCAAAAAAAACACCTTTGTAGTCAGTAGTTTTTTGCACTACATAACTATACTTATTTGAACTATTGGAATTTAATAACACTAATCGGTTTTCATTTTACACAATTTCTTTTTTTATTATACATTAAAAATAGCCCTTCAAAAATGTTTCCCTGTTATATATATGGTTATTAATGATCTGAAATATTTGCTATCAAAAATTGAACACAAATTAAAAATAATTTTTTTCTGCGGCCATAATACAAAACTACTGTTTCAACTAATGCTGATTAAGAAATAATGTAGGTTGATAATGTTAACACAAAGTATTCATTTTCGTATCAGATCCTTATGTGATAGCACAAAGTCATTACCTAATTATTTTAATATTATCATGTGTGCCATGAAATGTCAAACATTAAACAATTAATTATCTAGACGAGAATTTTATAAATTATAAAAATTAAAAATGGGTAGAAGCGTGTTATAGCCGTAGAAAAAATATAGTGTTCAACTCGAAAGGAATGTTCATTTTCTATTCGTAAGATGTACTATTCCTTGCTCGTTAAAAAATATTGTTTTTTTGTCATGATTTTAGATTACCTATAATGAATCAGAATTTTTGAAAAGGTGACAATTTTCCGGCGAGACTAACTTATCTCGACAGGGGATTTATCCGTTTTGTGAAATTTTCTTGTGTGGAGAAAATTAAAAAAAAAATTGTTTTAATCAATTTTCCTGAAAAACTAAAAATTCGCGTATTCTTCTTAACATTTTTGACACTCTGTCCTGTAAAAACTGCTTAAAAGAGGAGATAGAGCAAAAGAAAACCTTAAGAAGAATAATGGCAGGGTTTTTATGACATAAAGGATGATGTCGGAAACCACAAAATTTCGTTATTTCCTACAGTAAAGTGGTTTTTCTCCAAAACATTGGTGGTCGCATGACCTGCAACCTATTGAGCTGATCGAGTGTAATTCATCATTTCTGAACTATAGTGAACTTTAGTGAAATAACCAAAACAAGCCTATTATCATGTATTCATAATATCGGCCGAAACGGTAGTCCCTGCTATAACGGACTAGAGGTGGGAACGGCTTAAAAGAACTGTTATGCTACATTTGAAAATCAATTCGCATTTTGCTTTCGCATTTCCATACTCTAGAGAAAGCCGAACGATTTCTGCAGAACTAAAAATATTGTACATGTATATATACGGTAATATTTCTACAATATAAACGACGCCAAATTGATGGTAAGTAAGTCGACGAATATGTATATAATACAGAATATTTTCATTTACAAGCCAATAAAAATATTAAATAAAATGAATGGGCCATTAAAGACTATAGGTACAAAAATCAGAAAACCAATGATTAGCTTTCAGGTAAAAGTCTATGCATTCAGCATAAGCCCATCTCTTTTGTTAAATTAAGCATCAATTCTTATTTCCAAAGCTTATGATATTATCTAAAACAAAAATGTTTAAAAATTTTAACACATGATATTATGTTCTTGACAGAGTCATCTAACATTATTAGTTTTGGAGTTTTATAAGTTCATTTGAATATTATTACCAATTTCATAATATTAGTTTTAAAAATGTATTATTAAATTAATAATGTATGAACTGGCTACTGCAGGGTAAAAGTATAACTCGAAAATATAAAATTTTCAGGACAGGCTATTATAACTTTGGTGATTTTTACGCCTCAGTTGGTAACCCAGTTAACCCACTTTCTTCCGCTTGTGACTTATACCGTTTTCTGCAAACATATAAATCATTATCGTCATCTAATGTGAAAAATGCATAAGTCCATTTTTGTTGATATTGCGATTTTTGTAGTAATTTATCGAATCTCTGCGTTACAGATTCAGTTTCTTAAATTTATAATAGATTTCACTCATTTCATAGAAAAGAAATCTACACAAGTCCAATACCTTTGACAATAATATAAAAGTTGCACAAGTCTTAAAATTGTTCTTATATTTTAATTTTAATGCTATGTGTATCTTTAAAGAAGTTTTAAACTGTATTTATAATAATTTTGATAAAGTTGTACCTGAAATATTAAAAAAGTAAGTATATACATGATATATAACATTGTTAAGAACTTAAAATATGATGTTAGTTAAAAAATTATTTATTAGCTATAACTGTTTGATTGATAAAGGAATTATGCATATTTCATATAAGATATTTTGTGTAATTGTAAGGAGTTATGCATTATTTATAAAGATATATTCATATATATATATTCAAATAAAAACAAAATTATTAATAGAATTATTATTATCGATTTGAGTATAATCAAAAATTATTATTTTCCGTAATGGATTGTAATTCTAGAGGTTTCCAGATGCTAATGGGTGCTGTAGGAAAAAAAAAACAACCAGATAAATTTTCTTCTGAGGAAAACTATATGATACTGTTGGAATAAATGCAAAAATAAATCATAATTCAACAGAAATATTTCAATAAGATCGTGATAACTTGATAGAAGAAGCAGTTCAATTAACAAAAGGGCTCTTTCAACTGGATGGAAACGACGTCGAAAATATAATTTTCAATGTAAATGAGACAGGCATGTTGAATGAGTGCGCGAAACTGACTAAAAATAATGAAAATGTACAGAGTGGGACTGAACTCAACGAAATACCAGATATTTTGAATAAAGAAACTGTACCTGGTATGAGTAAAACTGATGAAGGAAGTCAAAATGAAGAAGCATCACTGAGCTCAGAGGGTACTGAAGAACGTCAAATTATTGAAGCAGAACAATAAACATTGGAGAGATCAGAAGAGGAAGTATTAAGGAATGAAAATAATACTTTAAATGAAGAAACTCCAAGAAGTAAAAAGAAAAGAAGATTAAGTAATCCAGCAAAGTGGAAATATAATAACATTAAAAAGAATAGAGAAATGGGTTTAAACTACTTGGGCAGAAAGAGCAATCAATTTAACATTGAAAAAAATAAGAAAATGTTGAAAATACTATGTCGTACAAAAAAAACAAGCAAAAAAGGAAGAAAAAATTTAATGCTACAAATTAACTGAAGAAAATGGGACAAATATAACAGTTTTGGCAACTTACATGGCCGAAAAAAAAAGTTTCTGCAAGGGTTCTCAAGAACAAAGTAGAACGAGCAAGGCATATGACTAATACAGAAAATAGTAAGCGAACAGCTTCCTATCAATATTTCCTTTACTTAAAAAGTGAACAAATAAGGGCTTGCAAAATGATGTTCTCTAATACCTTGGGAGTCTGTCAGAACCATCTCAGAATGGATAAAGAAAATAAATATATTTTAATATCACTCCTGCTAAAATTATAGAACCAGCAACAGGGGCTTCAACATGAGCCTTAGGTAATCATAAATGCATAAAAAATATAGGAGTTTTAATAAAAAATACAAAATTTATACATAAATATATAAATATAGAATTTAAATCAGTAAATAAAAATATAAAACTAAGCCTTATATTCTTATAAAAATAAAAAACACGAAAAGATGGCAACGATGATGTTGAAGAAGAAAATAATATGACAAGAAAATGTTCTAGGTTTGAAAAGTTTCTTTGATAGTTTGCCCAAGCTTGAATCTCACTACTGCAGAAAATCAACGAAAAAAATATATTTGGAACCACGATACAAATCAAAAGCTGAGCTTTTCTCACTTTACAAAGAAAATTGGTGTAAAGACCTTGAAAGAGAAGCGTTGAGTATTGCTACTCTTTCAAACATGTTTGAAGATTTAAAACTAGCATTCTTCTCACCCAAAAAAGATGAATGTGATGTTACAAAACCAAAAATATAAAATATATAGAGATCATATTGCAAAGAAAGATAAGGCACGTAATGTAAAGTTGCAAGACAAAAGTTAGAACAATATAGTGTTAACAATGGATCTTCAGACCGTACTTTTGTGCCCAAAATCAAATGTGTCGGCTCTATATTATCGAACTAAGCTGATTGTGCACAACTTTACGATTTTTAATTTACAGACAAAAGATTGATATTGTTTCATCTGGTATGAGAGTGAAGAGGAGCTTACTGCTAACTGTTTCACATCGATAATTTGTAAATTTGTCAATAATGAAGTCAATCGTAATCTGAAACCTACCCAACAAATAATATTATACAGTGATGGATGTAGTGCTCAAAATCGTTTATCCATTCTGGCTAACGGTCTGTTTAATTTAGCAGTTGAGAAGAGAGTTTGTATTATTCAAAAATATTTGGAAAAAGGTCACACTCAGATGTACGCCGGCATAGAGCAAAGATTGAAAGAAAGAACATTTAATGTACCTGCTGATTACGTAGAAGTATTTGAACCATGAATATTTTAAAGACTTCAAAATTGAATATAATGAAGTCGATCCGACCAGGATTTAAAACTTGTGATCCCACTGTAAAAGATTTGAGGGCTTTGAAATATAATGCTAATGGTACCATTGAGTACAAAACAAGTCATTCTAAAGAATTCAGAATTCTACCAAATAGGATTAAAAAAACCCTCAGTATAATATATTAGATGAATCATTACCGGCTTTATATCGGGATCAGTTGGAAATCAAAAAAGACAAGTTTGAACATCTTATGTTCTTGAAGAATACTATGGAAAGGGATTACCATAATTTTTATGATAATTTGAAACATAAATGATGTTTTTTCTTATTTTGTTAAATATTATTTCAAATAATATCTTTTTTATATAGAAATTTTGCATAACTCATCATATATTTTGAAATTGAAAATGAATTTGGCATAGCTCCATTTTTTAATATTAGGGTCATAATATGGATAAAAACAATAACAAGAAGTTCTCCCACAATTAAGTGATATATCTCAAAAAAATCAACCACTGAGTAGATTTCAAAGATAATTTTGTAATTAATACCACGAGATGGTTTTCATGGATCTCATTTCAGAGATAATTTTGTAAAGTAGGTATACTACCAGATGTTAGTCAATCTCTTTATTTCTTATTTGCATCTGCATTTCTATTATTACAGGATAAACAATATCTAATAACAATTAATATTATTTAATTATTTAATAAAAATATTATTCGAATTTCGATCCCAGTTCAATGTTTTGAAATGATTTTAAAATAACAATTCAGCATTTTTGTTATTACGATATACATTGAACTTGAAATGAAATTGGAATAGTTTATAGTACCTGCATATGAAAATAAACATTTAAATTAAATAAAATTTATTTAATATACAGGATGTTAATTTAGTATGTGAATATAAAGAAAAATGTTCAAATCTCTTTTGATGCAATAAAATAGTAAAATTATAGTTTTTGGAGTTTTTACATTAGGCCAACGTTATGTTCGATTCAAATAAACATTAAACACAATACCGGTTAACTTATACCCTTTTCACCCTGCAGTAACCACTTATTACTTACCTTGAAGATCTAATACCTTTGTTAGTACATATAACAGCATAAATATAACGGTTCATACCTCATATTAGGCTAATAACTATAGCAGTTGATGCCGTGACACAAAACAAATAGCTTCTATAATATAATGACAAGTAAAAAGTATCTAAAAGGTAACTATGTACCTATTCCACTACACCAAATTATCTGTAAACGACTTAAATAAAAAAACATCACAAACCAAGAACACAACTATAGTCTGAATAAAAGAGGAATGCAGTAAAAGTAGGCGTATTTTGCAAAATAAGTTTCTATAATATAGATAAGGTCACGGAATATAAAATGGTATATACGCACTTCGTAAATTAAATTTTGAATGAAAAAAGTACGATACGGCTATGAATAAATAAAGTCTGACTTATCTATCAAAAGAAATGGTTTATTACAGTATAAACCATGAAAACATGATTAAATCTAAATGAAAACTTTTATTAGGCCGATCAGATAAACATTAAAGGATGAGGTATAAATAAAATGTCTACCTCTTAAACCTGTACTACGTTCTGCAAATTAAATTACTGCACCCATTTTTTTCCCTAGATATATGTACATGCAGAATAGGGCATATATATTCACACCAAACAGTCCAAGATTATGTTTCCCTCATCGTTGAGTTATCACAAAAATGCTAGGTATTTTAAAAAGGGTTAAAAGCTAGAAAAATATTAAGAATCGGCTGTTAAATCACTCTGTTCAAAAATTAAAAATAAAATATTCTGTTATTCAAAATATTTGTTCAGTTAGAATTTCATGAGTTATATAAATTAATATTATTTTTTTTATTAAAATATTTAACATCAGCCTAGTTCTAACGACAATGTGAACACGCAACCCCCAAATACCAGAACTTTAGACGAATCCTCTAGTGTTCCAACCAGAGGTAGGGATCTTTAACGAGCCCAACATCCATGAACTCGGGACCGATGGATTTATATCTCGTTCGAAAGATGGCACACCCCACACTATACCTCGTATAGTTCTTCCATTATCAATTGCAGGATACCTATTCTCTAACTCATGGGAGCACTCCCATACTCCCCATGCTCCCATACTCCCATGCCAACGTTGCCAAGTCGACATAATAACTTTGATCTACTATTTAAGAGCCGATTCCACCGTTGTGTTAAACGGAGATTAAAGTGACATTGTTAATGTAAAAATGTCATTTTAAACTTCGTTTAACACAACGGTGGAATCGGTCCTAAATAGTTCAAATTTCCTTTGTGATAAATACGGACCTAAATCTGGCAAGCCCGCGATTCTCCCTCGCATGGTATAAAATCTGACCTTACTACGCATGTACCTGGGCTAAAAGTGAATAAGCACGATATAGGTACCCATCTAAGAGTAAGAGAGCAAAATATATGGGAGCACTCCCATGGGAGCGCTCTCATGACTTAGTGAATAGCTATCCAGATCATAAAAACTCGTTCGGAACCTTTACCGACAATTTTGTTTGATCTGCCATAGGCGTAGATACCTACCTCATTTTATAAATTTATTTTATTAATACTTTTAATATATATCATATGCAAGAAAGTATTCGTTAAAAGGAAATCGAATAATTATAAATTGGACGTTATTATACGCCCTTATTTAGACAGATGCACTTAATTGTAATCTTACTTGGACTTAAAAAAAATCATTATAGCTCGTTAACTTGCTACAACTGAATATTAAATTATAAAACGTAAAAAAGCGAGTAAAGTGTACCTGCCTGTAAGGGCGTTTGGTTTAAACAGGGTACCAGACGTGAACTGAACCCTTTTTGTACGCCATTCGTTCGTTTTCTGGAAAACGAAATTTCAAAGAAAAAACCATAAAGGAAAATAAATTCTTTGCAAATAAAACAAAATAAAAAAACAATTCAATTCTAAAGTATCTTTATAAATAATCATGGCAGTCTGAATCCTCTGAACTAGAGTCATCATTTGGTTGAATTATGATGGGTTGTAAAGAGGGTAATACTATACTCATCTTCTTCTTTGATAACATGTTCAACACAGTTTTTCCAAAGCTCTTGGCGGTCTGCTGCTAGAACTTTCTTTACGAGTTCTACAACTTCTTTACTCAGTTCTGGAGACTGATTACATTTTCGTAATTCTGATTTTAAGTTTGCCAATATTAACTCTAGGGTTAAATATGCAATAGTAAGGAGGTAGTCTGAGAAGAGTTTGCACAGCTTGTCAATATAATACATTTTTTCTAACTTTATACCTTTAATAACAGTAAGCAATTCTTTGTTTGTTGGTCCTTTTTTACTATCACTCACAGGAATAGGAATATCTTTTTCAGACATAAAAGCTAAAATTTGAGCTTTTTTACTGCTACTATTTGGTATTTTAAGGAGTTGCCGCGAGTGGTAGGTTGCGTTGTTCATAACGATTACTGACTGTGGTGGAATGTAAGGTAACAGCTATTCATTAAACCGTTTTTCAAATAATTCTGCTGTCATATCTTCATGATAATCAGCTGCACAGTTTTTAATTTGTTTAGCAGATAATAATAAAGCATTAGGCACGAAACCGTCTTTGCTTCCAGCGTGTACTATTATAATGCGTTTCCCTTTAGAACATGGCCCATTCAAACAGCAATTTTTACTACTGCCACCCAACCCAACCGAAATTTACTACATCGTGACTGTCAAACCATGTTTCATCTATATAAATTATGTGTCTATTAGAACTTCTGTAGCCTTTTATCTGACGCAAATAATTTTGTCGCCATTGAACTATCCTGTATTACTATTTGCTGTATTTCTTCCAATGTCGGAACCCTGTTCTCCTTACATAAACTATAAATTGTCCTTCGTAAAAAATCTTGGGTAGCTCTGTCAACTGATTTCAGTTTTTCTTTACATGTTTTTCGGTTTTATGAATAATCCACAGCAACCCCTTTCGTGACTACCGGATAAACGGAAAATTTATTTACTTTAGTTAATTCAGCAATTGTTATTATGAACGCATTATCAGACTGCTGAATATTTTCCTTTTTTAAACATTCGAATATATATATTTAAAATAACTTGTTGTGTTTGTATATCTAAATCCTTATCGTTAAAGTCATACCTGTCTTTAATCTCACTACACTGTGCAATTTCATTTTCTTCATTCGCCCATGGTCTAAAGAACGCCATATTTATATTTATTAAAAGAAATTTAAATTAAACCAACCACACATACAAAACACACCGCACGACAGTACTCCACTGATATCGCAGATTGTCTTCCAGGAATATTTTCGAACGCCTGCCTTCCGTAAACCTTCGGCCAATACAGTGCATTTAAGTTTACGATTCGATGTTTTCATTGGTAAACAACGGATGGTTCGTTTAATATTTACCGCTTCGTATAAGGGGAGTAAACATTATTTTTCGTTTCTTAATTTGGCATGAGTACCGTGCGTATATATTAAATATTGATGATTCCCCACATAACTGTGTTCTGCAATTGATAATGGAAGGACTATACCCATTTCACCGAAATGACGCTGGCCCGCTGTGGTATGCAACTACGCGACGTACGCCGACTTTCATTGAGATGATCACGCATCCAACTACTAACTGCGCTCGGCCTGTCTTGACTGCAGACATCGATAAGCTATAGTGAAACTGCTAAGCCGAGCCGCTGCCCACACAATTCAAGTTCTTTTCGGTTTTATTTACTTTTTTTAGAACAATAATAACATGGACATTTTCATAAAATGGGAACATGATTCAAAGTCAAGAGAAATTTTCATTACATTTTTTGAACCTGTGGGAGCGTATTCTTTATCTTTGTTTTTTTAAGGAGTGGTTTGATAAACGAGTTAATTTATTTTTGTTTCACTACTACAAAAGTTGAAATTTTGGTTTAATAAAAATAGTAAAGTACCTAAATATCTTATCGTTTTGTTTAGGAATAGCAGGGAAACATTTTAATAATGAACAGTTATAGCTTAATCCAACATATTTGAAATTATGTTTTGCAACTAAAAAGTTTATATTTAACACACATTTTTTTTAATAAAATTGATCTTTTTAAAATTGAAAATGACAAAAATTGGAGTTATTGGAGCCTACATTTGATTTTAAATTCCAAATAGTCATTAAAAAAAAATAAATTCGACATATTAAACTATAAAACAGCAAGTATTTCATCCGGAGGCTATGCTGACAATATTTGGGCAATTGAAATTAAAAAAAAATGTTCCCAAATAGATAGAACTCCTAATGAATCCGAACCTGCATCACTTAAGCCTAAATCCAAATTATTCCATCACAATATTCATAGGTGATCGGGGTATACTAACAAATATTAATATAGGTACCTCATCTATTTTTAATACAATCATCAATAAACTAATTTTGTTGTATACAAAAGCTGTGAATATATTATAAGTAAATGTTAATTGAAAGAAAAAAAAAAACGTGGGTGTGTACTTTTCGATATAGACCCAACAACTTCAAATTTTGTCTACCTACACATATACATCTCATTCGTGTTTCAAAAAAGAGTTCTATAGGAAATGTATGCGTATTTTTGATATACGAAAATGTCATCTTGTAACATGAAATGGATTTGAGATATCTAGGGTTCTCACTTTAAAAATATACTATATAAATTTAATTCAAAGTAATTTCAATTAATGTTTAATTGTAAACATTTCTTTACACAATAAACTAAAATTTGATTTCATACTATCAAAGATCATCTTTGTTTAAAAAGTTAAAAACGATGGAAAATAAATTTGCTGGATGAAAATCAAATGTCCGGTTAATTTTGAGGTTGAGTATATTTTTTTTAAACTTCATTTTTTTAGTATAGGGAAACTTTATTATTACATATGAAACACTCTGTATATTTTTAGATATTAAGGAGTTTTTTTTTCCATTTTTAAAATGTACCACGTGAAACAATGTTTGTTTTTATATAGACACTAGAACGTTTCAAAATAATTGCTATAAAAAAACGTGTAAAAAAAAATAAATTTTCAAAATGTCGTTAGTGAAAACCCGAAATTGTATCTCAAATACCTTTTAAGTTATAAGTCTTTAAAATTAGTATGTATTTCAAAACAAATCAACAATTCCATTTTGATTTTGACGGAGTTAAATAAAAATCAAAACACACACCATATTTTCGCACATTTTGGAATTCTAAAAATTTTTAAGAATATAAAAGAATTTTTATTCGAAAATCTGTTGAGATACTATTCCAAACATGTTTACCTAGTTAACTGACTTTTTAGAACAAATATGACTTATTCAAAATTGAACATTTTGAGATGAGAAACCATCAAAAAATCCTTTTATATTAACTATATAGACAGTAATAATTAAAAGCTATATCAAAAATCTCACATTCCTTATAGAAATGTAAAAAAAGAAATAGTTGTAAATAAATTTTGAAGTAATTATACTGCTGTTCAAAATTATCGCATCACGAAATTTAGTATATAAATTATGCAAATGAAAGCGTAATGATGTCATCGATGTTTAATTTTAAATAGAAAATGTGGTTCATGTGATACATCATTTGAAAGTTCTTTTAATTATCTATCCAATTATATTAATAATTTCAAGTAATTCAGATTTTTACTGTCAAACATTTTTTTTTCTTCAAGCTTCAATCGCGAGGGTCATTAGCTATTTACTAACAATAAATATAATGTTGTTCGTATTCCTAAATGTTATCTTAATACGTTACATTTCATAAATAATACCAATATATGCCTATCTGAGGATCAAGCATGCGTTTTATGAATGAATCAGTACTTACATGATACTTACGTTTATGACTTCAAAATTAATTACGTACTTTACTGGAAATAGTCCAGAAGGCAGTGAATTTTTTTTATACTTATTTTCGCAGTCTGTGAATGTGACATCGTTTGTTCGGATGGTGACACAAAACGACAATTTGTGAGTCTGGCTAAAATTTTTGGATGGGTTCACTAGATGAAACAAAAAGACCAGTCCACTTATTTTCCCAGTCATAAATATTTGACATTTATTAAAGTGAATCGTTTTATTAATGGAAATAACAGTCTGGCATATCCTAACCGGAGGAAAGTCAGTCTGGCTGAAATTTTGTGAAAAATTTGATCGATTTTTGAAATCAGTAACCCTTTCCATGCTTGGAATTTAACGTATCATTTGATACTGTCATAAACTATAATCAAAAAAGTAAGTCTGGCTGATTTACGAAATTACAAAATTTTTGCTCTTATTTTCCCGGATTTTAAAATTTGTCACATCATAAATAATACTACAATTTCAGAGAAAATATACGTCTGGCTGTCATTTATAATCACGAAAGCAACGCCAAACTCGTAAGTAAGATAGTTGAATGAGGAGAGGAATAGGCAGGTGCATATTTAGTAGCGCGTTCAGGAAACACGCTCTGACCAAAAAGAGTGCGATCAATTTGGTCTTGGTTCGTTCAGGAACAGCCGAGCGTTCAATTTGGATATTTAGCTACTCTCGTCACATACTTTGATTACATTCTCGTTCAGAAAGTCGAGTCAAATTAGTCTAGAGTGCACTCTTTTCTACCCAGTTTAGACTGGGTTCATTTGAGTAAATTTGACAGATCGTAGAGTTCTTTTGCAGAAGTTGTTGTTTCATATTATTTTTGTGTCATAAAGGTGTTTTTACATGGAATTTTAAAATAAATAATCTAAAATTTCTTGTCTTTATTGACTCTATAGATCATTCATTATAATCTTGATAATAAATAGGGTTGTGAATAACTTAATATTGAAATAAAAAGAAAAAACAGCTAAAAACTATGAGCAAAAAGTAAAACTACACAAGTAACAACGGGAAGGGTGGGACATTGAACATTTTAAAATATCTATAATAAACTTTAAATTTCAAATTCGTTGACGTTTACTTTCGTAGCCGTTCAGAAACTTTGGGACAATGAGAATTACTCTAGACTAACCTGGGCAAACGATCTAAACAAATTAGTCTACTCCCGTGTAAAATCATCTGAACGCGCTCTAGGTAACGACGCTGGAATGCGAGTACCTGAGAACAGTTGCTTGGTCTCTGGCTCATACTTTGATTTTCTTTTACTATACGGAGAATGGTCGCACTGCGCAGCTTTCTGAGTGCCTTTTAAAAGGAGATAGAAAACTCCGCCATTTTGAACCCTTATTACGTGTTGCCTACATCATGGCGCAATATTTTTAATAGGTGCGTTTTAATCATCCGCTTCTGCTTCGGAATTGTCGGTTTTCTTGTTTTAATCTGACAGGTTAGAACGACTGAACCGACAATTCCGGAAGCAGAAGCGGATGATTAAAACGCACCTGATATTTTGCTTGCTGCTGTCAGTGAATATTATTTTTGGAGTCACAGTTTATTGCTAAAGAATCAGTTAGCTCACTCTGACCAGTTGAAAGTTCCAAAATAACATCCACTCCAGGGATACAAATTCAGGATACGCAGAAGACTGATGTTTTATTATAGGCGGTTGTCATATATTGTATTATCTTAGTTGCGCAGTGTATAAACTGGAACATTGAGATAAAAAGTGCCAACGCAGAATGAGCGATCTGATTCTTTAGCTATAAACTGTGTCATAGGGTTCAAAATGGCCGCGCCCTATGTTGGGCGTGTCGGACCTCTCTCTTGCCCCGTATAGTAATCAAAGTATATGGTCTCTGGTCCCTTATATTTCTGTCTCTCTCAATTACCACGTAACTATATACAGTATAAGCACTTTTCTATACATTAAAATGAAAACGTGCCCAGCCAATCAGAATTCATAATGCTCTAGTCGATCGAATGATTCTTCGTTTAGTATCGTGTCAGTTCGTATTTCGTTGAAGAGTTTGGAAGGTTTGGAATTTGACGGTAATTAACCTAACCTAACCTATCCTTCTTCCATGCCTTAGATTTCGTTGGTTTGGTAATATTCGCGATATTTTAAATCTATACATCTAGTTTGTATAATTTTGTTAAGTGCATATAAGAATCGAAAAAAATTAATACAACAGCAATTTTAATATTTACTACATCTGAGTTGGGTTAGTTTTATAGTGGTTTTGAAATTCACTAATTAATTTACTTAACTTTTCAGAATCTTTAATTTTGAACACAAAATAAACATTATTTTGCTGTTAACAAGAAAATATGGGATCACAGGGGGGTAATTATTTTTTTGTATTGTGGTATTTTTAGGATAAGAACAGTAAGGTTATAATATAAATCTTATGTTTATTTTGCAGCCAACAAAATATGATTTGTGGAATTGGAAATTTCACCCAGAATCTGCTGGACAGGAACAAAATAAACCTATATGTCCAATGTATTGCAATAAATTATGAAAAGTAAAAACATGTAAAGATGACAACAATCACCTGTATGCCGAATTTAGCGCGCCTGATGAGCGTTGGACGAGTCTGGCAAGGCTTTGGGGCTGTTCCACATTAGCCAGACAATATTTGCAGCTGTAATTATAATATAAACTATAATGTGACAAATTTTTAGGACTGCGAAAATAAGATCAATGGCTTTGATAATTTTTTTCCAATTTTTAACCTGCCAGACTCACAAATTAGCCAGACTATTTTTTTTTAACTTCGCTATATCTCTCACTAATAGAATGATTTTTATTACTTGAAAAAAAGTGCAGTATATTTGTACTTTCAAACGCATTTTCCACCTCAATCCATCGGAACCCCCCCCCCCCCTACATATATATGAATTTTGCTTAGAATAACAAACCGAATAATTCTATCGGTGTTTCCTGACTGGGTGAATAAGTACCAAAAAACACTTCACTGTCTCTGGACTAAAATCACCTTCAACTATGTTAGTTGCAAAGAGAAAAATATAATAAACCTTTACTAACTGGTATTAAGAATGCAAATATGCTTACTTAATGTAACTTGAAAGCCTTCTATGCGTTTTAGAATTATAAGCGTAAACAATCCTTGTAATAAAACTCTCCCTTACACTCTCATAACTACCTGGATAACACCGTGAATGTTTGCAATTCGATTTTTGTAAACAATATTAGTCTAGTATTTGTTCGTTGTTTTCTACTACCTTTATGGAGGTCTTACATAGCCCGTTTCTTTGAATTACTTCTCAATTTTGCTTACGGTTGATTGCGAAATTTGTTCTTGGTTGGGATCATGGAGGTTGGGATATTCGTTGGTGATAACATACAAGTTTTTCCAGTTGGACGCGAGTAGCTAGAGCCTCCTAACCTCTTCAGCCACATTGGAGGGATTGGTTTGAGGGGTTGGGGTAGAAGGAATGGTGGAAATACGAGTTAATTTGGAAATATAATATCATTTTAATAACAGCCTGAAATAGAACATGGATTAATTTATAAGGTAGCCACTTTCAATGTGTTTTTTATGTAGTAACTTTTTGTGGGCAAGTTCAAGTATGGCTAATGTGAAAATCGTACGTTTGTTATTTTATTCATTTGTGTCTATTTAAAAATAAAATAGACCTGTATGGGTTGGGTGGTTTTTACACTTATAATTTATAATAAATGATTCATGTACTTTATAATACAAAAGTAACTTTTCGATACTGGGTATTCTTGTTAAATCCACAGACTCAATTTTGCTAATTACTGGCATGTAAATACTTCACTAAAACACATTAAATATAAAATCAGTCGATTGCAATGATTTTCTTTTTATTGTTTTAGTACTCCAATTAAAATGTCTTCTCCTAAAACGAACAACTCTAGTCTTTACGTGACAGTGCAAGGATAAAGCCATTGTTAAAGTGACACACTAATCAAAATTCACCCTCAAAACAATTTGAACAAATGTGAACCATTTAAATTTTTTGACTAGTCAAATAAGTTTAATTTGTACATGACCACCTGGTTGTACCACGGGACATCAGGTAGACATAATCCTACCGAATTTCTAGATAGGATTAAACTCGCTATGGCTCCAGACTGCATAGATTAAGTAAAGTGTGGTCACAGAAGTATAAAGAATGGTAAAAAAGGCAACTTTTTACACTGCCGAATTGAGTCAGCAACCTTGATAAGAACCACATTTTTTTTTACAGTCAAGGAAAAAATTTACATTTTCTACCCAGTGACGGCCTTTATCAAATTTACTTTTGGGTATTTACAGATACTCGAAAATTAATACTTGTTATGGTTTTTTTAGCAGTTTGCAAATCTCAATTAAATGATTGATATGGTTGGACAGATAATTAAAAGACCTTTGAAATGATGCACCGCATAAAAATTATTTCTATTTAAAAAAAATCATCGACGACATCATCAAGGTTATACAGATGACGTTACTACTAAAAGGAATAACTGACATATCGCGAAATCGACGGAATTTTCCAGAAGTCGATGAGTTATATGAAATAATGAATTAATTCCTTTCATTTGTACCATACTGTATTTGTTAACAGTTATTTCTTCATTAATGATATTCTCAATTCATTAAAAAATAGGACTCTTCTCCAGTCATCGATAGCCAATTTTCATCCGCTTATATTTTATATAGATACTTATGACAGCACCAAACTACTGAGTGATACTATAATTTTGAACAGCAGTATAGTTTTGAGAATCGTACATATTCATAAAAATTGGTATTTTATATTTAAATATTTTTTTGGTATTTTTTAACGTGTATTGTTCTTTTTTCCTTTTTTTTTATTAAAGTAGGACAAATATTTCCCAAATCGTTTAAAACCTCTGAACATATTTTTATTGGCAATTATCTAAAGTTAAATCATTTTATAAATATATTTTTTGTAATTAAAATTACTGGTTTGTTCAAATTGTTACTGTGTATTTTCTAGTATAGCGCATAGTTATAAAATTTATAGCTGAAGAAACAATTAGACAGTAGAAACTGATAATAATTGTGAGTGTAAAAAATGTATTTAAATTATTATTCCTTCTACTTTAAATTAGAGAAAATAATTTAGGTGTCCCACTCAATACATTTAATTACTGAATTAAATAAAACTAATAAACAAATTGAACTAAATCTTCCTCTACAAAGTAATCCAAAATTGTAATAGGTGAGACAGGTACTAACCAAGCAGGTAACTTTTTGATTATGTCATAATTTTGTAGAAAATATATTTTAGTACAATCGTTATTACTAATTTTTTAAAATTCCATAATCCCTATTAGAATTCTGGATAACCTTGTATAGAAATATATAAAATCTAATGTTATTTCAAAGACTGTGTTTGTTACCTATATCCATTTATTTGACGAAGAGAAGTTTTAAAATACCTATATATAATAATTAAAAATACCATGAAGGTAAAACGACAAAATATTTTCGATACATTTTTCGGTGGGAAGTCCTTGATAAATTCTTCTTACCCGCGTAACCATTTTCTGTTATAAAAAAACATTTTCAGTTGTAGTCTGAACCAATTTCTAATTTAAATAAAGCAATCTGTTGATCGGAAATTTTGTTTTATTTGAAATATACCTGCCTACTGTTTTATGTTGTTTTTATTTTTAACAAAGGAGGGTAAGCTTATGATAGGGAAATTTGGGCGGTCTCTGACAAAAAAATTAAATCTTTTAATGCTTAGAAACGAGTATGAAGACTAGAGATAAGAAGGCGAATCGGCATACTCAAAATACGATCCCAAAAAAACGCATGCTAATTGAGCTTCTATAATTAACCGCATGGGCGCTGGTACTGCATACGGTGTTCAAACTACATGGCTTCTTATGGGAATTATACGAGGGAGGTTTGAAGAGTGACTTTTCAATGAAAAAGTTACTTTACTTTAAAAAAATATTTTATTTTTCAACATAATCTCCTTTTAACTCTACACACTTAGCCCAGCGAATTTCCAATTTTTTCAAACAATCCAAAAAATAATTTTTTGGAAGTTCCGCAAAATACGCATTTGTCTCTTCCATCACCTCTTCATTTGTCTGAAATCGCTTTCCACCAAGCCATTTTTTTAAGTTTGGGAACAGAAAGTAATCGGAGGGAGCCAGATCAGGTGAATATGGCGGATGAGGCAATAAATCGTAACGCAGTTCGGCTAAATTTTCTGCAACAATAGCGGACGAATGGACAGGCGCGTTGTCGTGATGGAACAAAACTCTTTTCTTCAACAAATGCGGTCGTTTTTTATTAAGTTCGGCATCAAAACGTGTCAGCAAATCGGCATAATATTGGCCAGTTATCGTTTTTCCTTTTTCTAAATAATCAATAAAGATTACACCTTTGGAATCCCAAAACACTGTGGCCATAATCTTATTGGCCGAAAAACGGTTTTTGCTTTCTTGGGAGCACGTTCCTCGGATGAAGTCCATTGTTTCGACTGTAGTTTTGTTTTTAGGGTGTAATGGTGTACTCAAGTTTCATCTACTGTGACATATCAACGGAAAAATTCACTTGGATTACGGTTGAAGATATCCAAACATTCGTTTGAATTTTTAATGCGACCGAGCTTTTGATCAGCATTAAGCAAACGCGGCACCCACCTTGCAGATAGCTTTTTCATATGTAAAATTTCATGCAAAATATTGCATACCCGTTTAGTTAAGATATTTACTTCATTAGCTATCTCACGTACTTTTATTAGACGATCGCTAAGTACAAGGGCATGGATTTTATTAACCAATTCTGGAGTAGTTGCAGTAAATGACGGTCCCGGACGTTGAGCATCATCCGTGTTCATATGGCCACTTTTAAAAGCAGAGAACCACTTACAAATCATTCCATGGGACAGAGCACTTTCAGGATAATATTTACGTAACTTTTTCTCGGTTTCTTTAATTGTTTTTCCACGTAAAAAATAATGTTTAATTAAGACTAGAAATTCTTTTTTCTCCATATTTACCCAACAGTTTAATTTTTGTAAAATTTTGACAGATGACATCAGAAACATGGCGGAAACTACCAATATAATCACCATAGCGAAAGTGTTGCCAATCTCTGAAAAGTCACTCTTCCGTCAAACCCACTGATTTTCTTTTACTATACGGAGAATGGTCGCACTGCGCAGATTTTTGAGTGCCTTTTAAAAGGAGATAGAAAACTCCGCCATTTTGATCCCTTATTACGTGTTGCCTACATCTTGGCGCAATATTTTTAATAGGTGCGTTTTAATCATCCGCTTCTGCTTCGGAATTGTCGGTTTTCTTGTTTTAATCTGACAGGTTAAAACGAGTAAACCGACAATTCCGGAAGCAAAAGTGAATATTATTTTTGGAGTCACAGTTTATTGCTAAAGAATCAGTTAGCTCACTCAGACCAGTTGAAAATTCCAAAATAACATCCACTCCAGGGATACAAATTCAGGATACGCAGAAGACTGCTGTTTTATTATAGGTGGTTGTCATATATTGTATTATCCGAGTTGCGCAGTGTATAAACTGGAACATTGAGATCAAAAGTGCCGACGCAGAGTGAGCGATCTGATTCTTTAGCTATAAACTGTGGCATAGGAATCAAAATTGCCGCGCCCTATGTTGGGCGTGTCGGACCTCTCTCTTGTACCGTATACTAATCAAAGTATGTGCGTCAAACCGCTCTCGTACATAATTTTGTCAAAATAATAAAAACAAACTGGTTTATAGCTAAATAAAGCACATAACATACTGTTGTATTTATTTCTACATGAGTCTTGCATGATTTATTTGATAAATTATTTAATTTTATCTACATAAAATATAAATTAGGTATGTATGACCAAATTCGAAAAGGTTTCTTAAATGCTAAAATTTAATATGTACAATTTTGTGGCAAATTTTTTTTTGAATTGAACCAATATATAGTTTTAAGAGTAAAAAGAGTAAAAAACACAGGTAACAGATTTTTTATTGTTGTAATACAAGTATAAAGGAAGATTTGGTATTACCTCATCCTTTAATTTCAGCTTCCCCTTTTTATTTTGCTAACAGTACCATCAGTAGAAATAGTCTCATAATATTTGATATCTTCTAAAAGGTGTAGAACAGCATCATCTCTAGAAAGTGCTTTATCGACACTAGGAACGATATATGGTAGGCCCATTGTGCATCCTATTAAATTGATGGCCCATTTTAGCCTACAGATTTAATGTAGTTGATAAGGTCACCGTGAGGTACTTCTATTATATCGGCCGGTGTTAACTAAAATCGTCGAACATAAATATTTTAATAAATAAGAGCGTTGAGCAATCGTATGCTCAAAGGTCTTATCTTCTTGTTCGCACCTCCTAGTGTGCAGATGCTATTGTACTTCAAAATGACCAGTCAGAATACCTGTAAAATCTGTCTAGTCACATTCAATTATTTGTTGGCTCCCTAGTAACTCTACAGCACCATGTTTCATCCCATTTTTCTTTGAATTTCACAAGGGAATGTTCTTTAGTTAGGTTTGTCACTGTCAATATTGTCAGTTCAAAAAAGAGCCAGGTCTAAAAAAACCTTATTTCGAAATATTAATCATTAAATTTGGACTACGAATTTTGTTTCATGCTATAATTTTTTTGCAGATTATTACTTAAAAATATGTTAATGTTTTAAATTATGAGGTCTTCGTATTCGCATTCTAAAAATAAAACGATCCATCTTGTTAAAAAATGTTTGTTTAGTTTTTGTTTTCATAACTCAGTTTACTTGTACTCAATACAACAGTAATTTATATCTGTAGTTTACATGTGTTGTTCTAGAATATTCCAGCCATCTTTCGACTAAGAATCGGCACTACCAACACTTACATTGGCGGATCTACCATCTTCAAGAATAACTGTTTACGACGAAGCATTGGCGTATTATAATCATAGGATATAGTTTAAAATCCCTACAAACTTGACGTCAGATAACTCAAAGTTGTAAAAATGATCGGCTAAAAAGATTTATATTTTGAATTAAACCATAAGCCTTACCTGGCGGTCTGTATAGTCTAAGAGCTAGAAGCAGCACGGTAAAACAATCGTACTGCGGGCTGGAATTTTTTGAATTGATTGGCGGGACCATCAAGAAGTATCATCTGCAAGGTTTTAGTTTAAACCCCCTGAAAACGAGACATCAGACAATTCGAAAATTGTTAAATATACCGTCTAAAAAAAATAAAAATACGCATATTTGATTAAATAACTTACTCTACATGTCTTGATAGCTTAGTTAAGCATTCAACATGCGGTCAAATTTGCATTTCGCGGCCGCGGTTCAATTCACGCCAAATGTATTGAACAAAAATTGAAAAAGTACGTACTATTGTTGTTTATTTATTTTAAATGCATTTTATTAAGCATAATGATAATTTTATTATATAATATGATAATTAAAATAAATAAACAGTGGTGCGTATTTTTTCTATTTTTTTTTTTTTTTTTTTATAAAAAAAAGAATGCATTTGTCCTGAATTGAATCGCGGTCGCAAAATACAAATTTCAATGCATGTTGAATGTTTATCTAACTAAGCTATCGAGACATGTCAAATAAGTTATCTAATCAAATATATGTATTGTAAATTTCAACGATAAAATTGCGCATCTTTAAGTTTTCTGACGTCTCTGTCATTTGCGAAATTTAACCAATATATATTATCCTCGCAAACTAATAATTATATTTTGTTTTCAACCGCCAACCACAATAACAGCTCACTCTGCTTTCCGATTCATTATTAATTACTATAAACATAAACAAAAACTAAAGCAATCATTGAATTGGTATTCAAAACATATAAAGATTATAAAGATCGCTGTTGCGGGCTTCGTGTAAGCGATTAACTACATTAAAAACGTATATTACCATTATTGTAAGTTTGGCAACAACACCGGGCTTCATGAAATCCGTGATCTATACACAGTGTATTTGGACGGACTTCCTAAACGCGGTGAGAAATAATACAGGTTTTATACAGATTTGCGTCTCTCCCCTCATGACCCGGGATTCGCTCCGCGGTTAGTGCATAGTTGGCTTCGCATCATCCGTAGGGTAGGTATATATATATGCTGCCATTGTTCTAAACGTTTAGTATCCTATAAAAAACATTTACATTGACACAATTTGGGCAAAAAATAACAGTAGCAACTCTTTATCTAACATTTAAACTCTTTTCTAGTAAGTTAAATTTAATGCATAATTATTGTTGTTTGTAAGTCAGCATCTATGACTGTAAAAATTTATATTATAGAAACTTTTAATAAAATAAACTACACGTAAGATACATATTGTAACTAGTTTGCAATAAATATGTAGACATGAATACATTATTTTACTTATATTAGAAGCTTCAAAAAGACATTGAATTGATTTCTTCTTGTGTTTTCTTTAGTTTTACATTTGATTTTTATCCTGTTTTACAATCTGGAACGACGTAAATCTTGCTTTGATGTTTTTTGTCACTCATGTTACTTGTACTCAGGTACCTACTTTTTTCACATTACTTTGATTCTTTTCATCAATTTTTTAAAAAATAACTTCATTTTAGATTGACTTACATAGAAAATTGACACCGCTGTCATTCGACATGCCAACTACAGTAAATTTCGCGAACTTTATAAAAAGAAGGACGGAAATTTGAATTTGGACCATTGCCGATTCGCCTCCTTCTCTTTAGTCTTCATAGTCAGACATAACGGCAGCGGTAAAGGTCGATGAAGAACAGAGTCGGTTTCATGTATATAAAACTTATATTAAAATTATATTAAAAACCAGTAATATCTTGAGTAGGCAGAGGCCATGAAGAAGAATGACATCACTAGGCAAAGATAAATATTAGTAATACATTATTACAAACTAACGAATTTACCAGTGGCCTAAGGGACCGCAAGGTCCGCATTGCGGTAAAGTCTTGAAATATTTGGGGCACTAATTCAAATAAACTCTTTTTCACTTATGTCTGTTAAAAAGATATACAGACCAGACTGGAAATGATAATAATTTAACGTAAAATCATTTAATTATTTACCTAATAATTTAAATTACCCTGGACCATTAGAAAAGATTATTCTGATCTCTGCTTGGTTACCACTACGCATGTATGGGAATACTACACTTCGTATAATCTGTACTGAGGCTTTACGAGAGAACTTCTAGCATGAGAGAAAAGATTTGATATTGAACGAAAGAACGAAAGATGATGAAAAGTATTGAGACATTAAATTTTAAGGTTTGTAAAGCATTAACCTTATTTTCGTAGAAGTTATCATTGTTTGGTATTAAGAACCATTCCATGTCGCCTTTTGATTAGGTTTTGGAAATTGTTTGAACAATGTATGTTAAAATATTTGGGTCCTCTTTACCTCTTAAACCTGCCCATGTAAAAATATACACGCCCTATATCATAAGTCTGTCCACGTAAAAATAGTTGGCGCCTTTACCTCTTCGGCGTGTACATTTAAAAATATTTGGTCGCAATACTGCTCATTCACTAATGTCATTTTAATGGTAAATAGAGTAATGACTTTTAATTTTATACATGTCTTGTTCTTTCTAGCCGAACATATATTTTTTCTAATTTTGACACATAAAGTGACGTTTGTTGTAATCGGTGCAAGTGTCAAAATAATTTATGTTACAAGTATGAAGACTAGTTACAAGTTGTATAAAGCTGAACATTATGTAACTGGTTACGAAAAATTTATTATACCACCAGTTGCGGAAAGAAAATAAAATAAATAAATATGAACCTATTTTGGTTTTAAAATTAATATATTGCTTTTGAAAATTTATATAAAAGAAAGGGAAGCAAACTTACAATCTAGAAATAATTTTGTTATTGTCCTTGTTTTCCATTCTAAATCTGCACAAAATAATCAAAACGCTAATTCACTAAATACACGAAAAAATAACCTACTTTCTTAAAAACCACAAAAGTTAAACAAGCTAGATAAATACACCCTACAACAAGTGGTTATATTGTTTTCTATTTTTATAAATATGCCAATGAAATGAATAAAGTTATGCAACTAACAATGCATGAAAGTAATAATGGTTGCGTAGATAGTCAATTTTATTCCAAATCCTCGTACATTATTTAATATTTTATTTAAAAAATATATTTGAAATAACTACGTATATATAAAATGCGACATTTCTTTCCCAACGATTTTCTAAATATTCATGTTCTACAATTTGATGGTGTCGTATTATAACATTAAGTAAAACCCCACAGTAACGTCTACTTGAACTTTGATAATTTGTTATCTTTAAAAAGTGTGCTAATAAATTTTGATTAAAAATTAATTCAAGCCTATTCAATATAAACTTGCATTTATTTAGATTGTTAGTTGTATGTTTCCAGTTTAAAAAAATGATTGAGTTAAAATTTATATTTTTACTAATATTTGCAAAAGCGTGGTAAGTCTTAATAAATTATTATCTCTAGTATTAAAACTATCATATTAGGGTAAAATCCCTAACCAGGTACACCTCCGAATTTCGATATTTTCATTCAAGCAAACGGTGGTTATTATTTGGAGCATATATCGAGGTAGTTCGATGGTGCTATATCAAGAAGTCCGAAATATTATACCAGAGGCTTTGACAAAACTTGTGATTAGAGTGTACTCTTTAATGGAAGAGTCAAAATGGCTCCGATTTGTTCAAGTATATTTCAAAAGGTTATAAATTGACTCCACCTAGGGTTCTAATAAGCTCATTAAAATATTTACGTATACACTAAAATTTCGTTAAAAATTAATCGTTGCTATTTTTATTATTAATCAAATTTATGAAAATAAAAAAAAAATAAATTTTGTCTACGAGTTTTGGTAAGTTCTCTTTATGAATTTACTTTAAACTTTAAACATTTTTCAAATTAAAAACAGAATTATGACTTCAAGTTGTACAGGTTAGGTAATTTTGTTAAGTGTGTTTTTATTTTTTTTTATCATATAGTATTATTCAAAAATGAATCATTTCTAAAATTTTAACACTTAATTATAGTTTTGTACAATTCTGTATGAATATGACTTTGTTATAGTAAATAGTAATACTCTTATTTAAATAAAATACTAAACGACCCAACAAACAATTTAGTCTGGGGAATTAATGGTCCAATAACTGTCTGCCTCCAATTAATGATGGCCTTTTAACGTTTACCTACAATAGATCGGTATATTGTATAGGTCACTACGGCCAACAGGGTCACTAAAGGGCCTTTATCAGCCTTTTATTATTTTAACTAATAAAACTTCCAATATTGACTATTTTTAATATTTCAGCAGTTTATTGAAAAATTAAAATCTAGTTTGATGAAAATGATGGATCATTTCAATGACGATTATAATTTAACAAATCATTTAAACATTGTTAAAACAGTTTTTCTTAAGGTGCATACAAACAATGATAATAATGACAAAAAATTGCAACTAAAAATATTTCTTTAAAAATTAACATTAAATTATACTAATAAATGTTAATTATTTGTTTTATATTTGTTCTCTACTCCCTGTGTGATCGCTTGCAGACTCTCTACTTGAGTGGCAGTGAACTACACTTAAAAATCATAAAATTTATATCCGATAAAACTAAAATTAATTGTATGTCTTTTTTTGTTAAAATCTGAATAAAAGAGTTGGTTAGGTAATTGGTTTGTGTTCATTTTAAAATCTGTTTGTACTACTATAAAACAGGAACTATTTTTTTTGTGTGTCATCGGCTTCAACTGCTAAGGTTATTTCGCCTCGTGTTCTGTGTAGGCTTTGTAACTATCCCAGCGCCACTTTAGGACACTCTGTTAATTATAACCAAACAGTGAATGGCCGAGTGGGGAATTCTACCAAGGCATCAGAATCAATTTTAAATAATTAAATTAAATGAAAAAATCCCGGCCATCGGTGGGATTCGAACCTCGGACCCTTGGATACGCAGGCAGAGAAATAGAACATGTCTAAGATAATTTATCACGACAAGTACAAAATCGACCCATTGTTCCTAACACCTTAAATCAACTTCAAAATGCTCTAACCGAACAATTTGGCGGAACAACTGATGCAAAGCCTGATTTTAAGTATGCCATGTCGATGTCTGGCAGTACTTACAGCACGGGGTGGTAATACAAGGTATTAATTTTGTTTTATTTATCGATTGCACCCAAATTACTTTTTTAAATTTGTAAAAAAATCGAATAAATTTATTTGGTCCCTTCTTAAGTTTTATTTTTTTTTGGCCTTATTGCATACAAATAGTTCTTAATTTATAAGACACAAAACTTTAAAAATAAATTGCAAAAATTGTACGTTTTATAAGAAAATTGAAATGATGCGTTAGTTTTTGTGCGGAGTGTATTTATTACTTGCAGGAGCGAATTTGAACTATACCATTTTCAGTTGACGTATTCTAAATACCGGGAGCCAATTTGACCCTCTCCCTGTGGTTACTCATGTCTATATTTCTTTTATACCTTGCATTAAAAAAATTATTTATTGTACTAAATATGAACTATGAAATAATCTATTAAATTACATCCGTTCAGTAGAACGTAGGCCAGATCAGTCTACTGAACGGATAATATAATTCTATATCTATTCTAGTAAGAATATGAAACCCACCAATTAGTACCTTATCGACTATTTTTGATTAATTTCAAGGGACAAATCTGTAAAATTAATTATCAATAGGTATATTTTTAATTATTAATGTCACTTTTATTTAAAAATTAGTGATTTTAGTGATTGAAGAATCATAAATGATGATAATCCACACGATATTTGTCTATTTACAAACAAACCATATACTTTAATAAAATTATCTAAAATCAATTTAATTATCTGTAAAAAAATATTGATTAAAAACAATGAGTTCGTATGTAACTTAGGTAAGTACACTGATTAAATAACAGATAAAAGAAAAATATTCATGACAAACAATAATAACAAGAGATTTAAATTCTAAAATATGAGAAAATACACTTAAAGTACTAAGGTACAAGGCTAGGAAAACAAAGAACTCTAACAATGACAAATCTCTCCTTTCTAAAGTAATTAATAAAATTATGTAGATTTTCGTAGGTCGTAGAAAAAATATACTGTACAAAGCGAGTGGTTTGTCGTCTTCGTGTAGTTGGTCAATATGGTCATCATATTCACTCTTGCTTCACAAATCTTTATTCTTCAACAGAGAAAAAAATATGTGTTTTTCCTTTTAAAAGTATCCTATTTTACGTACCTACCTTTAGTAACCGAATAAATGTCATCTTTTTTATCATTCGGCCAAAAAAAAATTTACGATGATTCACAATAGTAGTTTGTGCAACAAGAGTGGATACGATGGCCATATCGCACGAACACGAAATTTGAGCATTCGAGTTGTACAGTATATTTTCTCTATGACCCATTAACGAAAATCTACAAATTTAAAAAATAAGTAATTTTAAAATAATTAATAAATTTTACTAATTTATATAATAAAATAAACATGAAAAAAAAAAAGATATAATTAGTCCCCAGCCCAGATTCGATCCCGGGATTTTAGCGTGGAGGGCAGAGCTCTGTCCTCAGCTCAATCGCCGCTTTTACGTGTTTAGTTTAAATACTCGTAATTAAATTAGTTCCAAATAGTTTGATTATTAATTTTTATTTTACTGTGGACCAAATTAAAATAAAAATGCTATATTAATATACTAACAATTAGTTCGACAGAATTGTCACTTATGTGAAATATAAAAAATAATAGTATTCACCTGGGTATTCGAAAAGAAAAAAGTGTCAAAATAGTCTAATTTAGGACTAATAAGGTAAAATTACTGAAAACAAGAATGCTTGTAAGGGAAATACGCTAATTTGAGAGTAAAACAAACATTTTGATTCCGAATTTACATTTATTTCGCTGAAAAACACAAATATCCGGTCACGTGGCCGAAATACCTACACCGGAAGACAGAAAATGCTTGCAAAACGATTTTTTTTATTGTTATAGACGTCTAGAAGTATATTATTTTATTGCCAGCAAAAAACGAAAAATTCATAGATAAGCAATTTGCTTTGAATTAGACAGGTTGCACGACATCTCCCACCATTAGGACACAGTAGATGTTCTTCATGCCCCCTCCTCAAACTACTTGGGTCGCTAGTCCCGGCCATTTTCGCCAATTCATGTACCATAACTGGTCATGGAAACCCAGCAATTTTCTTGACCCTCCAATAAATATTCCAAATGTTCCAGGTTAAATCATATATACTTTACTGATAGATTCTCTATTATCATTTCCTCGCACCGTTTTGCTTAAAAACCTGAACTCCAGACATACTATGTTCGGAGAGCATGCCTCAAATCCAAATAGCATCAGTCTTGCTAATCTGCTAATCGACTATCCCATCTAGAGCCTCAAATCCACTTTCGACTTTTGTATCTCACCTACGATCATCTATTACCGACCATATCCTACCGACAGATTTTCGTATTAGACTGGTTGTTGATAAATGCTTCATTGGAGAGACAATTACTTCTGATCACCTTCCATTAATGTTATATGCAACTCTCTTTTACTCCGCTCCACCTAGAGCTACAATGTACTCCTTCCGGAATTTCAAAACAGTAAATTGGCGACTATTTTAGAGAACTATCTCTTCAAACATTCCAATGCACCGCCCGCTCAATTCGCCACAGGACATCGATTCTCCTCGAGGTCCAAACTACAACCACCCACGCCGTCGAAACTTCAGTCCTAATTATTACTTACATCGGCCCATCACAAAAAGCTTTCCCACGATTCATCTTAAATCTTTTTTCCAGAAACGCCGATTGTATAGACAGTATGTTCACGATTCGGTCATCAAACCCAAATGGAACTGTCTCAACGCCCTGATTAGGCTCCAAATAATAAACTAACACAAACAAAAACTACAACAATGGATCAATACTACCTCTAATTTGGATCATAGAGATAGTTCGAAATCGACGGTGAAATACAAAACTTCTGACGAAAAAGCCTTAGTATACAAGACACACCTTGAAGTAATTTTAAGAACCCCTGAAACCCCTTCTTTAACGACCGTTTTCTACACGAAACCGAACTCTATGTTCATCAGATAATAATAATAATAATAGTTTATTTGTCCTTTAGGATCATGTTACATGATATAGGATAAGTCATAATATATATGAATAAAAAATATTAAAATACAAATAAATATAGGTACAGTATACAAAAAAAATATATATACATATCTAAGACATGCACATTAAAAATATACAATTAGAAAAACATTTACCTTAAAATATGGTGGTATTCAGATAAATTATAAAAACATGAATCTACTAAATAGTTTTTAAGTTTTCTTTTAAAAGGTTCATATTTCTTTTCAGATTTAATGAAATCAGGGAGTTGATTAAAAAATTTAATTCCAACAAATTCAGGCGATTTCTCCAATAATGCTGTTGAATGTCTTGGTGTTCTGAATAAATTTGCATTCCTAGTTGAGTATTCATGATAATTTGAATTTTGTAAAAATTGGTGTATGTTGCGTTTAGCATATAGCAACGTTTTATAAATGTAAATACAGGGAAATGTTAATATTTTAAATTTTTTGAAGTTATATTTACAAGTTTGCATTAATTCTAGATTAAAAATAAGCCGGATTATTCTTTTCTGTAAGATAAATACTTTAGATGCATTGACTGCATCACCCCAAAGAATAATGTTGTATGATATATGAGAATATGCTAAAGCATAGTAGACATTAAGCAGTTGCTCTTGGGTAAATATTGATTTTAATTTTAGTATTGCATAGTATGCGCTGTTTAATTTTTTACAAACATTAGATATTTGGCTATCCCAACCCATATTGCTATCAATATGTATGCCCAAAAATTTTGTAACATCTGAGAGCATAATTTCTGCATTATTGGCATTTACTTTACAATTCTGGGTAATTTGATTTCTGGAGTTGAACTGAAGGCAAACGGTTTTGTTTGAATTAACAATTAAAGAATTTCTATAACACCATGATGTAAACTCATTAGATAAAACATTTAATTTACTAATTAATTCATCTACTGATTGTGCGTTGGTGGCAATTGTTGTGTCATCTGCATATAAAATTATGTTTTCTGAGTTAATATGATTAGGCATATCATTTATGTAGCATAGAAAAATTAGAGGTCCTAAAATTGATCCCTGAGGCACACCCATATCAACACTTTCTAGTTCAGATTTACAATTTCCGACTTTGACATAGATCTGTCTGTTATTTATATAAGATGACAACCAAGACAAAAAGTTACCTCTAAAACCAAGCCCTTCCAATTTTTGAATAGCGACATCTAAGTTGATTGAATCAAACGCCTTTGACAAATCAAAGAAAAGCGCACCCACAAACAACTTTTGATCGATAGAAGTATGTATGAAATTAAAAAGATCTATTGCTGCACTTTCAGTAGATTTTTCTGGAAGGAATCCATTTTGATTTTTGCATATTATTTCATATTTTTTAAGAAATATTAGCATTTTTTTGTGGACACACTTTTCAAAGATTTTGCTTAAACTTGTAGGCACTGTAATAGGTCTATAATTATCAATTAAATTATTATCACCTTTTTTAAAGATAGGAGTTACATATCCTACTTTCAGATAATCTGGGAAAATACCTAGCTGAATAGACTGATTGATTAAGTCTGCTAAAATTTGAGAGATGTGATGACTAATACGTTTTATTATCTTTGTGGAAATGCAGTCCATGCCCATAGAGTTAACATTTTTTAATGAGTGAATAACTTCAATTACATCACGATGATCAACAGGAGAGAAGTAAAAGGTCTGAGAGACACATGACGCAGTAAAATTTTTAAAATTCAAATCATTGAAATGAGACTGTAGTGCTTTTTTTGTGGAGGTGGCAAAATGCTCTGCAAAAACTTTAGCTATTTGTTTTGGTTCAATAATTGACAGTCCTCCTACTTCAATTTGTTTAATTTGAGAACCATCTTGGTGATTTACCTGTTTCCATATATATTTTTGTTTTTGCTGAAAAGTTTTATTTTGCAATCCCTTTTGAAAATGAGATTTTTTTGCTCCATTTATATTATTGACATATTGTCTCTTTGCTTCTTTGTATCTAATATGTATATTCACATCATTAGAATTTTTTACTAACCAAAATAAATTCCTTATATCAGCTCCCATCCTCAAAATATCTGGAGTTATCCAGTTATTTTTTTTATTTGCCTTTACAGCTCTTGTGACAACCGGACAATTTACTTCTATATAGTAATTTAGAATATTTAAGAATGTTTCATAGGCAAGATTTATGTTATCAAAATATTCATACACAGAATCAAAATTTTCAGAACTTATTTTTTGCTGCAGATTAAGTAAATTTGCCTCTGATAAGTCTCTAAAATGTATTTTTTCATTGATATCAGTTACATAACATTTTTCCTTTATATAATTTAATGACACGTCAATTGCTAGGTGATCTCCAATACAGAGGTCTACCACGGTTTCCGTATATGTAGAAAGGTAGTTTGTGAGAACATAATCAATTTTAGTACGCGACGTTTTACCGTTTTTGTCAGTACAAATTCTAGTTGGTTCCCTATTTAAACAACGCAAGTTAAAACACTCCATCAAATCAACTAATAAAACTTTTTCTCGTGAATCTTTTAAAAAATCAATATTGAAATCTCCACAAATGATGATACATTTGAAATGACTATAACAATAATTAGGAAGCATATACATCTTATTAAAAAACGTATCAAGATTACCCTTTGGGGCCCGATAAATAGTTAACAAACAATACCCAAGTCCATTTAAACTAAACGTAATTGAACAACATTCAAAATTTAACTCTTCACTTTTGTCACTAATAAATCGCGGTATATCATACAACAAAGATTTTTTTACAAGTATCAAGACACCACCATGCTCCTTATCCTATCCTAGCCAGTTCCTCCTTTGGATATCGAAAACCACCTCACCGCTCCATTTACCCTCCAAGAATCTAATATGCCTGTCAAGCTGACTAAAACACGACTTCTGGGTACGATTCCATACACAGAAGAACGCTGAAACATCTTCCTGAAACCACTTATCTCATTCTTACGTTACACCTGAACGCCTGCCTCTACTTTTCCTACTTTTTACTTTCCTGGAAATCCCTCAACACCATTTTTATTCCCAAACCAGACAAGGATCCCAAATACTTAGATTCATACCGTCCTATCTCTCTCATATCTGTACTAGGTAAAATACTTAAACTTCTGCTCAAGAAAAGAATCTGGGATTTTTGGAAGAATGGAACATAATTCCTCAATCCCAACATGGTTTTAGACCTCAATACTCCAATCAGAACGCAATAATCTTCCTTCATACTAATGCGGTCACTGCAGCAAACTCTCTCCAAATCTCTTCAGCCGTTCTTCTCGATGTTCAGAAAGCCTTCGGCCAAGTCTGGCATGCTGCACTAGTTAAAAACCTCATGGAATAGATTTTCCTCTCAATATCTCCAAACTCATACACTCATACCTCACAGAACTATCACAGACAAAGTAGGTAAGGCCCTGTCAGACCCAGTTACCCCACTTGCTGGAGTACCACAGGACTCCGTCCTGGCCACTCTCCTATATCTCATATACATACTATTACATTCCTTTCCCAAACCTCCCATCGTCAAAATGTCTTTTCTATGCCGATAATACTGCCATGCTCTCGGTAGCAAAACTTTCAGACCAACTAAGTACTCGAATCCAAAATCTGCTGAACCAGTACTCCGGCTGGTGTTGACTATATGGAAATGCGGTTCTTTTATGCTCTTAACTGGTTCTCGGATGATCAACCCATTCTCGAATTCGAGCCAGTCTCCTTGAAGCTTAATGTGGACGAATTAAACTATGCAACCCAAACACTCTAATTCACAATTACAATTATTTTATTTGCTTCGTTGTCGAGTACCTCCGAGTACCCTACGGCGTACTTCCAACCCATTTAAATTACATATCTAGCCAGTGTCATACTACTGTACAGTATCGTAATTTTATTTTTCGTGGTTTCCTCAAATCTTATGTCCCACCTTATACGATGGACTTGTCCATATGTAAGGTTCAAAATAGTAAAATTGACGATATTATTTGGGAACACAACTTACCCTACAGGTCCCACGCGCCAACACTTAGGAATAGGTTATACTGTAATCAGGGCACACCACCCGATAGCAGGATATTAGGAAATTTAAATGTTCAAGAAAATGTTAAATAAAACTGATGAAAAAAGATGAAATAAAAAAAAACATGACATTTTTTGCATTCGAAAGACTGTTAGGAATAGTGAGCGTGTTGAATTTCTGTTAATTTCAATAGAAACTTCCACTAGCTATGGTAATTGAGTTTGATCAACAGGCTAACCATAAAATATGAAACGGGTGGCAGATTTTTAATATTTTGTTATTTTTCAGTAGTTCTCAAGATCCATTGAATAATAAAAGGTTTCCAGCAGATTTTATATTTGGATGCGCTACAGCAGCCTTTCAAATTGAAGGTACGTGTATATCCACGTAATGGATATCTTACATTTTTATATTAATTGCATTTCGAAACCACATTGAGAATAAGAATATACTAAGGGCTGGCGGAGGTAATGCCGGCCAATTAAGAAAATATTTCCAAAATTTAGGAAATTAATTGTTTAGCAAATAAAATCATTCTAGAAGTTAAATAAACATAAGTGTTATAATCTTCGTAGTCACTACACTCTTTATGTGCCCAGTTTTTATCAAACTCTACATTTATACCACATTTAAATTTTCCCAAATTATTTACACATAGATATAGATAGTTCGTCCGATTCTTCTTCTTCTTTTTCTTCTTCTTCTTCTTCTTCTTCTTCTTCTTCTTCTTCTTCTTCTTCTTCTTCTTCTTCTTCTTCTTCTTCTTCTACTTCTGCTTCTTCTTCTTCTTTTTCTTTTTCTTTTTCTTTTTCTTCTTCTTCTTCGTCGTCGTCGTCGTCGTCGTCGTCGTCGTCGTCGTCGTCGTCGTCGTCGTCGTCGTCGTCGTCGTCGTCGTCGTATGGTTTCGGTCTATCAGGTGAATCAGGTCCTCTCTTTGTGATGAACAAAGTGAATTTGGATCTACTTATGCAAGTTCACTTGATTTTGCTCGTGATACATAAAAGTAGTAGCTTAAGTTTCTTCTATTACTACTTGCATCTACTATTATTATTTGACAGTTTAACCATTTTTGCTTTTTTCTTTTATTTAATTTTTGCGTAATTTGAGCAATTATAAAGATTTATTTCACATTGTTATTGTCTGATCCACCAGCTTGTAGACAATGTGAAACAGAAAATGGTTATAATAAATGAGTGAGATGAGCAATAAAAAAGGCTGCGCACAAATTAAATTAATTTTAATAAAATGCACGCCATCATAACAACATTCATAATATTGTCAGTTATCAGTTCTAGTCTATACTTTACACGTCGACAATGTCAAAAAACTAGCAACATCAGCGACCTCTAGCACTTGTTAGAGTTTTATAGAAGAGAGATAAATATATGTATAGATCAATGTAAAAGAGAATGAAAGTCATATATGTAATTTAAATGGACTACCGAACAAATTTTACAGGTCTCTGTTGCAATGGTTGACACCTTCATAAAACAGTAATTGCACAAAACACAAAAAATGTGAAATATTTTCTGAACAAATCAACAAAAGTTAAAGCAGTTATTGCTCAAGAAATCACTAGGTCTATTCTCGTTCACTTCAAGGAAACTTCACCAGGTATCTTCTTTAAAATAACAGATTACAGCCCACTTGAATTCTGGTCCAAAAGAACAGGGCCGTATTAAACGATGTGTTATAATTTGAATCAGTCTACCCACTGTATCGTTATAGCCCATTTGCTGGTCCTTCATCACCGGTTATTCCTCAACGTATTTGAAAATTTCATCCACTTACCGCTTGTTTTCTATACATATGGCGAGTTACAAAATAATCTGGCAAAATCACTTCTAAAATACATGGATACGGAGATTGATACACGCTGGCCGGCATTACCCGCATCACCCTTACATTGTAAAATGTTCACAATAATTAAAAAAACAGATTTGTTAACCGATACTCACTCGTAAAACTAATAAAATAGTATTGTTTAACGAACAAGGAATGTTATTCATTTCCTACGAGTATATGATAGGTAGTAGTAGGTAGTATCATACAAGCAGGAAATGAGCATTTCTTGCGAGTTGAACACTATTCTTTTTCTATGGCTATAACATGTTACCTTTACAATAATTTATAAAATTAAAATGCCCCCTCCCTTCTCGATAATACGCTAGTTGAGTGTGATGTTATTTTGGTTCCACTGACATTTAATTCTAACCAAACTTTTAACAAAAACATAAATATGTTTTTACTGTTTCAAGTTTCTTTCTAAATATTGTTTGCAGGCCATAAAAATAGTTTAAAGGTATTAAATTGGTAACTAAACGATTGTAAATTTGATGCATGTTATCTACTTACTTTAGGATTATATTTATAAAAGTAAAAAAACGATATAATCTAGGTAAACAAAACGAACAAAACGCACTCAAAAAATCTACTGTCACTTTAATTGTCAGTGGAACCATAATTACATCATCACTAAAATGGCGTATTATTTAACCTTTGACATTTCATGGCACACATGATTTTAATAAAATAGAAAATGATAAATATAAGGATCTGATACGAGAAGTATTGCTTCATATTATTAGAATAATCAATTAAGGCAATGTACTTACCACATTTTCAATTAACAATAGTATAGCCGTAAGAAAAAGTTTACTCTGTAAGAATAAGTACCTATTTGATACCTGTTTGGTGGCTCAAATATAATAATTAACAAATATTTCAATCACTAACTATATACAGTATTTCAATAATAAATCGCATAATTTGGAATTAGTTATTTTTTATTTAAAACAATAAATCGTCTATATTATAGGTTATTTTTTTCGCTTTAGTATATGTGATAAGCAGTGCCGTAGAAAATTTATATCGTTTCAACAGTTGAAAACCGATAAACTAATAGCGCACTTAAAAAAAGTTTATTCTCTTTATTTATAAAACAATATTCCATTTTTAAATAAATAAATATTTATAAAAAAATATTTTTCAGGTGCATGGAATATAGATGGTAAAACTACTAGTGTTTGGGACACAAAAAACCATCTTATTCCATCTGTAATAAAAGATAATCAAACTGCAGATATCAGTTGTGATTCCTATCACAAATACAAGGAAGATGTGGCAATTCTTGCAGCCATGGGCGTTACTCACTATAGATTTTCACTATCCTGGCCGAGAATTTTACCAAATGGCATGTATATTTAATAGCAGATTGTTATTATTACATTTATCTCTCCTTGACAACCTTCTGTTTTATGAATTTACTCAAAATAGAATAAAGAGTACATAGTATTAGGTATAAGAAAGCAAGACTATAAATAATTGCCTATCTGGATATCACAGAAGAAAACCAAAGAAGCTCCAATGTGTCATTAGATGTAATTCTGGATCTATTGCAACTTTTTGTATACAAAGAAGCAGTATTAATTGTCTAAATCCCCAAATTTTAGACAGTACCTACTTTTGGCAGCAGCTTTGTCTACTTTACTTAAAAAAGCGTTGAATAATTTAATAAAATAAACTTGCCTTTCAATTTAAATATTTAATTTTAATTTTGCTCATCATATGGTTGTAACATAGTTTGTTTCTAGAAAAATTTATATATAAATGCCCCAAGTATAGAAGTAAATGCTTCTATATTATTACAATGTGATCATTAAAATCAATAAGCAATTTTATTCTAACCTAACTTATCTAGTAATGAAAAAACTTCAAAAACTATGATTCTACTCCTTAGTGTACCTTAGAGTCTATTTAGTTAGTTACACTACCGTTAACGTACTCTTCTTTTATCTAACATCACTGATATGACTCAAAAGGCTTGGTTCTCTTGAGTGTTCTCATCAAATTGGCATTGTTGAGGAGCTGGATAACCTCAACGTTTCCATGTTGGAGCAGTACTTGTTGGTGACTACTGAAAAATTTTTGTATTGTATTTTCAACAGTCTCCACTTTAAAGTCCCTATAAGATCAGTATTGCGGCAGTACCAGGGTGCATCGACGATGTTTTTAAAATACTTTATTCTGAAAACGTTGAATAACTTGGATGTTACTTTTGCTGGCACAGCACCAAAGGTGGATACCAACCGTCCATACGGTTTCAATATCTGCTTGTAAAGAAGCAGTTTCTTGTATGTGGATAATTTTGAATTTTTTCCTAGCAGCCAATACATTCTTTTGTATTTTATAACAAGCTCTTCGAGTTTGTTTTTGATATGAACTATTCAGTGAAGTCAATCATCACATGTCATACCCATATTCATTGCTATATTGGCAAAAGGGTTCTGAGCGTCGTTTATTCTAATATTCGTTTTGTTTATTGCTGAAGATGATTTGGACAGATTTACCTTCATTTAATTTTATTCGCCACCTTTTCTTTCAGATGATAATCTGGTCTATAGATTTTTGCAATTTTCTATTAGCGTCTTCGTGATATTTTCTAACGGCGGTATCATTAGCAAATGTTCACTCCTGCTAAATAGCGGGCCAAACGTAAGGTATGGTGTAGTTCATTAATACACCAGTGGGATAATTGAAATAACCTTTTGAGTCGTTTTTGTGTTTCTTTTGTATTAATATTTGATATCTCATTTTTATTAATATATTACCTGTTATCTCGATGGGGTTGCGGAGGCAAGTTTGGCTTCTTCGCTTGCTTGTTTTTTGTTCTTTGAAATTATTTGGCTATGATGCATCTGCGGTAATTAAGCGGGTGGCCTTCTCCACAATGGACACACTTTGGAGGAGCATTTTATGGTCTATCATACTCTACTGTTAAATGTTTCTCTGTACATCTAACGAACCTTGGTTTCTTTGAACAATATTTTTGTGTATGTCCATTTACATTGGGATCTAGTCAGTTTTTCTAATATGCTGAATGTCAATTCTTAAACCCATGATATCTTTTATACTAAATATTTTATTGACGTCCTCATCATTACTGAACGATAGCATGAACGTATTCAGCGGTTGTTTGGTTTTATATTTAAACTTTCTTGTTGTTTTATAACCCCTTTAGTTATTTGTTGAGGATTAGAGGAATGATGAAATTTGGTAGCCATTATCTTAATAGGTCGATTTTGTTTATTTTCGAATAATTTTCATCACTTAATGCCATCGTGAGAGCTTGGTAATATTCTCCGTCCGGAACATTTACCTTGATAATTTTGTGTTTAATGTATTTTATTTGAAAATTAATCATTTTGCTAGATATAATTTGATGGATATTATTAAAGTTTTGAATCCCATGTACAATTATTGGAGGCGGCTGAGGTACCTTTTTAATTTTTTTGTTGGTAATTTCCTTGGACCTTTGGACTGATTTGTGGGTGAGAAGGTGCTGTATCCATTCGTCTCTTTACGGTTCTTTACTCTAATCCACTCAGTCTCTGCAGACAATTCTTCTTCTTCGGTGAAGTATCAGTCTGACGTATCTTTAATCTGTTTTGTTGATGAACCTTGTGCCACACTTTTTTGACTTACTGTATATTAGTTATGTAGTTTATTAAATGCTTTTTGCATTTCTTCTAGTTGAAGTTGCATTGCATTTAGTCGATTAGCCATGTATTCTTTTTCAAATTATGATTTTTTTTCATGCGGTAAATAATGTTTATTCCTTTTGGGTTTGTGAACTAGCATTATTTGCCTCTATTAAAGTCGCCGTATTTTGTGAATTAAACACCGCGGTGCGGTGGCCTGATTTTCCATCTTTCCCTGAGGTATTATTTTTAAATTAATTTGGTTACTTGATTTAAAACTAAAAATTGTTACAAATTACTAAACTATAAACAATCATTGTTTTTATTGTTTATCGCGATTTGCGATACGCCATACACTTAACTTGAACTTGGCCAAGGCCTTAGCCAGAAAATAATTTCGTGGGGGAGGGGTTTGATTTGGTGGAACAGTAGAAAAACATAAAATCGTTTTAATAAAAGAAATAAAGTGGTGTTACTTATCCTATATATTTATTAGAAAACCATTACAGAAATATTAACAACTTATTACAAAATTAAATTTAGTCTTCTAGCTTTCATTGCAGCGAACAAATCCATTACCTCCTCGGTATCGATGTCAATTCTGCGGTGGATTGACATTAACGCCAAACCGTTTAGTCTTTCCTGGTCAGTGAAGTTTCTCAAATAAGTTTTGTGGCGTTTCATAGAAGAGAAAGTCCTCTTAGGAGTACATGTAGAAACAGGCAGTGTAGCCAAGATCTTTAAAAGTTTGTGAATGTTTGAAAATAAGGCCTGGTTGCATTCTCCGAGAGCTTCAATAGCACATGTTGGTCAATCTAGTTCAGATTCTTCCACCAATTTTTATGATTTTGGAATCTTGACTGAAGCTGATCTATGAAATCATCCAAAAGTGGAATCATTATAGTAATTCTAAAATAAGTTTCAGGATCTTTTGTGTTGTAGTTTGCCCTATGCTCTTGGCGTGACGTTATTCACGGAATTTTCATTTCCTCGTACAGTACAGAGCAAATTCTGTACATTCTTGAAAAGTTCAGCAAATGTTGAATCAATATTTTGGCGAACATCTTCAATAGTCTTTATAATTAAATCGACATCGTATAGGAGCGATTGAAGTATTTTGTATAGTGTCAGTGTGTACGGGAACAACATTCCTAAGCAACATAAGCTTATAACAAAATCACTTGAAATGACTGATCTCAGAAAATAATTAGCCTTTGACGATGTTTCAGAATTCATGTCAGTGCTTAAGTTGTCTAGTGTATCAACAATAGCTTTATAAATTTCTTTAAATCTTAACAAACCATTATGATTTTCTAGCTAGCGGGTCTCGCACATTGCCGTAAGGTTTTTCCATTGTGTTTCAGGGAAGTTTTTTTTCAATATTATCTTTTAAACACTTGGTTCGTTTTGCCGAGGACTTGATAAATTTCCAACCGATTTTATAATTCCAATAGTATTTAGAATAGGCTAAATCTGGCAATGAACGTATAAGACCTCTGGATGTGACTTACGAATTACTGCCTCAACACCTTTAAAACTTCCTTTCATCGAAGAAACTCCATCATATCCTTGTTTGACTAAATATTCGCAATCTACTCTCAAAGATTTTAATTCAGATAAAATTGCAATAGGTGAATATCTTCCTTTTGTATTCTCAACTGTTACAAAAGTTTCTTCACGCAAGAAAAGCCCATTATCTTTTGGCCTGGCATATCTTAGACAAATAGACATCTGGTCTTGTCGTGAAACATCAGTAATTTCGTCAACAAGGATTGAAAAGAATTTCGCAGAATTTAATCCTTGCACAATTTTTTTCTGGACTATTTCACCACAAATTGCATTAAGTTCATTTTGTATGGTCGGGCTTAGATAGGTAGCGTTCAACGTCGTATTTTCTCTGTGCTTTATTAGATTTGAGTCTCCACATCTGCTTCTCATCCGTAAGACAGCACGAAAGTTTCCATCATTTGTTTCTGGCTCAGCATCATTAATCTTTATTGGACCTGAGTCGCATGTATCTCTCAGTGCCAATTCTTGACGTTCACATAATTTAATTGTTTCAATAATCGGAATATACCATTTTCTATTTTCAGCTGTTTGCGCTAGGTATCCGCTATCAATCTGACTTATTATATTTGATTGAGATTTATTATACACCATAAAATTATTAGCCAATAATACAGAAGATTTGTGGTTTTGGCTTTCACTGTGATGTTTGAAATCATGTACAGCATCTTTCCATTTAGTAAGCGGCTGAGTAACAAAGGATTTCAACTGCTGATGAGAGCCTTTTCCTGCGCAATCTCTGGCAAATAATACACAATATTTGCATAAAGCACCTTGTTGCCCTGTACTCTTGTAAACCAACCATGAGAACCGTTGTATATGTATGTATATATTTACCCTTCTGTGTATGTATGTGGATATTTTAATATTTTAATATTTATTCGTTATATTACAGCGAAACAAGTACAGTAGTACTTATCGCTAAATACTTTATTCTGCAAATTATTTATGCGTCTGAAATTTTTTATGTAATTCTATTTTTTATGTGTGAATAAAGGTTTAGTATTATTATTATTATTATTATTAAACCATTGCATTTGAAATTTTGGCTTCCTTTTATCGTCACTTACTGGAAACTTAAAAGTCTTTTCTGGCATCCAAGGAGATTTCAACAATCTATACTTTAAATCATCATCAATTTTGGTGTTTGATCCCGTATAATAGCCCACATCTAAAACATGCTGAGAAATATCATCCACAGTCCCAAGAGCGGCAGCAGAAGTACCAGAACTACCAGAACTACTTGTAGCAGTATCACTGTCGAAAACACTTGAACACTGATTTTCAGTAGAACCTTTACTACCAGTACCAGGTTTAGATTTTTTAAATAAATATTTGAATAATGTATTTACTTGCGTCCTTTTTTGCCATTTCAAATGTTGACCCGACCTGTTACAATTAACCAAACAGCCAAGTATTAATTACATTTGTACACAAATATTTACTTCCATAAAGATTTAAAAGAAAATGAATACGAGTAGGCATCAAATCCTTTTAATTTTAATTTAAATTATAAAAATTATAACAGCACTTGCTTCACTACTAATTCACAGCACTCTTATTTCACACACTGCACTATTACTTCGCTTATATCGCTTTAGTCGCATCGCATTGGATCACTTTCCAAGACAGAACTGCCTCTCCGTGCTCGACGGCTCGCTTATATATTCCGCAGACGCGGCGCAATGAATTATCAAGATTAATCCGTCTCATTCTATGCTTATTGAATATTCCCGAAATGCAGTTCGAGCACGTCCCCGAAGTTGCGTTATTTGTGTAGTTGCGTAGCACGTAGTTTCGCCGCTCCCTAATAGATGTCGCTGCGCTGCTATTTAAGTATCGTCGTGCGAATTTCAAGCGAGCATAAGGTTATATATAAAAAAATTACAGTAGGTAGAGAATTTTGTTAGTAATGATTAACTATTATATTGTGTATAACAACAAAGTGAGACGGGCGCACTGTATTCGCTCCGTGCGAAGTCATGGAAAGGGAAGCAAAAGCGATACTAGCGCTAGCTGCGGATAATTCGTGCATTTTAGGGGGATATTTTGTAATTTTGGCATATCAAATACACGTATACATTTTACTTTTTTTCAAAAAAGTAGGTAAAAACAACACAATAAGCAACCGGAGTTGCTGTGTTGAAAATTGTACAAATACTAGCAAAAAAAAAACAGTGAAACTTATATAACAAATTTCACTAACAAAGTGGAAATTAAATCAAAGAAATAAATGGATAGGTGTACAATAAGAAGAAAAATTACCTTTATTTTTGTGATAATAACAGTAATGCTGGAAATAGTAGACATCAGAAACTAGAAAGTTTTTAAATAAACAATAAATTATCATTTTACGATGTTCTTTAATATCCCTTTATTCTTAAATGTTCATTCAGCAAGGACTAGATTTCAAGATTTCTGCCGTTGATTATAATATTTGGCTGGTATGCAATTTTGTGACTTACTGATCGGAAACCAGTTTTAATCATTCATTCTATGTTTTCTTTAGAACAAAAATGAAAATATAGGTAGCGATCCATTTTATACATTTTAACTTCACGCTATTATAAATGGTTTCTTCAATGACAACTTATTAGACTTAGGCAACTTCTCATACATTTTCCAGTAAATACTGTTGCCTGCCTATATTTTATTATTGATTTTTAATGATTATACATAATTTTCTTCAATTTAAGCGTGAAAAATATATAATAATAATAAATTAATGTTTTAATTGTTTTATAAATCCATATACTTTTATTAAAACTAACATATATACTTTTTATTTACGAATTCTATTAAAAATTGTATTTGTCAGTATAGGCAGAAATACTCCTTTAATACCAAAACAAATTGGCGCTGCTGTCGCGCACGGAGCGAATATAACTGCAGTATCTCATTAATACTTATTAAAAGTCCAAAATAAATATATATTTTTATTTCGGGGGGGCGGGGGGGGGGGGACAATCCCCCTTGATCCCCCCTGGCTACGGCCTTGAACTTGGCCTACTTTTGGAGTTCGGCTATTTAACACAACCGTACTCTTTGGTAATCAAATGATTACACATTTTTTATCGAAGATCGTTTGCTTGTAAAATAGTTAATTCCCGCCCTCTACTGAAATGTAATGTCTAAATTTAAACAATACTTAATAAAATGTTACGTTCCTTTTCGTCGAAATTTTTTTATTTGGAAAAAATAACAATACATTAAATTGTTTCTTTCATTTTAGGTTACAATGACACAATTAACCCCTTAGGTGTAAATTACTACAAAAATCTAATTAGCGAGCTAAAAGCTAACAATATCGAGCCTATGATAACCATTTACCATGGAGATATGCCACAATCTTTGGGTGATCTTGGAGGATTTTATAATATCGATTCCATAAATTGGGTAACCGACTTTGCAAGAGTAGCTTTTGACTTATTTGGCGACGATGTAAAATATTGGTTTACGATAAATGAACCATACGAAACTTGTATTTGGGATGGTGTTGTTAAAGCATACGAATGTGCTAAGAATTTACTTAAGATACACGCTTCAATATGGCATTTGTATGATCAGGAATATAGAAGCAAACAAAATGGTAAAATATTCATTAATTTATTCTATAGACATAATTCAATTGTGACCGCTCCTCCAAGAATTTTATCGGGTGACGATGAAACTTAAAGGCCGATTCTTACTAGCCGCTCAGGTTACGCTACACTCACGATCTACTTACAGTTAAGAATATGAGGTAGTATTCCAATGTTACACTCAACAGGCGCCCATTTCCCAAAAATTTTATATTTTTAATGCCATGTCAGAGTTGTAATGAGCCAATTCCTCAGGTTAAATAATGGGGATTCTGGTATATTGGAAACATTCTTTATTTCAACTTTACACAACTTCAAACAGCGACGACAAGTTGGGTTGGACATCAACCACAGCTCGAGTCGTTACAAATTTTTATTTAACAACAAAACTTAAAATTACTTATTAGGTTTGTTCGGGTTTCTTTAAAACTCGATGCAAACCATCCGAGAACCAGTGGAACAGTTCAATCCAAATTATTCGTCGCATACAACTATTAAACTGTCTACTGATCAACTAGTTCTCTGATAGTTCTCAATGTATGTTTGAAGAACCCGAACAGACCTATTGCCTTTCGCGTGCTAAAAACTGTCTGTCTCTGTTTCTTCCCGTCTAGCTACACCGTTCTTCCCTTTCCCCCGCGACACATCGGGGGCCTATTCTCCAGTTGAGAGAATGATCATTTCATGCGAACTGGGCAGCCGTTCTCTTAAAAAGTGTGTGAGTGGCATTCTTGAATTGAAGTGAATGATCACTTCACATGAAAATCGAGAGAACAAACTTCTCTTAGTCAAAACCAGTAGAAGAGCATCATTTCGGGAGAACATTGGGAGAACTGTCATTGTCGTGCGCTATCAAAACGTCACTTTTTTTAATTAAAATGGATTTGGACGAAGCTCTTCTTGATATTCATATTTTAAATTATCTAGCTAAAGCAGAAGAAGATGTCAATCGACCAAAAAGAATTTTTTTTAAGAAAAGAGGATCCTTTTGACTTTACTGACTGAATATTCATAAAAAATGTTCGTCTAAAAAAACCTTTGGCACGGGATTTAATAGAAAATAATGGAAAATATAATCTGATATTACAATTGTCAAAAAAATAATAAAAAATTGAAGTAAAGTGCCTTCTAAAATAGTTCTAACGCACAACTTAAATTTGGCAGCGGTGCTCCGTGAACCTATGAGATGTGAATGATTCAAGAATACCGAATACGATGACCGAGAGAACAAATTGGTAATAGGACCACTGATCTGTATTATTTTACTGGATAGGATATAGCCCCCTAAAAAACGTTCCGAAAAATTGGCCGATTTGGGCAAATAATATGGCGGACCGGATGTTATTTAACGTAACCTCTATTTCCATTTGTCATCACATTTGTCATTTAATTGTGTCAACAAGCTACGATGAGATGTTTTTATTGTGGAAAACAAAGTAAAAAGAGTATGAAATAAACAATAAACGTTCATTCCTGAAGACACAATATGCTTCACGTTTCCATTTTTATATTTTCTTTCATAAAAAATCAAATCATGGGTGAAATTTCCCGAAGGACATCGCCCGCAAAAGGAATAGAATAAGAATAAGAAGAAAAACTAATCAAATGATAGGTTAGGTATGTCAAATTATCCCAAATTTCAGTTCTGTGAACCCACCATAATTTGCCCAAATCGGCCAGCATTGTTGCACTTCCGGTCTCCTTGGTGAAACGATTTTTTAGTATGTTAAATATAGCCTATATCCTATCCAGTAAAATAATACAGATCAGTGAATAGGACACTTCACATCCCACAGTGGAATATTCACATCGTTTAATTTGGAGAATAGGGCCCCTGACCAAAGACCGGTAGCTTTTGGCGTTGTTGCCACGTCTTCGTTAAAGTCTTAGTCCTGCGCACTTCAGAGTATGTTTTACTTCGAGCATATATATATGCTCGAAGGGTATATCAAACTAATTCAATTAGTTGTTCATCCAACTTGCTCTTAACACAAGAATAGGAAAAACAAACGTCGTTTTATTGTTGAATGAATATTTTCATTTAAATAGCGTGTCACAATATTGCATCGCGTCATGAGTGGAGCGTGAGCATAGCGTGACCTGAACTACAGTGAGAATCGACCTTAAGCGATTTAGATTAAATTTGCAACAAAGATACTAAAGATGATTTCGAATTGACACTTATACTTAAACAAAATGGCAAGTCTTTCAGTTTTACCGTAAATCCTATTAAATTTGATTTTTTAAATAGTTCACCATGTCCTATTTATGTTTTTTGAAATCCACGGGTCAAGTACATATGACAGAACTGCCATATTTTTATTTTCCCATGAACTAAAAAATAATGTTCTTAGCTAAGTGGTGTATAGTGGATATTGTCAGTTTGGTAATCTAAAAGCCAAATGGTAAAAATGGTAATAAACACGTTTCATAAATATATGTTTTATCTGAAGTATGTATTATCAACTCAAATAATAAAATAGATTTTGTTTCGCGTTATTCAAGACTTTTAGAAAAACATTGTTTTCCACTTCATGACGTCAAAGGACGGCGAAGTGCCATGAGGTAAATTTGGCCATCGCCTTTCGAGGAGATACTTTAGATGTTCTTCAGACTACACCTGTGAAAGATGACTTTAAACATCTTAAAAAGAGAAAAAACATGCGATATAGCCACGAACACTTGGAACATTTGTATCAATCACAGTTAAAGAATCACAAACAGAAACGTGACGAGACTCTTTAAGAATACAAAGTAGATATTGCCAGGTTGGTACGATTTGCCTACCCATCAGCTCCAGGAAACATGATGGTATGTTTTGCAGTCCAAACATTTGTTGATGGACTCCGTGACCATGAAGTGTAGAAAACACTCTGTTTAGCTGGTCACAAAACATTGGTCGTTGGTCTTGTTAGTTACGCCGGCTTCTGGAGAATACAGTAAAGTGAACACTGCAAAAAAGAAGAAGTGGTAGAACTTGTAAATAAACTCGACCAATTGGTTAACACGATGAAGAGCCTCTCTGGAACAAAGATGAATTTGAAGACCATCAGGTGCTGGAATTGCGGTGAACTGGGACATATACGCAATTCGTGCAAACGCCCTAGGGTCACAACAACTCAAGACGCAAGAAACCTAAAGCGAGTCGACTTAGAGGGGCAATTTCGACCCGTAACCAATCAAAAAACTCTCTTAAATTGATAGCCTCTGAAATGTATCGATGATATTGTATACGTAGACGGCAAGTAAATGGTAGAGAATATGCACTGTTGCTGAATATTGGAGCAACTAGGAGCGACTAACAACCATAAATAACTGCAAGAAACTTCTGCCAACAAGGTTGCGACTGCGACTGCCAGAGATAAAAGTGCCAACTTCCATGGGGAATCAGGTTCAATTAGGAATTGGTACAGAAAAGTTTACTCATACTGTTAATGTCGGTGATATTGAAGAAGATGTTATACTAGAAATAGATAGGGATGTTGCGATACCAGTAAAGTATCTATACCGGTATCGAAAAGAGTATCGGAACCAAAGTATCGATACCGACATCGAAAGAGTGTAGAACAACCAAAAAAAGGTCATATGGTAAGCTGACATACCATAAAGAAATCCTACAATATACTTTTTGTATGTATTGTAATGTCAAAACAAGTAAAATATTGAAACGGAAGTAGTAGTATCGAAACAAAAGTAGTATCGATATGGGTAAAGTATCGAAAGCAAAGTATCGGGTACTAAATTACCCGGTATCGAAAGAAAAGTATCGATAACAGTATCATATCATTAGTATCGCAACATCCCTAGAAATAGATGTAATGAACTTACATGGCTTCCAGTTGAATTTTAAGAACAGAGTGATCAAAGTTGGTACCGAAGAGATATTTTAACATCCATATAGAAACAGTACCGTGTCAGTAAATGTACAGAAAGATACGGTGGTACCTAGTGGAAATAAAACCATTATAGTAGCACCGCATCAAGAAACTATTAAAGAAGGAACACCTGTCATGACGGAAAATTGGAACCAGGATAATGAGGTTGATCGAGGAATTCTGATTGGAAAGGGGTTGGTCACGACTGCAAAATAATCTTCCAGTAATTTTTCGAGTAACAGAGGAACACATGCGGGCGTCTTGAACGATAAATAGGTAAACAAAGATCAGGGCCGGACGGTTTGAAAATGGTTCGCACGACAATATATTATTTAAACTATAGATTCCAACAAACACTATATAAAAAACGTGATCAATTAAAAATAACTTTTAGAAATTTTTGATAAAATCGAAAATCGCCCAATTTGTTTAATTATAAGTGTCAATTCGAAATTATCTCTAATAGGTTTCATAAATTTGATTCAAATCATTTAATAAATAAAATTGATACTAACGTGGCCCTAGTCACCCGGTGTAATACTAAACAGGATAGTCTAAATTCTCAAATCTGTTTGAGAAGTGCGCTATTGCCAAATGTCGATTTGTGACGTCACCGCAGGACATCGCATACATTTAAATACATTGTATCTACTAGAAGTGTATTTCTAAAGAGTTAAATTTTAGAGCAGGATAAATATATTTAATAGAGAAGAATAAGCAGAATCCAGCAGTTTTCATTTTCTTTTTAATTTTACCATCCTTAGAAAACAGTAGGGAAATAAAGTTCATATTTATTATTAAAAAATATTTCCAAAATTGAATGAAACATAATTATTATACACTGTATTAAGATCCAAGTGTTCACTGCTCTTCTATTCACTACGTTTATGACCTTGAAGGCTTCAGTTATATCTGTTTTATTGTAACTGCCCATAAATTGTTTAGTCATAAGTTTCCTCGCTTTATACCTATATTTCTTAAAATCAATATTTTTAGGAAAAGTATCGATGGTAATAAATTTAAATTGGTATGAACCTGCAACCAACAGCACTGACGATCTGATTGCTGCTGCGACTAAAATGCAATTTTCTGTAAGTAACAAGTTAGATTCTGCAATGTACCTTAAAGTTTACCCATAATTATCTAATTTTTATGTTTAATTTTGAAAAAGTATTTTTCTAATTTTAACATATAAAGTGACATTTTTTTGGATTCGCAGCAAGTGTCCAGATGATGTACTTTACGTAACCAGTTGATAACGTTGAGCATTATGAAACTCGTTACGAAAAACATATTATGTCATCAGTTTGCGAAAAGAAAAAAAAACCTTTTTTGGTTTTAAAATCAATATATGTACTATTATTAAAAGTTTTTATCAAAGAAGGACAGATTCTTATAAAAATAGAATTTGGGTAAACTTACAAGCCAGTATTAATGTTTTTCTGGTCCTTATTTTCCATTCTAAATAAACAAAATAAATCAAACACAATACTCGATAAAATAACCCACTTTCTGCAAACTAAATAATTTTAACAAGCAGTATAAACACACTAAAAGTCGTTGAGAATAAACGAATATGATTTTCTGTTTATAGTATACAGATACAGAGCAACCATAAATCAGAGTAAAATCTCCAAATGGAGGGGGTAAGTACGCGCATTTTGTTTGCACACCCTTAGTTGCCATTTTGAATGAGGAGTTAACAGGGATCACTTGCAAATAATTCTTAGTTCTACAATCAGAGAAATCTACGAAAATATTGCCTTTATTTAATTAAAGAGAAAAACATCCCACCACAGTTCATGCATTACTAAACTTTTGACTAAACTTTAGCTTGAAGCTTGATAAGAGACAATATCGAATGTAGATGTAGAAAAAATAAACGATTTTATAGTACTACTCAAAGCGACACCTCGTATGTGTCAAATAAATACTGTTTCATTTTAAATATATATATATATATATATATACATTTATTCATTGTGGCACCAATTTATAGACTTGCCGTACGTTGAGGCACCAAAAATTTCGTTGTGGCACCACATATTGGTGCCAGAACGTTATGAGGGCCAGACCCTACTTAATGCTATTAGAATATTATCTGGGGTCTGTACGCGAATTTTCGTATTGGTGCTTCAAAGTCGCTGAACATATACTTATATAGGATTTAGTTCTCACTGTTTATAACTGGAGCGCGCTCCTTGTTATACACCAACTTGTATTTTATACCTATTCGCTTTTGAGGCACCACTCTAACTACCACGGTTAAACACCTACAAAGGCATATACTTATTCGCTGTTGAGGCACCATATTACTACTACTGTTGAACAACCAATGTGGCAACAACGCTTTGTCTAATATCGCATTTTTGTGTTACTGTTTTCTCGTGAATTCTATCTTCAGTGGCAAATATTTCAAGCGTAAAACAATAAACAATACAAACGTAAATAGGAATCTGCTCGATATGTGATCGCGGGGTGATGAGTGATATTGTGATGACTTATAATAAATAATCAATTCGCATGTGCAATTCTGAACTTTTAATTTCAGTTTTTTACACGATGGTTTCTCGTTCGAGGTGATTAGTAGAATTAGCCACTTTGGTACATCCTTATGATTTTGAACAGGAAGAATGACGATGTGACGTATAAACCATCCTGCTACTGCTGCTCAAATATATATTTTGACGTACTTGATGGGAGGTTATTTCCTACATTTTGGAATATATCTGTTATTTACGCTTGGAATAGAAATTTCTACAACTAAAAGTTGCTTGTAATATTATTCTCTATAATTTTTGTCCCACACATGATTTTTCTAAAATGGTCCGTATTCCAGAAATTTGACAAAAAGTTCAAAATTCGAATTTTTAAAAAAATTGTTTTTATAAAAACTGTTACCTCTATAATGCTTATTCCGTACATATTTTTTCTAAAATGTACCGTGTTCGAGATATTTGAGAAAAAGTACAAATTTCGAATTTTGAACACTTAAAAACGAATAAAGAAAAAAACACCAAATTTTAAATTTAAGCCTTAATCCATCCTGTGGTGAATAGATATAAGGCATAGTTGGAATATCTGGGCTACTTTAATGAGGGCCGTTTTTCTACTTTATAAAATATATCTGTTATTTACGATAAGAGAAGAAAATTCTTAAAGTAAAAGTTGTTTGTAATGTTTATCACTATAATTTTTGTAATATACATATTTTTTCTAAGATGGTCCATATTCGAGAAATTTGACAAAAAAATGCAAAATTCAAATTTATAAGAAAATTGTTCAAATAAAAGTTGTTTGCGATATTATAGTCATAATTTTTGTTTTTTACATGATTGATCCAAAATGGACCGTAATGTAAAAATTTAGACGAAAAGTATAAACATTTTTTTTTTGTATTTTCTGAGTTTATATGTATTTCTGTTTGGCAGTGGTTTGTATTATCGTTGGTAATGAATATATATTCAAAAATATTTCGAGTAAGATGTGTGCAAAAAGTATGTATTTGGTTCATACTTTAAACATGAACGTGTTGGACACATTAATAATTGTTGATAGGGATTAAACATTTAAAAAAACTAAAAGCAGCAACGATTTACAATACTATTAACAATTGCATAATTTAGTAACAACAGTTATAAAAAAAGAGGCCTATGGTGAAATTAAGTTTAAGAAATAAGTCATCTAAGGGTGTGTCGCCTAGTATAAATTCAATTAAACAAGCCGCATATAACGCCGACGTATCGAATAAATGGAATGTAAAAGAAATAGGTATTTCTTGAATGATATTTCTAAATTAACCCCTAATTATGTATAAAGCATTTTTAATAATATAATAGTCAAAATCATGTTAATTAAACCAAGTTTTGGCCAATGTGTCAGAAATAAATATTCTTGATAAAAAGTATTAGAAGTAAAGCTATTGAACACGAAAGTATGCACATTTTGACTTTAAACTTATGTTTTTTATTTCCTTATGTTATACATGTATTTAGCTTCTGTTTGATGCATTCTGTATTTCCCAAGACCTCTTCCCAAGACCATTAATCCATCAGGAATATTGCAATAATTAAGACCATTATATAGTTGTGGCACAAGTTTATAGACTTTACGTATGGTGTTGCCAGAACGTTATACAGGGTGTCCGCAAAACAGTTTCAAATAAAAGGTATATGGATCTGAAACATACATATCTTAAAAATATTTTTGTATATACAGGGTGTTGCGTATTCGCCTGGCAAATAAAAATGTATTTAATTTAAATAGAACACCCTGTATTTTATTTTATTGTTAGAATTGTTTTTTAATATTATATTCAACCCGGGAATGTTTGCCAAGCAATTAATTTTTTTTTGAAATAAGAGAATAATGCAGACTTCAAATTAAATTATCATAATTTAGGTAAATTTAATTTGATTTCAAAATTGTTTAATATACAGACTTATAAGATACTAATCTAACGAATAGCGGTAATAGAACTGGTTTATTTTCTACAAAGTGTTTTGGAACATGTCTCTTAAATATGGCTAATTTTAAGTTCAATTTACTCAATTTTTCAAATGCAACACCCTGTATAATATTTAAGCATAAAATTTGTTATACATTTAACTATCCAACGATACCAACATATTAGCCAATAAATTATATCAGGGCGTAATTGATGGACAGTTTTATTATTGGAAATACGAAAAAAAAAGTTAATATAAATGTTGTATGACTATATTTAACAATTGTTCTTAAATATACAGGGTGGTTCATAAACGAGGTGCTGACCGAATCTATATTTTTTTAAAGCTTAACACCCTACAGGTAGTTAAACATATTTGATTGTTATTACATCGTCAAACAATTTTAAATGATTTCCCTCATTTACTATGTTGTATATAGGGTGTTTAAAAACGTGAGGTTATGATTTTTTAAATGAATTACCCTTTATTAATTAATTGGTAGTATAAGATATATGGTATTTTATTTAAAAAATTGAGAAAACCGTTACCTCGCATTTTGTCACACCCTATATACAAAATAGCAAATAAATGAAGTGTATTAAAATCGTTTGACGATGTGAAAACAATCAAATATCTATAACTACCTGTAGGGTGTTTTCCTTTAAAAATGTATGTTTGGTCAACCTCTCGATTATGGAATACCCTGTATATTAGGTAATATTTAATAAATATGGTCATACAACTTTTATATTTTTTTTTTTTCGTATTTTCAATAATACAACGGCTATCCATCAATTACGCTCTCGTGGGACACCCTGTATATGTGTTATTGTCTAATATTTTAAAATCTTTGGATAGGTATATGTATAAAGAATTTTATACTAAAATAATATACAGGATGTTGCATTTGAAAAATAAAGTAAATTTAACTTAAAACTAGCCAAATTTAAGACATGTTTTAAAACACTCTGTCTAAAATCAACCAGTTCTATCACCACTATTCGTTAGCTTAGTATCTTATAAGTCTGTATATTTAACAATTTTAAAATTAAGGTAAATCTACCTCAGTTATGGTTATTTAATTTGTGGTCTGCATCATTCTCTATTTAAAAAAAAATTGCTTGGCAACACTAATATTGTTTAAAAACATTCTAGAGTTGAATACAGTATTAATAAACCATTCTAAAAATAAAATAAAATACAAGTTGTTCTACTTAAAAAACATAAATTTTTATTTGCCAAGCAAAAATGCAATATCCAGTATATCCAACAATATTTTTAAAATATGTACTTTTTAAATCCACAAAACTGTTTTGCTTGTCTATAACACAAATTGAAATATTGAACAATTACGCACTGATTGAACACCCTGTATATTTACATTTTTTTTACTTGTTGAGTTTTAAAAACAAATAATATGCAAAAATTATAGATTTACTCGAGGTTTTTTACATGAATACACTCATTTCAAATAGGACTACTGAAATAGTTTATGCTATATTTCATTGGAAAAGGCGTGGGATCATATTATAAAAATATTTCATTCCTGAAATCTACAGTAAACATTATTTTGTTTTTAAAAATCAACTGAAAATTAAAAATCATGGATTATATTTCAAAACATGATGAATTTACCAACAATGATTACGTCCAAATAAAGACATTAATTGTAAACGAGTACACATTTGTATAACATTCGTTTCTTCCGTCATTTGTAACTTGATGCTTTGTTATAAAAACAATGTATGAACACAATAATAAAATTTATTTTCTTATTAACCTAATTTACTAGTTAAAATGTCAAAGTGTAAAATTCTCTGGATTACAATACTGTCTTATATTATTACTGCTGGTATACATCCCATATACAGTATGCTCCATAAAGTTTGATCCATAGGGTATTTTCTTAACATTACGATTAGGAAAAACGTCATAAGACATTCAACTCTGCTTTTTTAAAAACTTAATATAGCCCATATTAAAGTTAGCAGTGTTTTTTTAACAAATTGTTCATAAAAACAATTTATTTAATGCGAACTTGACAAAAACCAATATCAGTCGCCAACTTTGATATAGACAATTTTAAGTTTTTAAATAGGCAGAGGCGATTGCCCTACAACGTATTTTTCCGGTCATAATATTAAACAAATTCCCATATGGATCCAACTTTATGGAACACACATGTTAGTATAAGAAAGTAAAAATACCGATGACATCTTCAGTCGAAGATGGCGCACCCTGTATAATTGTTACGTGTATAAAACAGCAAATTAAAATCAAAAATATATCTGCCTCGGGATTATTTATCAAAATTGTTTATTTAGCTACAATGAATTTATACGTCTGTGCTCAAATAATTACTGACTTCTTAACGTATTAATTACTGTATAAGTTATTATATACTCCGCCACGTTTAAGCACCACGTAAACTTGACAACAGCGCATGGTGCCATAATACCACTTGAAATATATATACTGGTGCCACAACCTACTTCAATTAGATGGTGCCTTAATGACGTTAATTATAACACTGGTGCCACAACTACATTAGACTTAACAGGTGCCACAATGCATTTAAAGTAGTTATATATATATATATATATATATATATATATATATATATATATATATATATATATATATATATATATATATATATATATATATATATATATATATATATATATATATATAAACTTAAAAAAGTAATCTTTCATTTGCTGCATTACCCACAAATTACTGGTTAAATTATTAACTAGTCAGCAACGACTATCAACTCTCTTATATATATATATATATATATATATATAATAGAAAATGGAAAAAATCACGCATGTCGTAGCGTATAATTTTTTTTTTTAAATTACAGTTTAAGGGCATGTGTAGTTACCAAGCTCATGATTCGTACTACTTTTGAAACATTTTTGTTTTCACCACTCTGTAGGTCTGTTTGGGTTCTTCAAAAATACAGAGGACTAGTTGACCAGACGAATAATTTGAAATTCAACTGTTCCACTGGTTCTCGGATTGTTTTGCATCGAGTTTTAAAGAAACACGTAGGGTCCGATTACAATTAGAAGAACACAGCTACGTCATAACCATTACTTCGAATTTAGAATATACATTATCTATAACTATCAATAAATTAAAAATAATTAATTTGTTAGGTATAAAACAATATTTCCTATATTCCTATAATATTAGCACTCCACTAAACACGGGGGTTTATAGCATATGCGCATTTTGTCAACAAGTTACTGCGCATCGAAACTGGCGTACGTACGTTTTACAGTAACACAATTATATTTAAAATATAAAGAAAACAGAATAATTACAAAATATCTAATTAAAAATGTGTTAGTAACTTGCCAAAAGTAATAGTTTCACATTTTATTTATCTATCGTAAAATTGAAAAAATATGAATTTATTCAATTATTTGTACAGTGTAAATCTGGCTTTGGATAACAAAACCCAAATCTCGTTAACGCTCGAGTCGACTCGATAGCCGAAGCCGAAACCCGAATAATACAAAATACAATATGGCTGTCGATGTAAACAATTCTAAGTGAGTTTCACTTTTATTTAATACAGTTTTAGGCATAAATTTAGTAATAATTTACTGTAAGTAAACTTATTTTGATATTTTTGCATGTGTATGTCCTATAAATGCATATATTTGATTGTAATAGTAAGTTATTCTGGCCCATTTACACTGTTTTAGAACAAACATTTTCACATTGTTAACTGAAAAAAAGTATTATTATTCGTATTAGTAATTGTGTTATCCCCAAATATTGAAATCCTTAACAAAGCTTTAATTCATTAATTCTGATATTCATTTTGATAATAATTATCCTAGATATGCGAATTTAATTATATATATTAACCAAACTTTTTAATCTTTGTAAATCTAAAGTATTTTCATTACATAAAGCAAGAAAATCTTAATTAGACATTAGAAATTAGAAGTAGTAAATTAAAAATTAGTTAAATCGCTGCAAATGCAAAAGTAATTAATCACTTACAATCAAAATCATGTGTTTTAAGAAGTTCTTCACTTTCAACATTTTTTTTTCTTTTCGTTTCAGGATTTATGGATGGAACTCTTGTTTTATTTCTCACGATTAAAGGAAAATTTTGTTCGTTTTGTGTTATTTAAAATAGTTGTTTATTCAGAAAAAATATAAGAATTTTACATTTTCATTAGCATTTTTTAACACGCATGAGATGCGTGTTAAAAAAATGCTATTGAAAATGTAAAATTCTTATATTTTGTCAAAAGTAAATTCAAAAGCCCGCCAATTTTCAAATTAAAATAGCTTTACAGCTTTTTATATTACCGACTGAGTATTAGTTGCACAAAACTATCCCATATGTCGCTGAAGGCAAACATGTTGCCAAATTTCTGTGTAGAAGCTGCAACTCTTATTTAAGGTATTTTTTAGCGAGTGTCTGGTTTAAAATATTTTCGACTGTTTTAAACCGTTTAAATTTTAGTGATGCAACTATGACGTCGCGTACGAAATATTTTAAACCAAAGCTAGAATGTTTGAACCAGTCGGAGGCATATGGTTCAATAACGGTTGACACATAAGAGATTCTGATTGTGGCTGTTGTATGTTGTTTTGCTCTGTTCCATCTTTGAACATTTTGATATATTTGACGTTTTGTTGATTTTTATTGATTTTTGATAACTTCATACATATATTATGTGATTCATATTCATACATTAGTTATAATACAAATAATAATATTTATGGTCATCATAAACAGTTGGACGATGTGATCTACCTATGGGTTACTCTTGATTATGAAACAGTAATTCAATTAAAATCAGGTTAAAGGATTACTTATCAATTGTACGTTTTTTACAAAAATAATTACGGAGTTTGCTTCAGATTCTGAATTTGCCAGCAAATATTTAAAAGCAATTAAACGTTCTTTGGCAGTTGATGAACTTTGGAAAAGCCCAACAAATCTACAGCAAATAATCGTTAGACAATCGCGTATCTGTGGAGCTACGGAATAAATATGATGCCATGTTTATTAAAAAGAAAAATACCAAAAATAAAATAATAAACAACGTTTCAGATTGCAATGTACCTATTAAAAACACTTCAATTTTTATTTAAAATCACTATCAAACACTCATCATCCTTCATCTGATTTAACAATCAGTAAAAAAATACGATCGAAATCAGAATACCTAATTAAAAATTTTGTCATATGACAGCAGATTATATTTTTAAAACACCCTATTTTTGCCATCTATTAATTCATGACGTCACTTTAAGTATGGTTTAAAAAATATTTTAAACCAATGTGGTGGCTAAAAAACAGCTCTATCCTTCCTCCATGCCCCCAGTAGTAGTCGATAACCAATTAATAACTTTGACAAATGATGACGTAACTGTGACCTTGTAATTGTAATCGGACCCTACGAACCTATTATCTGAGTAAAAAAAAAATCTTTATTCCAGTAAGACCATTGCTACACGGTATTGGAAAAGTCAGTTTTACAAAGTGTTTTACAAAGAATGTATATAATTTAGGCAAGTAAACATAAAAAAAAATATATATAAAATAAACAGAGCATATATCACGTAACAAATAAAAATAAATAATATTACACAGACCGAGTGGAGCCATACTTATTTAGTTAAAATTGTAGTACTCATCTACATTATAAAAACAATTCTCTAATAAGAATTCCTTAAGTTTTTTCTTAAAAGAATTAAAAATTTGTTCATCTTTTATTGACTGGGGCAATTTATTACATAATTGTATGCCAGCATATGACGGACATTTTTGATAGAACGTTGTTCTATGATTCGGAATTCGTAACAAATTACCATGCCTGGTTTGGTAGTTATGATTATCTAAATTTTTACTAAATTCATTAATTTTTTTCCTAATATATATTATGCATTTATAAATGTAAATAGAAGGCAGTGTTAAAATATTAAGTTGTTGGAAATATGATTTGCATGATATTCTTCTATTAAGACCAATAATTAATCTCAAAACTCTTTTTTGTAAAATGAAAAGCCTATTAGAGGATGATGAATTTCCCCACACAATTATATTATATGACAAATGAGAGTATATCATTGCGTAATATATATTTATAAGTTGTTGTTTGCCTAAAATATTTTTTAGTTGAAATAAAACATAATACCCACTATTAACCTTTTTACTAATATAATCAATGCACGATTGAAATGATAAGGTGCTGTCAAGAAAAGTTCCCAGAAATTTTGTAGACTCGGACATTGTCATATTTAGATTATCTGTTGTCACTGTTATTACATTCTCAATGTTATTAGTAATGTTAAATTTCATCAGTACCGTTTTCTTAGAATTTAATATTAGGTGATTTTGTAGACACCACTCATTGAATTTGTTATAGAGGAAATTCAATTTGTTTGAAAGTTCCTCTAGAGAATTCGCACTAGAAGCCACTGACACATCATCTGCATATAGAACAATGCAATCTGCGTTTAAGTATGTTGGTAAATCATTTATAAATATAAGAAATATCAATGGTCCCAATACGGATCCCTGAGGAACCCCCATATCTACATTACCTTCATTTGAACAAGTTTCATTCACTTTGACAATAATTTTTCTATGTCTTAAATATGACATTAGCCAACTTAACATATTTCCTCGAAAACCTAAAGATTGAAGTTTAGTTTCCACAAAATCCAAATTTAAGCAATCAAAAGCTTATGTAAGATCAAAGAAAAGTGCTCCAATAACTTTTTGCTATCAAGGCGTTTGTATAAAAATTCAACAAAATCATATATAGCGCTCTCCGTTGATCTACCAGGGTAAAAACCATTTTGGCATTTAGTTATGATCTTATACTTTTCTAAGTAAGAAATCATCCTATTATACATAGCCTTTTCGACTATTTTACTTATGACATTTGATACTGTTATTTGTCTATAATTGTTTAAACTTAGCGGATCATCTTTTTTGTATAAAGGAGTTATTAATCCTACTTTCAAATCTTCAGGGTATTCACCATCCTGAACGGAAACATTTATTATATTAGCTAAAGGTTCAGCTACATAATAAGCAATATTTTTAATAATTTTAGTGGGTATGCAATCTACTCCAACAGAATTAGTATTTTTTAAATTTCCAATTATCTCTAAAACGTCTTGTTTATTTACTGGGTCAAAGAAAAACGAATTACTGTTACTCAGAACACATTTTGTACAATCTGTACTAGCGCTTCCAAAATACTTTTCATTCAATAATTTTACTGCATTACTATAGTGTTTAACAAAACTATATATAGTCCAGTCATTTAAGCTTAAATTAGGTAAGAATCTCGGAACTGGAGATACCCAGCTGTAAGTCTGTAAATACTTGTATATTGACACGCTAAAAGTTATTTCAAAACCTACATATGGTAGGGTGTACGCAACTATTAAATTTCAAGGTCAAATGTCACAAAAATCGGTTTTTTGCGCTTTTTGTAAATATCTCATTTTTTATGGGTTTTTTGCTATTTGTATTTATTATCAATATTGTAGAATACAAAATTCTCTACAAATTTTGTTTAAAAAAATTCAGATTACAGTAAGAACGTAAAAGCTATGGAGCAGCAGAGAAGATGAAACAATAGTTGTACCAGTTACTCAAGAAAAATTCTTATCAAATCGAAATAACAAAGATATGCTCATTAATATGTTAATTGAAAAATTACAAGCTGCAAATATTACTACTAAACAAGCCAGAGATAATGCTGATGTTCTTATTGTTGAAACTGCAATTGAAGAATCAAATTCTGAAAAAACTGCAGTTATAATAGGACAACATATTGATTTACTTGTCATTTTAATTGGGCGTACACTGTCTTACGAACAAGACATTTTCTTTAAAAAAGTTGGGAAAGGAAATGTAAAAACGGGGATATACTTGACTAAAAGTTTTGATAATTATCCTCATTCCAAAACACATATTTTATTTCTGCACGCATTAAGTGGCTAATTTAAAAAGGGAAAAAATCATTTTTTAAAGTTTTTGAGAAACTGACAAATTTGAATGAACTAGCTGCAGCATTTGAGAAAGAAAATTGTTCGGCCCAGAGATTATAAGAGAGTGGAACTCAAATCTTATTGGCAGTCTATAATGCTCCGAAATCTGTGAAAAGTCTCGATCATCTTCGTTATATGCATTACGTCAAGTCTACAAAACTTAATTAACCTGTGCAGCTTTCAAATATTCCACCAACAAAAGCAGCTGCTCATCAACCTTTAAACGTGTATATTATAAGTTCAAACTTGGTTAAGGCATGATTTGGAACCCCAGGTATGGAGTTGGGCAATGCGAAACGATTTTCTAGAGCCTATCATGACAATTTTACCACCTGCTCCAGAAGATTTGCTAAATACAATTTTCTGCAACTGCAAGAGTGGTTGTGGTTCGCGATGCTGATGCAGGATAGCGGGCTTGCAATGCTCTTTAGCTTGTGGCCAATGTAATGGGCAAGCTTGTTTCAATGCTCTACCATATCAGAGCGACATTAACGAAGATGGAACCTTTGACCCCGAAATCATGGAAGAACTTGAGAGAAATTTCGTTGAAGACGATAATGAAGACCAGTTTGAAATTTACTAGCAGCCGGAAGACGACGATGAAGAGGAAGATTATTAAAATTATAAATTGTAGTTTTTGTACCTTTTATTCCATTTTTTTAATTTTAATAAAAATAAATGTATTGAATGAAATTTTTTAATAAAAAGATTAATTCATAATTTATTTGTTTTTTTTTTTCATCATGTAAGAATTTATTAATATTAATTAGGTTAATATTCAAATATAATTCCTATATTTTCATTAACAATTTTGCAATTACATGGGCAGGTAAGTGTTGTTAAATAAATTAATACTAAATAAAAAGTGGATAGGTTAGGAAAAAAAAATGATAAAATATAATATAATAGTTAATAAAAATTGACAAATATTTATAATCATTGATTTATCGATATTTCATCAACTATATATGGCGCGTTTTCGACCGGAGGCACCGGTTGACCTGAAGTGATGCTGTGACCGCGCGCTCTCCGTCATCTATCTCGAAAACGGTTCACCGTATGAAAAATTTTTTTAAACAAAATTTTTAGAGAATTTTGTATTCTACAATATTGATAATAATAGATGCGTACACCCTACTATATGTAGGTTTTGAGACAACTTTTAGGGTGTCAATATACAAGTATTTACAGACTTACAGCTGGGTATCTCGAATTCCGAGGTGAACTTACTATAATGATTGGACTAATAATCTGTTTATTCCTTTAACATATTTTACTGTTTAAAATAGACATAGTAACTGATCTGGTCCTTCATTTTACTCTCACGATATATCTTTTATAGTATTAGATATTAATGTTTGTTTAAATTTGTCTGAATTTGAAAATATTTTTCATTTAGCGATTTTTAGAAATTAATAAAATTACGAACAAAAAATTCATGTTTCAGTGGGGTTTCTTTGGTCATCCGTTGTATTACGGCGATTGGCCGGAAATAATGAAGACTAGAATTGCCATGAGAAGTAAAGGTGAAGGTTTCGAAAAATCACGTCTGCCTGAATTCACACAAGAAGAAATTAATTATATCAAAGGTACGAAGATATAATTCTACAAACTAAAAGTTTTATCAGTTTTAAAAACGTAATTGAACAGTAAAAAAATGCATTTTCTTAATTCGCTCACTTGCTGCATTAAAGATCATAAAGAAAAGCCCTATGTCTGGCAAAGTGTTACATTTGAACTTGCTGTAATTGCCGTTAGATGCCGCCTAAGTCGGTATCAAAGGTTTTCTTCTCATCTCATTAGGTCTGTTCGGGTCTTCAAAAATCGATTGAGAACTATCAGAGGACTAGTTATAATAATAATAATAATAATAATAATAATAATAATAATAACGGGTCTTTATTTGCACAAAATAATTACATTTTTGTACAGTTAGCATGGGCGAGGTTTAGCCTGTGGCTATTCTTACACCTAACCCTAACAAAACATATACATATAAATAACTATAATATTAAAAGTTTATCAATACAATTTTACATTAGTAGCTCATTATATCTACCAGTTTACATTTGACTAATAAAGAGTTGCCTTTTTAAAGCATTTTTAAAAACAGGTAGAGATCGTGATTTTTTAATATCGGTATGTAAAGTGTTGTACAGAACCACCGCGTTATACGAAAAACTACGATTATAAATAGCACTAGAGTGACGAGGCATTGATAAATTAAAATTGTTTCTTATGTTTACATTGTGCGTAGACGATCTAAAAGTTAATTTGTTCATAAGATATAATGGTGACGCAGTAGAAAGTATTTTAAAAAGAAAAGAAAGGAACATAAATATATATAAATTATTAACAGTTAGCCATCCAGTTTGGGAGAAGGCTTGGGAAATATGATCGAATTTTCTAAGTCCTTTTGCGAATCTGCAGCATGTATTCTGCATAATTTGCAAACGGTTACGATCAGCAGCTGTTAAACAAGGATAATACACAACAATTCCATATAATATTTTTGAAATTACAAGGCTTTGGCAAAGTTTTAGTTTTATAGATTGGTTCTGTAGGATGTGCTTATTAGAATAAAGCAAGCGAAGACCACTATAACACTTTTGTAACACATAGTTGACATGTTGACTGAACCTCATTTGAAGTATAACCCTAAATTTATAGACTCAGTTTCATGTGGAATAGATTCACCAGATATCATCAGAGTTGTATTGTTCTTTATATATTGTCTAACATTTTTACTACAGAATAATAATAGTTTGGATTTCGAAGCATTAATGTGAAGGTTATGATCAGACGAATAGTTATCAATTTTTTTAAGATCTTGATTAATCTTATCAACTGCAGTAATGACTTCATTCGACGAAAAATCGAGGAACAGCTGAGTGTCATCAGCAAAAAATTGGACTGCACAATTATTTACGTGTTTGTAGAAATCCGAAGTATAGAGTAAGAAAAGCAGGGGCCCTAGGACTGAACCTTGTGGTACACCAGATTTGATTTGAATGGATGTTGATTTCTGACCGTTTACTGTAACTAACTGTGATCGTTTACTTAAGTATGTTTTTATGAAACCTAATGAAATTCTATCAAATCCATAATATTGACACTTGGATATAAGAAGACTATGATTAATGGTGTCAAACGCTTTGCTAAAATCTAGTAGAACTAGGACACCTGCTTTTTTCTTATCAATACTATTGAAAATATTGTCACTTAAATGTGCCAAAGCTGTTGAAGTACTGAAACCCTTTTGAAAACCCGACTGATGCAAAGGGATTATATTATTTTCACAAAGATATTCATATATTTGGAAATAGGCTGCACGTTCAAGAATTTTTGAAATTAGAGGCAGTAGACTTATTGGAATAGTTGACCAGTGAGTTTAATATTTGTAGATACGCGAAGAATAATTTGAAATTCAACTGTTTCACTGGTTCTCGGATGGTTTGCATCAAGTTTTAGAGAAACCCGAACAAACCTAATAATTTCAAGGGTACGGTAATTACGGTACTTATATGGTAATTTCGGTTTAATGTACGGTATATGGCCCATGTCATTAAAAGTACGGTATATACATAAAATGTACGTAAACGTACGGTATTTTAAACAGAATTAGCAAAGATTTTGAGTTGAGTAAGAATATTATCAGTTTTGTTTATTTGTTAATGTCACTTAATAATTCCCTTCAGACTTCAGAGCCATCTATAAATGATAAGCAGTACTACACAGCGCAGTGGACTGTTTCTCGTATTTAAATTAGAATTACACATTTAGACAAAAATGAGTATTTCGGGGAATTACAGAATCTCTGATTCCAATTCCCCGAAAATATCAATTGACAATTTTCGTCAGAGCCGAGGTGACTTTATAAAAATCAGAAATGTACTTCTGTTCCTGCTACTGTAACGTCAGAAGATGAGTATGGGTCAGATGAAGATGACAATGACGAGTTAAATTTCGATTTTTAATTTGTGTGTTTATATATTTTTTTTATAATACATATTTCTATTAAAAATTAAATAATGGAAATGTAGATATTCATGTATATGCATTTATTTTACAAAATAAAAGTGTACGGTATTGAGAAGGCCATGTACGGTAATTTGAATTCCACGGTACGGTAAATTGAATTTGAAAAATTGGCAACTCTGTTGAGTCACATATCTTCATATTTCAGTTACTGAATAACTGTTATATATTCTTCTTCGAATGCGAAGCTATTACTAGGCAACGTTTCATCCTTTTCGGCCTAGAACTGGAAAGAACGCCCCAGGAATACTTGGTAGGGAACCTATTAGAACTAACCAAAGACACAGGACTATTCCAAAGATAGTACCTAAATACGGGGAAAGCAGAGGAATACAATAGACCCAAGAGGCCGCAGATCAATATTCTTCTTTAGAAAAATCTGTAGTATTTACTTTTGCTTCTAAAATTTCTAGATTGTCATGGGGTACAAAGGAAACCTAAAATATATAATATTTTTTAAATGTATTTTTAGTTCGATTAAGTATATTATTACCCAAGTTAGTTTTGTATATCTCTTTTATAAGTATTTGGTCTAAAATGTAACTGGACATTCGATTAAATGTTTCTTCTCGTTTGCAATGATTTATCTACCATTCCTTGTTTTTATTGTAGTAAAACCATTTTGTATTGGATAACTAATAAATGAAATATTAAATTTACACCAGACATTGTAATCTGAAAAAAAAAGACAATGGTTTAGAAAATGTTATAGAGAAAACTTACCAAATCTACTCAAATATATAAATAATAATTATTTATAAAATAAATTCTCCAAAATAAAAAACTACCAAAAACATGACAAATGACAAGAAACATAACTAACAATTGACATAAACATAGACGATCCGAATTCAGATTGTGATGTTTACAGTACTTCTTGTGGATATTTTTTTCAAATTACTTTATTACGTTGTGTTAACATAACAGGTAGGTTAAATAGATAAGTAACAAATAGAAGTTTTGCGAGGTTTTGATTTCCCTCAACAACTCATGTACGTTGCATTTACGTTGTATGTTATTACGTTCCCTTAAAGCAACATCGCCGAAAGGCTTGGCAACGTTTTGTGCTAGCTGGGAAGCGTCTCTCAGATATCTAAAACAGTGTTTTATTTTGTATTGTGACTATACTTTTGTTATAATATGTTACTCGATTAGGTCATATTATTATGACGTTCTTGCAGCAAATCAGCGAGTTATTAAAATATTCTCAAATATACGAGGACGGGATGAATAATTTCCATCCTAAAAGACAAAAAACAAAATACGAGTAAAACATTTTAATTTTTCGACATAGTCTCCTTGTCGCCCAATGCTTCTTCTATAGACCGATTCGTCCAGCTCTTCAAAATAGGCATTTGATCTTTCAACTCAGACGCAAATTTCCAAATTTATTGCAAACGTGATTTTTTTTAATTTTGTTAATAAACAGATATATCCGAGGGGTCTAAGTCTGGCTAGTATGGTGCATGAGACAGTAATTCAAAGCTCAGTTCATTAATTTTAGCCACGTGAGATGGCGTATTGTCCTGATCAGAGATAACAGGAGATGAAACTACTAAAAAATATCGTGCGATCCTGAATAAGACATATTTTAAGGGACACAGGAGGGAGGGTATAATATCCGCTGCTGTCATATGCCTATTTTATTATTCTTGTTTTATTTACAAAATTATTTACATATATTAAAAAAGCTAAAATAATTCAACCTATTTTATTGCAACTGAACCCAAAACATTTTGAATTATTAGTTATATCAAATTTAACTAAATTAGATGTAATTTTACAAAATTAAATGTAATAATTTTCAATAAACTCCAAAACCTAGTAATCGTAAGTTGGAAGTGGCAACAGGGCTTATACCGTTACGTTGTTTATTATAAGCGCACATCGCTTACACACTGGCTTACACATTTATTCATTGATTAAATAGAGTTGTATCTGCATAAATTCCTTCTCTTTATCCCCTCTCTTACTTCTCAGCTCTCGTCTTCTCACCGCTGACCTACAAATAGAGTGTTATGATTGTCGACTTAATCTTGGCATCGTGAATATAAAATTTTATCATTGAAGGGCTGTATCTATTATCTCTGGTCCTGATAAAACAGAACTTTTATTTTTGTTAATCCAGGATTTTTTCCAGACATTTCTGTTACAGCTGTTGCAAATTAGGTAATATTGTCTGTCTATGTATTGTTATATCCTTTTCAAGGTAAGCAATAAAAATAATGCCTTTTGCATCCCAAACGCCGTTACCTCTCCAACCGATAGAACCTTTTTCGCGCACCTTCTTGTTCATAGTTATAAAACTGCGTAAAAAGTTGCGCTTAAATAGCAATAAACACTCTGCTGAGTTTTTGCTTTAATGTGAGCAATTGCCACCCATCTTGCGGAGAACTTTTTCATGTTAAAAATTTTGCATAATATGTGATGTATTCACACTTTTTAAATCTCCACAGTCTCAGCTATCTCTAGCAAATTCAATAGACGGTCACTCAAAACAATTTTCTGGATCATCTTTCGTCGTAGCCGATATTGGCCTACTGGGCACCCTGCATCCTTAGTACCTGTACGGCCACATTTAAAATCTGCAACCCATGATGGAACAGATTTGCCTAAATTAGAATACTAAACTTTAATTTCCTAAGCCCCTATTGTGAAAATATTTTATGACATCTCGTGCTTTTAAAAAACTTATTGATTAGTATGTCAAATAAAAAACACTGAACACATACTTTAATGACATAAACAAATGACAAAAATCATAGCCAACTTTAGATCAGGCTGAAAATTATTTATCCCATCCTCGTAGCTAATAACAATTTTTTTTTGTTTAGGAACTAACGACATTTTGGCGGCTAACACATATACCACATCAATGATAAGAGCTATACCAGAACCTGCATTTGGAGATCCTACAATTGAAAATGACGAAGGAGTTTATGAATATCAGTTAGATGAGTGGCAAGACGCTGCTTCACCTTGGCTCAAAGTGAGTAAAACAAGTCTGACAATCTGAAACTACATTGGTTATGAGTTCCCTCTCAAAGAAAGTAAAAATCTAAAAATTTGGAGTAAGGAGTTTTAGGTCAAGGTCAATTGAAATATTTGAGATACCGAACCGGAAGTGCGTCTTAACGTCCTTATTTTAAATGTAACACTCTATATAATATTTAAAATTTGGATTTCCAACATAAGGTTTGACTATATTATACTGAGTAATTGACTGGATTTGGGCATTTTTATCAACAAATTTTATCCAAATTATAATCCTGTATCTTTTTACATAATTAGACTTTCAATATCTTTTAAACGCAGTGAATTTCTAAATGTCCTGCATTTTGTTTTAATATTTTTTTGTTTCAATTTTGTTTCCATACAGGGTGATACACAATTAACATTCTCTATTTTTTCAAGGTTAAATGAATCACACTATATTTTACAAAATAGTTTAAAATACTTGCTATTGTTCTCTAAGTTTTATTTGTATATAATGTGTCTCAATGTATATAATGTGTCTCATGCGAAAAATTTATAAATAATTTTTATAATAGTTGGGATACATAACTTAAAACATTTCAATTTTTTTTACGATATACGAGGAAAGTCAAATTCATTTGGTTAAAGAGTATAGTACATCAAATACAAAATTTTTCTAAATACATATGAAATTAGTTCCAACAAATTATTATTAAAAAGCGTGAATACCTTTTAGAAATTGTTTTAGTTCGACTTTTCACATTTTTGAAACGCAGGGTATTTTAGGTACCTATACTTGTAAAGTTATAATATTGATATATTTTAGGTAACACCTTGGGGAATTAGAAAATTATTAAGGTGGTTTAAACAAGAATATTTTGATCCAGAAATATTGATCAGCGAGAATGGATACTCAGATTCTGATGGTAGACTTGATGATCCAATTCGAAAAAACTACCTGAGGGTAATTATGTAAATGTAAAGTTCTAAGATGATATCTCGACGACTCGTCATTTTAAAACTGGAAACTAAATTATTTTAGTTAGGAACAAAACCAACTGATAATTTTAATATAACTTTTCAGTTTAGATGACTAATTTCTTTTTTGCTGGGCTTTAGAAAGTAGAAAAGTACGATATCAAATTTTTTTTATATGTAATATTTTTTAGGATTATCTGAGCAATATCAGAGATGCCATGATATATGATGATGTAAAAGTTATTGGCTACGTTGTCTGGACTTTAATGGACAACTTTGAATGGAACTCAGGATATACGTAAGTAACAATCGAATATTTTTTATAAAAGAAACAAGCATAAATACGCTAACAACTTTTTGGTCTTTTTTGAATTTAAAATAGGGATTATTGCAACGTTTATTTAATTAATTTATAGTTTATTTATTTAAAACACTTTATATACACTTTATTTGCAACGTACTAAATAATTTATGTAATACTTGGGCACTATTATAACTTACAATTCTAATTTATGTATTACAATTTATCTTTTCTGTCCAACACTTAAATTCAATCTGCCCTCCGTCTACTACTCGCGCTATTTATATAAAGCTAGTTCGGTACTAGTAGTTACTAGACGATCTCGAATGTCCGAAAATTCCATCTGTATGACTCAACGGCCACGTACCGTTTTTTCTGGTAGCTTCTCGAAGCATTGCGTTTGACTCTATATTTCCAGCGCTAGACTTCATACTGTGGGCAAAGAGTTAACAAAGCCCTGGGTAATAAAATAGGTTGTACCGGAAAAAGCATGTAATAGCTAGCAGAGCTGGGTAATTACATGTACTTTAAAAATAATTACAATTACAAAGTACTTTTTCAAAAAAGGAATTAATTACAAGTACAAAGTACATGTTGTAAAAATAGAAATTATATTGATTTAATTACAATTACATGAAAAAAGGAATTAGCATTTACTTTTATAATTACTTTGCCGATAAAACAACAAATTATGATAGAATTGAGGAACCATGAACCAATCGAACCGGTACAAATAAAAATTTTAAATAGGTAATTCAAAGTGTCAAACTAACAGTTTGCAACGACTTTCTTAAGGATTCCTTAAAGCTTATGGGCGGGTTGTATAAATCTTATTTAAAGTTAAACTCGGTTTGAGGTGAGACATGACAAATTTTGTATGGTATAGGGTATAGGTACAGTCTAAATAGCATTTAGCATTTAGGGCTTGTTTTCCAAAACATTAGACTGCACATATAGCATCGGAAATTCACATGTATCGCCTAAAACTGAGCTTAATTTTAAGTAAGCTTTATACAACCAGCCCTAAGTGTATTGTTTTCTGTACCATTAAAAATACAAAAGTCCGTGTACCTACACCTAGGTACTTTTATATTTTACCTAGTCTGAATTTTTGACCACCTCGTATTTGTTTTAATTAAATATTATGAGGTAGTAAATAAAAGAAATAGGATAGGAAGGAAAAAGTTAGCTACTTTGATCAATTATGAATAGTTTTGACAGAAAAAATTTCAAAATTCAAAATTTAATTTTTTAACAATTCAAGTCTGATAGATCAATGAAATTAGTTCAGCGAAAATCTAAAAATGTAATAAAATACAGGGTGTGCCACAAAACTTTAATACCCCACATTTTTAAAATAATTTTAAAAAAGTGGCTTTCCTCGTCATATATACTTAAAAAATAGGAGCCATTTTAAAACTTTATCGATTCGCTATAAACGTCAGATGCCTGGTAAATTAGCCTGTATAATATTGACAAATTATACTGAAACTTAAATGGTAGTTTGTGCAACAAGAGTGTATATGGAGTTGTACGGTATATTTTTTGTACGACCACTAACGAAAATCTGTAATATTTTAGTTTATTAAGACAAAATAATTAATTTTAAAATCATTTATGTTTTTTACTTATTCATAAAATAAAATAAACAACAGAAAATTTTTTTTTTTTTCAAAATTTGAACCCAGGCTATTCGCATGGAAGGCAGATGCTCTGTCCTCAGCTCCACCGCCACCTTATGATTTTGGTAATAATACTCGTAATTAAACTAGTTTCATATAGTTTGATTACATTTTTTTTTAAATTGTGGCCCAAATAAAAATAAAAATATTATTTATCGATTCTAAACAAAAATACCTTATTTAGTGTATATTTAATCTCAATAACTAAAAAATATACTGACAATTATTTTGACAGAATAATTGTTACTTATTTAAAATTTTAAAAATAATATTAGTTTGGTATCCAAAATATGAACTGTGATTGGTGGATTTCATTTTTTGGTAGTGTTCTCACTACTTAAAATAGATATGAAATATATTCGTGCTGTTGAATGCAATAGCTTACTTTTTCTTTTTTAATCTGTGCGTAGATAAGCTAATATCCCTGTAGGTATAGAAAACTATGTTTTTTCTACGCCCACATTTCAATGTAGAAAACTAGAATAATAACTAGAAATGTCTACGCAACGTAAATAAGTAGTTTTTAGTATTTACCCAATAAAAACTGCTATTTGCACCACTTCATACTATATTTCCTTAGTTTATAATGTTTATGCAACATAAATTATGTTAATAATAATATAAATACAAAATAACGTATTAGAAATAAGGATATCTGCATCTACTTACCCCCAACTGTTCTTATTTTGGGTTGAACAATTTCACTGCTTCAAGGCATAACGCTTTCCTCAAATGCATTCAAGCAAATGATATGGATGTGAATTCGAGCTCTATTGACCGGTTCGAACAGGAAATTTTTTGTTTTTGTATCACATGCATCTCACAAACACGTATTTAAAAGTAATTGTAATTAAAAAATGTAATTGTACTTAAAGTACAATTACAAAAGCAGACATGCAAACCGCAGTTTGTCCAAAATTGTAAATTTTCAGGAATGGCAAAAAACTGGTGCTTGGAAACGGCCTTAGTTACGGAGATCTTGATGGACACAATACATTTTAAGCAGGATATAATGCGATTTGTACATCCACGATTTTATGAAACGATAGCTATTCAATTCAATATTGTATCGCCATCTATATTTAAAAAACTGAAATTTCGGATAAACTGCGTTTTGCAGGTCTGCTTCTTAGTAATTGTAATTGGAAAAAGTAATTGCAATTGGAAAAGTAATTGTAATTGGAAAAGTAATTGTAATTGGAAAAGTAATTATACTTATGACAAATAATTGTATTCAGACAATTTAGAAACTATAAATTAATATAATTACAAAGTACAATTCCTTCATATATTTTGCTGCAATTACAATTCCAAATTACTTTGATAAAAAACTACTTAAGTGCAATTATTACAAATTACACGAAAAAAAAGTAATTGTAATTATTAATTACTTTTTAACTAGGAATTACCCAGCTCTGATAGCTAGACAGGAAAGTTAGGTGTTTGACAAATCAGATATTTTCTTCAGTTTATCATAATCTTCATTTGTGGAATATTAAGAACAACTAATAAATCAGAAATTATCAACATCAGAATCATGGACTTCCACTTTAATAATTATATAGATCAACAAAAATAAATAATACAATACTTTTTATACATCGTAATATTAAATAATAATTATTGATCTACTGGAATTATTAATTTTCATCAAACTAAAATATTGCAATACTTAGGTACTGAATTTATTGTTAAAATATTAAATTGACCTTGTTGCCTCTAAGCGTGTCGTTTTTTTTAAAATACTTTTCTTTGTTTTAGTGAAAAATTTGGTTTGGCATATATTGACTTTAACGATCCCAATCGTACGAGAATAAGGAAGGATTCTTCATACTATTTTGAAAAAGTGTGCAAAACTCGTTGCATTGTTGATGACTGTGTAGATTGAATTAAAAAGTCATTAAAATATTTTTAAAAACCTCGTTTATTCTTTGATTTATTATTTACCTACTTATCTGGAAAAATGCAAGTATCTATAGAACAGAGAAAAGGAGAAAGTCATATTGTTAACTTAGAGAAGGAACTCATTTAATCAAATATTGGTTTCTTATATTTTTTTTAGACGATTATATGAATCGTTTATTTCCAAAAAGTATTTTACATTCTGATTTGCATAATTTCTTGTGAAGTAGACTGCCAGTTATCTTTCCATATTTTTGACGATCTTCCTAACGGTCTTCAGCATACTGCTGGCTTTCCTCTGGTGTGTAAATGCCAAAGATGCTTCGATGAGTGATGATGGATAGGCAATGTAATAACAAATGTACTATAGTAGAATCACAATAGACACGGAGTAATAAATCTGTTAGATCAGGAAATTTCAGGTGTGGGTGCCTATATTGTTATTTACGGGGTACATAAAATAGTCATTTAAAAAAATATTTTTTTGAATATGTATTATTGAGTATTATTTCGGATTATAGGTACTTTACAAAATGTTTTTTTAAGTTATTTGCAATTGTTATGTAAATGGTAGAGTTATTCATCATTGACTTCTTGGACATTTTTGATGTCAAGTTGAAAGTTAATGACAAGTGGAGAGAAAGGTTTCATCCTAGATTATAGAAAGTAATCTAAGGGTTCAAAATCTATAAATGTGACTATAATTATTGTATTAAAAATTTAAATGGGATAAACCCTTAGATTATAGAAATCTATAATCTGAGGGTTAATCGCTATTTTATCATCTTAGAAATTACTAATGCCATGAAAAAATCAAAATGAGAACAAGGGGGTGGGATTATAAGATGGTTACCTACCTAGGATTTGGTATAAAGAAAATATAGACAGTTGCAGTTAGTATGTTGATCATTTCCCAATATTACCTACCCTGTTTGATATCCTTCTATATTATCTATTGCACTAAGAAGTTGTGGTGATTTTCGGTTAATAGTGACTGTAGTATTGAAAAATATAGTGTGGTTCAAGTTCAAAGTTTACACCTGTGAAACGTATAAAAAGTGTGCCTTGTCAGTTAACGAGAAAATATTTGTAAGCAATATTTATAATTGCCTAAGAATGGAAAATCCTTCGTTTTTTGTTGACAAGTAATATGATGGGTGTAAGCAAATCAACGATATATAAAGTTATATGTGAATTAAAAAAGTGGAGTTGTTAAACCCCCAAAGAAAAATGCAGGAGGTAAGAAAAAAGTGGAATTTACTAAACAAATTAAAAGCTGAATAAGAAGAAAAGTTTACGAATTTTATTTTAAAAAAGAGATACCAACACTTGCCAAGGTTTTGGACGCAATCAATAGTGATCCGTATTTTCCTAAAACGGGAAAGACAAAACTACGGGAAACTCTAATAGACTTGAAGTTCAAGTGGGATAAACAGGACAGGAAAGCAGCACTTATTCATTCGGATGAAATTGTTTGTTGGAAACGGAAATACCTGAGAACCATTTTTAAATTACGTGCGGAAGGCAAAAAATATTTTATTTGGACGAAACCTGGACGTTAGCATAATGTGGCAGGACACAAACATTCAATCTTCACCACAGGCTTTTTTGGGAGGATTATCTACAGGATTGAAGGAGCCTTCCAGTAAAGGACGACTTCTATTTTTAACTCATATTGAAAGTTACGACGGGTTTTCAAAATGTGGTTCTTTAATATTTCAATCTAAAAAAACCGGAGTTCTACCATGAAAATATGAACGCTGATGTTTTTGAACAATACTTTCAGCAGATGACAGAACATTTACCAAAGGGTTCAGTTATAGTAATGGATAACGCTAGTAAATATTCCTGTCTAATTGGACGTGTGCCAAATACTTCCTGGAAGAAAGATGATATTATTAAGTGACTAACAGACAGAAACATTAACATTCCAGAAAAATCAGTAAAAATAGAACTACTAGAAATTGTGAAATTAAATAAGCCTCCAGTACGTTATGTAGTGGATGAACTTGCAAAAACACATATTATTGATGTTGTGCGTCTTCCTCCCTATCACTGCAAACTAAATCCTATTGAATTGATTTGAGCACAAGTTAAAGGATATACGAGGGACACTGCCAAAATTCGCGGAAAATGTAAAGCAAAACACAAATTACGTTATGTAAATCGCTTTATTGCTTCTCAAAATATTCTCCTTTAAAATCTATACATTTTTGCATCCGATGAAACCAATCTTCAAAACAATTTTGCCTTTAAAACAAGTGATTTAAATGCTTCAACAGCCTCTTCAGGCGATGAAAAACGCTTGCCACGCATTTTATTTTTGATATGTCGAAATAGGAAGAAGTCATTGGGCGATAAATCAGGCGAATATGGGCAATGAGTCATTAATTGGATGTCGTGTTTGGTCAAAAACTCTACAGTTCGTCGTGCTGTGTGAGTGCTTGCATTGTCATGATGAAAAATGATTCGCCGGTTTATGTTGTTCCTTCTGATTTCAGCGATAACTTCCGGCAAACAAATTGAAATAAATCAGTCAGAATTAACTGTCCTTCGATCCTCTAATGCAACAGTTGCAACATGACCCGTTTTTCCGAAGAAACAAGCAATCATTCTTTTCGAAACGCCTCGTGAACGCACCATTTTTGTGTGTTTAGGTTCATTTTGGAACACTCATACAGTCGATTGCTGTTTAGTTTCAGGCCCATATGAATATATTCCAAGATTCGTCACCTGTTACAATGTTATTTACCGAATTTGAACGACCCCCTTCGAATTTGTTTAGCATTTCCTTGCACCACTTGACACGTGCCTGTTTTTGTTCTTCTTTCAAATTGTGTGGGATCCAACGACTGCAAAGCTTCCTGACATGCAAATGATCGTGCAAAATCGTATGTATTTGTTTCGCTGCAATGCCTAAGTATGCCTCTATCTCACAATAGGTCACATGCCGATCTGACAAAATCATTTCACGCACAGCATCAATATTTTTCGCGACAACAGAGGTACATGGACGACCTTCGCGAAGATCGTCATCAAACGTTGGTTTTTCACGCTAGAATTCTGCGAACCGTTTATAAACCATAGTTTTGGATGGTGCTTCATCCCCAAATAATGAACTAAGTTTTTCCTCACATTGCTGCGGCGTTAGATCGTATCGAAAATCATAAAAAATCATCACTCGGAAGTCACGATTCGAAATTTCCATTTTTCACACAAATATTACTCTCGTTAAATTTTGTTGAAACGAAACCGAGCAGTTTGAAATCGAACTGTCAACTGAATGATAGGTAAAAAACGTCAAATTTTACGAATATGACAATCGCAGAACACTGGCAATACAAGGAGTACTTGATTCCGCGAACTTTAGCAATGGCCCTCGTATAGGTCGACATAATATGATATTTAAGTTAAAAGATGTAGAAGCATTGTTATAAACCTCCATATCATTTGTTACGAAGGAAAATGGGCAAAAGGCAATCGAGCATATTATGTTAAAAAGAAGAAGAAAATATGTGGAATCTGGACAAAATATTAGATGTTTTTACCTTTAATAATATCAGTAAATAATGACTCATCAAGTGAATATAGTGATTCAGAGACTTTCACGTTTCCTGATCTTCGAGAGTAGGTAAGCATATCTATTATTATTTATTAATGTTTAAAAATAACAGAACATCACAAATAGGAAAACAACTAAACTAACAGTGACCTTATCTAATGGCAAAAAGTCTTACTTCACGTCTGAACCAAAACTGATATCATGCAGGGCCGAATTTTAATTCTAAGGATGAGTGCGTTACGTTAATTTCCGTTATTCAGAAACAATAATTAGTCGAGAATTATTGAAGCAAATTTCAAAATTTTTTGCATGGTTGAATAGAGAATAAAACATCCTTTCAAATGAGCTATCACTTACCACCCCATGTCAACTAAATTTTTCGAAAGGGTTGCACCCCTCCAGTAAGGGATGAAATTAAGGGTAAAATATTCTTACAAAAATGTACATTGTAGAAATCAAAAATCGACGTGTCTTGGCGATTTTCCTAACAAGGCTCCAGTAACGATAATAGATTTGAACAAAATTTGTATTATTATATGGAAGCAAATGGGTCACATTTACAACACCTGTTAAATTAACGTTTTAATAAATCTTTAAAAAAATCAATTTTACAGTTTATTACTTTTTTTAGAGAGTAGGTAAACTTAAAAAACTAACAAAATTGAAATGTAATTACCTTTTCAAAAATGTGCCACTCTTGGTACTTTCCTTATCCAAAAATCGATGTGTCCAAGCATTTCTGCTTCTAGGAGCATAATTTTCAGCCTCAAGAGGACGCTAATATCGGAATTTGACGCAACAATATTAGCATTACTGAATTTCTTATAAAATTATCTTTGCAAATATGTGCCACACTTAGTCGTTTCCCTATCCAAATCCCAGGGGTTGCTCACCCCACTGCTCGAGGGTTGAAGTGTCAATGATGCAATTAGGAAAAAAATGTGTCCCCCTCCAAACTAAAAATCGACGTGTCCCAGCTTTTCCTCTGCAAATCTGAGGGAACCAGAAGAATCTAAAACTAGTTGATAAGAACCGTTCGACTATGCTATTAAGGGATATTTGTTCTTCTAATTTAAATTTTTTATTATTTTATTTGCCACTGGTGAATGGATGTTCCTTCTGGACTCCAGGACCCTTTGACTGGTGACAGTGCTGCCTTAATCTCTTAATAGTATATTAACAACAGTAGTTACAAATGGTCTTTAGACTTCCTGGTTGTTACACTTATAAAAGTTATCTTAGAAGGTTGGCCGAAAAATAACAAAAAAACTATCCAGTTGTCATGAAATATGCTGGCTACAAACATAAAGTTACAGTCATTAATAATTTAGTTTTTAAGGGAAATCTCTTGTAGTTCCTAAAACCTAAAACCTTACAAAAAGAAATGTTATCAAAAATAGATTATAACTGCAAATGTTTGTCCTTAGCCAAGCAATCTCTTTTCTGGATTACCATGACTAATGACATCAAACAAAAAATACTAGATTGCCTTATTTGTAATAAATATGCAAATTCACAACAATCGTAATCTTTAATTAGTCATTAAATTCCAAAACTGCTCTGGAATAAAGTGGGATGTGACCTTTTTGAACCAGAAGGAAAGAAATATTTACTCGTTATAGACTCTTATTTTAAGTACATTGAGGTAAAAGATCTAGAAAATGATACAACAAGTTTTTCATATTATTCAGAAACTTAAAAGTATTTTGCTCGTGATGGCATTTAAGAAAACGTTTCTTCTCAGTAGGAATTCAATCACGTAAGGAGTTCTCTAACTTATACTCAATCCAACGACATATCCAAACAGCTAAAAATATATTTAAGAAAAAACTAGATGACAACAATGATAAATCGATAGTGAATACAGTCTTTCAGATCTCTTAGAACAATAATTGTACCATCACACAGTTCCAATTTAAAACTTAAACAAATTAATTTTAAAGGATGCAATAATTTGGAGGTCAACCAACAAAAATGTGAAATTAACTATAATAGGCATGTCAAAAATCTGGATTCTCTGGAAATTGGAGCAAATGTAATGTTACAATCAAAACTAAATGTATTATGGTCACCAAGTTCTACAATTAATAAAATTAGGGCTAAGAAAGTAAAAATAAATAACGGTAACATTTTGGTTCGAAATAGAAAATTTCTCAGATATCGAAAAAAATACGCATTAGAGAATTATAAGATATAAGATAAGATTATTTATTTATTTCTATAACAGAAACGGAAATAAGAGGGTAATTTTACTGAGTATCAATACTAAATACCATTTAGAGCTATAAAGTGAGAGTACTATCAATGCTTTACATAATGAAGAGGTTAGTGATAAAGATATGGAAGCTCAGCAGCACAGTGATAGTGAAAATGTTTTATAACTGGAAAGTAACTCATTAGAAAATAGTAGTTCGGATGATGAATTAGATTATTCAGACTGTCACACAGATAATGACGCTGAGGAAGTTTTTGTATCAAGTAATAAAATGGAACTTGTTTAACTAACGCGTTTTATACCTATACGCTCCTGATTAAATATCAAATAAATAGTTATATTTCACTCTAACAGATGTGTTTGCAAATGTATTTTTTTTTTTACTTAAATATGGCCTAAAAGTATTAAACAATTTGTCTTGGTACTTTTAATAGTTAATAATTAAACACATACAAAATCGCGACCAGATTATTCAAAAATTACTCAATATATGTTCTACAATATCGCGGTTTGCAGTCAATGGATTTCATTTTGTCATTGTAAACAACATCTGCTCTAAATTAATGACAGTCCATAACCACAAATTCTGATAAGTTGCTGACTTGAAAACACGATTACTGCATTATTCATTGGCTATCGTGTGCTTCATTTACTACTAGAACCATTCTATTATTTATTCAAGCATGCATGTATCTGTTGTATGAGTCTATTGATTAATTGATTACCTCTGGCCGCGTGCATTTAGAAAAATTAATTCCAAATAATAGTTTAGAGCGCTATTAGGTAAAATAAATCAAAATAGAATACCTATAAGGAGAAAGCAAATTTATATAAAATTAATAGATAAGTATCAGGAAATAAAATTTAATTGAATTGATTTAAAATTTATTTACATTAATATTATCAGCAACGGAAACATGTATTTCGTGCAATTTTTTTAATAAAATAGCAAATCCCTTTCGGCATTACCTATGCCATCTTCAGTGCTTGTAGTGAAAGTTGTTGGTCTTACAATTTAAGTGTTTAAAGCTCATTTATAAGGGTCATGAATTTAGCATTAGGGTTAAAATAACTTAAGTACTTACACCAATATTATAATAATTTAAGAAATTCATGCAATCTACTACTCAGATTTTTGGCAACTAAATGTTGTCGATGGATAACAACACTCCGAGTACATTTTGTTTTAACACGTTAAGCACGGTTCTTGCACCCGGCGTCAAGTGTCGGTGATTTCTTATAATACGCAATTAAATTACCCGTGATATTACTTCTGGACGGGGCCTCTAAATTTCTTAATTTTTTACATTTATGGCGATGTTAGAAATAGAGTTATGCTTCATATTTTTAGTATAGTATGGATATCACAGAATAAATTTTCTTAACTCCAGAGTCAAGTGCAGTACACAACTAATGCTTTTTAAATTATGTACGGCATTGCCTCCGGTAGCAAGAAAATTTACCCGCGAAATCGGAAGATTAAACGCGAATTTTTACGGATGTAGTAACAGCATTCGTTTCTTTTCAGTGTGTTGAGTGAATTCATTGTATGAAGTTGGGTTAGGTATGTTTCTGTAGTGAATAATGAATTCTTGCAGTAAACTTTTGGTGGAGTTAGCACAAAAACAAACTCTTAGTGAGCAGAACTAGTGGTGCCGCGAGACGAGAGATTCTCGTCTCTCGTCTCGTCTCGAACGAGACGAGAGAGACATTTTCTCTCGAAAAAAGATTCGAGACGAGACTAGAGAGTGTCATCTCTCGGCGAGAATTTCTCGTTTCTCTCGAACTCTCTCGGGCTCTCTCGAACACTTTTCTCTTTGCTTATTTGAAAATTTCAATTGCTTATCGTAATTTAAAATTTAACACATAATATTTCGAGATAGTCAAAAAGTTAACTATAACACACCTATTCTATAAATATTAAATGGTAACAAATGATACTTGTGTTATTAGAATTTTATAAATAGTGATTTATAGGAAAAAATATTTCTCATTTCATTTATTTAAAATTTATACAATCATTTCTTATATTTAATCCATTCTGCTTTGGTGAGGTTACTTTTGAAGATAAGTTGAAATTTTTTAAGCGGTTTTTCGAAAAACTGTCAAAGAAAAGGTAATACACACGAATGTATTATATATAGTGGGGACGAAAATTGTACCCTCCTCTATTTTAACTTCTAAATGAAAAAATATAACAAAACAGAAACGAGGTAAAACTTTTTGTTATAACGAGATGCACTTTACTTGAGACACGTAAGATAGAGGGAGTTACTAGCTTTAAATTTCCTTATGGAAATTAGGGTTATGTGATACCTCATTTAAAAGATATTTTCTATATTTTTACAACAGATTTAGGTTTTTATATTTATATAGAAATTACAATAAATAAATTCATAAAGTAGGTTAAATTCTTTTTTTTTATTAACCGCTTCAACCTCAAAGGATTATTACCGGAGCTATATTACCTTATAAATGCTGTTTTTTGCAATAGCATACAATGGATAATTAACATTTTGGCTAGTATAGAGTAAAGTCAGTATATTTTATAATTTAGGCAATTTTTTACTGTTAGAGGGAACACTGCACAAATGACAATTTTTTGGAGCTGGTACTTTGTTCTTATACAGACATGTTCCGGGCCTTTACTAATAAGTTACATTCTTGATAACTCTCGTATTAACAATTATTGTTTATTATTAAGGAAACGCTTCTTGTATTTACTAAAATAAATAAATAAATTAAGAATATCAAAGGTGATTTAAAAACCACTTGACGTATTACATTTTTTATAACTTCTTAGCAAAAAAAAATTCTCTTCTAACATTATCTAACATTTCTTAGATTATTGCGGCACACGAGGATTATCAAGAATGTAATTTTTGTAAAAACAAAACAAAATAACAAAATTAAAACTGTTTGCTTGGAAGTAAATATAATCAAAATATCTTTCAAATGACTTTACTTTCCATTAAAAAATTTAAAGATAGTAACGCCCTCTATTTTACGTCTCAAGTAAAGTGCATTTCATTACAACAAAAATATCATGTTTCTCTAATTTCACATCTTTTTTGTTTTATGTCTCTATCTTCTTGCATTTTGAAAACATAATACAAAATGCTTTCTTTTGACATCGCAGGATTGCATTAGAAAAAATCTAACTACCAATTTAACCTCTTCCCCCCTCCCCGACTGACTTACAAAGCAAAGTATTTTCGTTTTTAGTTAACGCCTAATCTGGGCCACTTATTACTTCAAATTTCAATTGTAAAACGACTGTGACAGACGGACAGACAGAGAGACATAAGTATTTCCTATTGCCAAATTTGGGTACTAATTAAGGATGTGCACGATGTATCGATGTTTAAAAAACATCGATTTTTAGGTTTCGATTATCGATGTTCAACATCGATGTTTTTTAATCCGATGTTATTTGCTAAAATCGATTTTTACATTAACATCGATGATTTTCTCTTCAATGTTTCTTGGTTTTTTGTTAAGCGTCACGTTTAATTTGATGGTTTAAATTTCTTTTTCCTGTTTTTTTTGCTCTTCAATGAACGCTTTTGGAAAACATCGATGTTAACAGATACATCGATGTTTGAAAAAATTTGCGCATCCCTATTACTAATGCGCAAATTACTTGGAAAATTATTTGTTTTTGTCTTACAAATTTTACCTTTTTTTCAGGTTTCGTCTTTTTCAAATTTAAATTTAATATTGTTCATCACGAGAGAAACGAGACGAGACGAGACAAGACGAGAGGAAGGCTCTTTCGATCGAGAGAAGCGCCTTCTCGTCGAGACGAGAGAACAGTTTTCTCTCGCCCTACGAGACGAGACGAGAGAGGCCACTCTCTCGTCTCATCTTGTCTCGCGGCATCACTAAGCAGAACACTGACAGTGAATCAGAAAGCGATCCCTACAGCAGTAACGATTCTATTATTGACAAAAATTATCAACCTTCATCTGAAGATACCGCGACACAACATTCGAGGGATATCAGTTAGAAGAATTTGTTTCGCAAAATGATTAAGAGTCAAGTTTTTCCAAAAATTCTGGGAATCCTTCTCAATTAGAAACAATAAATGTTTTATCGTGGCAACCAATATCCACCTTCCAAGAATTACCACCACAGCATGTGACAAATATTCGATAATGGGATTAGCGCCGCTTTCCGCAGTTCATCGCTGTTGGTCGAAAGAAAAAATGTTTAGAAATGAATTCATAGCAAATATTATGCCAAGGGACCGGTCTTAGTTATTGGTGAGATTTTTACATTTTTCTGATAATGAGCAACCTAACCTTACAAATAACAAAGTCTACAAAACAGAAAATGTGCGAAATCAGTTACTCAAAAACTTTCAAAATATTATAATGTCTGGGCGTGATCTAGTAATAGATGAAAGTATGATTCCGTTTCGAGGAAGACTTTTGTTTCAAAGTCATAAGTACGGGTTCAAAATATATAAACTTTGCACGGTAGATGAATAAACCTATAAAGTATATTATGGGCGTGGAGATACAGACAGAGGCCTGGGTCATATATCAACAGTGGTCAAACAACTTTTAGAATATATTGAAGAAAAAAAAAAGGTCGGAGGCTGTATAGGCAGAAAATGTTTATTCAAATATTCCTTTGGCAGAGGATCTGTATAACCAAGAAGTTATTGATTGTGGTACCATGAGGGCAAATAGAAAAGGTATTCCAGAGGGTATGAAGAAGAATCTAAAGAGAGTTTTATGGTGACCAACGTGGAGTACTCAAAATTATTAAGTGGGTTGACAGAAGGACAGTATTAATGTTAACAACTGATCCGGCACATGATTGTTCTTTAGTTGAAACTGGTAAAAAGAATAAAAAATGTGAAGAAATAAAGAAACCACAGTGTATACTGGACTATAATACAGCCAAAAAGAACGATGTAAGTGATCAGATGTCTGCTTACCACTTAGTTTTGAGAAAATCAACAAAATTGTATAAAAAAGTGTTGTTTGAATTTATCTACGGTACAGCCATAATAAACTCTTGTATAATTTACAATCAACAAGCTATAACTGAATATTCTATAACCGAATTTAGAAAATTGTTAGCGAAATCTCTTATTCAGGAATAAGCATCAGAAAAACTAGGAAAAAGAAACGATAACAAGAGACGTACTTTTATTCGACCAGAAGGCGAGGAAAGAAAGAAACGTAAAATGTATGTTGGTTGCTATTCCAAATTACAAAAGAATTTTACTAGTAAGGAAGCTGATAAGAAAACTGAAAGGGTGATAAGTTATTGCAAAGATTGTGATAACCAACCCGGTTACTGTCTTTCATGTTTCAATGAAATTCATCGCAAGTTATGATTATCTGCTTCTATCTGTAATATTTTAATAAAACATAAAATTTTTCATAGTTTTATTTATTACCTACCCTACGTGTTTACCTAGAAGAAAATTGTATTTCTTAAGTTTTGTTTGTTTTTCTTAGTTTATTTTCTAGAAAAATGTTTTTATTTTCGCTCCTTTTGTAAACTAAATACTTCTTATTTTCGTCCAAAGTACTGTCTACGTTTTTACGGTTCTTGCTTTCCGAGGCAAGTGTGAAGCTAGAGATACCTAGTAGTGAGTTTAGAGAACACTATACTAGCATGTTATAGTCATTACAGTTTCCTTATTCATGCTACAGTTCAATATAGCTGAGTGTGCATTCTTGCTTCGCTAGGCAAGAGCCGTCAGGTACGAATATCACAGCACTTCCCGCCAGATGCAAAACTCGTTCAACGCTAATGTTCCTCAAAAACAAATAGCTCCCGTTGTTAAATAGCTTGCAAATCCACGGTGGTGCCCAACCATGGCAGGTGCCCCATTCATTACTACTGATATTATATTTGATAAAGGCATATCCTTTTTCATAAAGTAATCCTCCAAAACATTAAATATTGATTCACCTTGAGTGTCAGTTGTTAATGTTTTCTCTCGTATTTCTTGATCCATAATAAAACTAACATGTGCTAATAATAATGCTTCATTACCAGGCAAGGTTGACTCATCCAGCTGTATAGGAAAATAGGTCGTTTGCAAAATATCTTGCAATATTCACTTTTTCTGATAGTATGGGGTTTCCGGATTTTGGTATAAGTAGCGAGATATTGTAAGACGCTTACAAACCATCATCATCTATTTGTGACGTTGAAGCAAACATTTTGTTCACTGTGGGTCTTTTCCGAACTTTATCTTTGAGTGTTTGAAAGTATTTGAAATCATTACTTATTTTATTACTATTCAAATGATTCTCCAGCTTAGATGGTTTCAACTTTGCTTAAAACTTTGTTGCATAAAAGGCACATACGCAATTGCTTGTCCTTTTTGATCGGGAAGTAGAACAAATTGCAAATCAAAGAACAAATCGAACAGGAACTTCAAGAAGCTTTTACGAAAAACTAACAGTAATTGGTAAATTTAAAGAAATTCCATGGCTAAATATTCCGAGCCACTGACAATTTTTAAAGCCATAAATAAAGGGTTGATGACACTCTCTTCATTCTTCCTATTCGGCCTTCTAGTCACGATTTAGATTTAAAACAATACGATATAAGTAACTCGAAAAAAAATGTATGAAGTAATGTTCTGAATTATTTAATATTAACATAACATTTTTAAAATTTTGTTAGCCAGCCCACAACTATTAAGTAAGAGAGGATACGTCACAGAGAGGAGTTGGTCATTTAGAATCAAAGAGCGATCTGTTAAAGTAGGTAACTTTCTTTCATCATAGTCTTTGTTGTCCTGGAGAATATTATACCTTCGTATTAAAATTTGATTTGTATTTCTTAAATATTTGTTCATGTAAATCAGACTTTCATATTTATTAATTTTGAATCATATTTTATACATTTTAGTTTTGCTTGCTAACTTTATAGTTATTATACTCTTCACAGAGTAGTCTGTGCGTCCGTCCGATGTCACGTCAAAGACGAAAAATTAAAAGAAAATTTAAAGAAAAATCAAGCTCTATAAGTGGACAACGCCTATTGATTTTGAAAAATATCTGATCGAAAATAGGTGGTTAAGGGGGCTTGAAATATTAAAAAAAATCCTAACTCAAAAATAAAAAATTATATCAACTTAAAATTTTCAGCAACAAACCAAGCTCTATAAGGGGACAGAGCCTATTGATTTTGAAAAAATCTGATCAAAAATGGGAAGTTAAGATGGGTTAAAATTAAAAAAAAAATCATAACTACAAAAACGAAAATAGATATCAGCTTGAAATGTTTAGTAAAAGTCATTAAATATAGGGGGTTTAAAGGGGGTTGAAATTAAATAAAAATCCTGATTCAAAAATGAAAAGCGGTATCAACATGAAATTTTTAATAATAATGACTCTTTATAAGGGGATAAAGCCTATGGACTGAATAAAAATCAAGGGAGGCTGTTCTTAAATTTTGCCAAATTATGATTTTGCTTTCATTATTTATGTAAAGCCTTATGGGAACAAATGATACCAAGAAAACACTAGCATCTGAATAGTTTGCAGATTCAAATTTTCGTTTGTATTTCGATTGTCCTGACGAACCATCACACCCCCACTTACATACTAAAAATAATTCTACACTTTTAATAACTAACCTACGTAGAACTTCTTGTTAAAGAATCAGCAACCTTTTACTGGTGTGATCCAACAATGACTGCAATGAGACCTCCACTTCAATGTCAGAGTTTACAACAATTTCTGCTAGGTAGTATTCTTTTTTTGCTTGAAGAACTTTTTAATACGAGAGATATATATCTCAGCTTTTTTCTCTAGTTAGTTGTATAATTAAATTATATTGAATTTTGCTTAATTTAGCTTTAATAATAACAAATACAGCTTCAACGCTACTTAATTTGATTGCTGCATTTTTGGTTTCGCCTAGTGCTTTGCGATATTTGCCTTTATATTAATATTCCTGATATCTCTAATTATTTTGTAAGCACTATATTTCCCTCCGCTCTAAACTTCATTTGAGTAGCGTATGCCAGTTGTTGCACGTAGCTACTACACCGAAAATCCGAAGTTTTTAGCCTTTTTAATCTTTCACTACTACAGCTATTAAAATCGGATTTTGGTCGCCCAGTAGATCGTTTTAATGTTCGTTTTTTTTTTAAATTTTATGCTTTGGTTAAGCCAATTTGAATATGTTTTAAGAAATAACACTTTGTTTGGACTAACTTCAAGCCATCTGGATTTTAGACAAGTTTTTCTTTTCATCATCAGGAAAGGTATCACGACCTGTTTGCTTTGAGATGGTTAACTGGTGCCTTTTCAGTTTTGTGTCCAATCTTTTTTCGGGGAAGCTTTAAAATGCTTGAAACAATTTGCCGTAGGTCAAACGAATACAGTTATCTTCCAAATCTAAAAACAAACACATTTCTAAATTTATTGATTTTCAAACCTCGTCCTCTTTTAAACTGAACTACAGTGGTGGCCAAAAGTACAGAAACTACATACCTAAAATTTTATAAAAATTTGATCTTGCATCAATTAATAAATATCTAATGGTACATTCAAAAACCGCAATCCTTTTCTCAGTTGACGTGTTCGGCGTTTTTTTTTTTTTATAATTAAGTGACTTTTTGTCGCGTTTGAAAAAGACTAAAAAAAAACTTTTTTTTGAGTGGTTTTAGGTTTCCTGTTTCCGAGAAAAAAATTCAAAGGGCTTTAAAATTTTGAAATATCATGATGAAAATAAATGCATTCCTCAATAGCACTATTCTTAATATAATTCATGAATTTAAGCTCTTAATGTCTTGTTAATGATTTCTTAAAATTCGCCAAAATTAGTGGCCAAAACGCCTCGTTAAGTGCTATCTTCTGGGGTAAACAGGAAACGAATGATGACTGAGAGTGTACGATACGATAGTTATGGTCGCGTTACAACAGAAGGCAGCACTTAAAGAGGCGTTTAGCCACTAATTTTGGCGAATTTTAAAAAATCATTAACAAGACATTAAAGCTAAAACTTCGGGATTATATTAGGAATAGTGCTGTTGAGGAATGCATTTATTTTCATTATGATATTTCAAAATTTAAAGTACTTTGATTTTTTTCTCGAAAACTCGAAGGACTTAAAACTTTAAAATATATGGATATTCTAGATATTATTACTTAATATATTTTGCCAAACTTTTAATTTTGTTAAAAAATTACTTTTTGAGATATCCTTGTCCGAAAATTATAAGGCGGTGCTGTAATCACCTTAAATCTCTAATAATTGGCGCAGGACCAAAGTGATATACAATTTTAGGTGGTTTTCATACTTTTGGCCAACACTGTAGAAAGCAATAATGAGTGGATAATTATAAAAATTGATGACAGGCTAACATCTATCAGAAATTTAAATATTAGAAAATGTACGGTTGAACAAAACAGTTACAGGCAAACAAGAGAAGGACAAACCAGAAAAATTCTTACACTACCAGGTACATAAACATCCAGGTAGAAAAAAATTAATTGGGAAAAAAATTGCAAAAGTTGTAAAATTTAATGACATGCACATTTAGGTAATACACTAGTTTCTTGAATAATAATATTTAAAAGGTGGGAAACGGACGGAACATAAACAAAAACAATTTTAAATCTTGGTAAAAAGAAAAAGTTTTCAAAAAAAATAAGAAGAAAACACCACGGTACATTCTTATTATGCTAATTGAAAATAAATACCTTTATTAATAATATCCATAACCAAAAACTATTAGTTCTTGCACACCTTCACCAAAAAAATAATTAACAATTCTTCAGAATTTTAACTAAATTAACATGTCCAAAAAACTACTTGTTTGACGTTTCACTGTGTCAAAACGACAAGTACCAATTTTTTGTTTCCATGGCCAGCTTATCAACTATTGTGTTTACTTCGAAATAATCCATGTTTTTTATGCAAATTGATGAAGTTGCCTTCTTGACTTTTTCCGTTTTTTTTTCAAGAAAATCCACTGTGCGTCGCGTCGTAATATCATGTGCATGACAAAAAATTTCCAGTGTAATTTCGTTCAGATTACCCATCATGAGAAAAATTTTAGGAAAATTTTCTGTTTATCATGGAAATGTTTTAGAATAAGAGCATTTAATCGGCTAACAAATAGAGGTGTAAAATTTTCTTTTAAATAATTTTTGTATTAGGGATTCCCCGTATGTTATTCAATAAAAAACAAATAACATTATCAGGTAGTAAAAATTAAAGCACGTACATAGTACAGAAGTGGACTATACATAAAGTCGTGATGTTGGATGGCAAAAATTACATAAGTGAAGATTTTTTCTATAAAATTTCCTTCAAAATCAATTAGGAACTAGAGTTTCAAAATGGCTAAACACCTTTTCACTCATGCATGGTAACAAATGATTGATTCATGCTTATTAGTATTGTTAGTATAATCACGGTGATTTAACATGTTACTTCGGGCACAATTTAAATAAGGAACCTTGTACTCAAAATGTCGTTAATTCCACATTTCTGCAGAACTCTAATAATTATATCTAATTTCTGTGTAGATAAGTGATCTTTATGCATATCTTGTTATAATAGGAAAAAAACGATGGGATACCTATTTAATTTCATTTGGTAATTAAAAATGTAATAATACGACACTTTTTTATAGAAAAATATAGTAAAAATGAAATAATCTAAGACTATTTTTTACTGTATTGAATTTGAAGGACAAAGAAGGACAAAGGACAAAGAAGGACAAAGGACAAAGAAGGACAAAGGACAAAGAAGGACAAAGGACAAAGAAGGACAAAGAAGGACAAAGAAGGACAAAGAAGGACAAAGAAGGACAAAGGACAAAGAAGGACAAAGAAGGACAAAGAAGGACAAAGAAGGACAAAGAAGGACAAAGAAGGACAAAGAAGGACAAAGAAGGACAAAGAAGGACAAAGAAGGACAAAGAAGGACAAAGAAGGACAAAGAAGGACAAAGAAGGACAAAGAAGGACAAAGAAGGACAAAGAAGGACAAAGAAGGACAAAGAAGGACAAAGAAGGACAAAGAAGGACAAAGAAGGACAAAGAAGGACAAAGAAGGACAAAGAAGGACAAAGAAGGACAAAGAAGGACAAAGAAGGACAAAGAAGGACAAAGAAGGACAAAGAAGGACAAAGAAGGACAAATAAGGACAAATAAGGACAAAGAAGGACAAAGAAGGACAAAGAAGGACAAAGAAGGACAAAGAAGGACAAAGAAGGACAAAGAAGGACAAAGAAGGACAAAGAAGGTCAAAGAAGGACAAAGAAGGACAAAGAAGGACAAAGAAGGACAAAGAAGGACAAAGAAGGACAAAGAAGGACAAAGAAGGACAAAGAAGGACAAAGAAGGACGAAGAAGGACAAAGAAGGACAAAGAAGGACGAAGAAGGACAAAGAAGGACAAAGAAGGACAAAGAAGGACAAAGAAGGACAAAGAAGGACAAAGAAGGACAAAGAAGGACAAAGAAGGACAAAGAAGGACAAAGAAGGACAAAGAAGGACAAAGAAGGACAAAGAAGGACAAAGAAGGACAAAGAAGGACAAAGAAGGACAAAGAAGGACAAAGAAGGACAAAGAAGGACAAAGAAGGACAAAGAAGGACAAAGAAGGACAAAGAAGGACAAAGAAGGACAAAGAAGGACAAAGAAGGACAAAGAAGGACAAAGAAGGACAAAGAAGGACAAAGAAGGACAAAGAAGGACAAAGAAGGACAAAGAAGGACAAAGAAGGACAAAGAAGGACAAAGAAGGACAAAGAAGGACAAAGAAGGACAAAGAAGGACAAAGAAGGACAAAGAAGGACAAAGAAGGACAAAGAAGGACAAAGAAGGACAAAGAAGGACAAAGAAGGACAAAGAAGGACAAAGAAGGACAAAAAAGACAGAAAGAACAAAAAGAACAAAACCATTACGAAAATGACAAAAATAACCAAAATTATATAATGGATAAGAAGTATAAAAAGGTTATAACGACAAAAAGGCCAAAACATGGCAAAAAATTACAAGAAATTATAAAAAAAATTGAAAAATTACAAAAAATTATAAAAAAATTACAAAAAATTACAGAAAATTACAAAAAAATTACAAAAAATTAGAAAAATTACAAAAAAAAAATTGACTAAATTACAAAAAAGTACAAAAAAAATACAAAAAAAAATTATAAAAAATTACAAAAAAAAATTACAAAAAAAAAATACAAAAAAAAATTATAAAAAATTACAATAAATTACAAAAAAATTACAAAAAAAATACAAAAAAATTACAAAAAATTACAAAAAAAAATATACAAAAAAAATTACAAAAAAAAATAACAAAAAAAAAATTTACAAAAAAAAATACAAAAAATTAAATTAAAACAAAAAAAATAATAATAAAAAAAAAACTACAAAAAATTAAAAAATAAAAAAAGAATACATAAAAATACAAAAAATTACAAAAAAAATTACAAAAATTACAAAAAAAAATACAAAAAATTTCAAATAAAATACAAAAAATTTCAAAAAAAATACAAACAATTATAAAAAAAATACAAAAATTACAAAAAAAAATACAAAAAATTACAAAAAAAAACTACAACAAACTACAACAAAATACAAAAAAAAAACAAAAAAAATACAAAAAAAATTACAAACAAAAAATTTAAAAAAATTACATAAAAAAATATAAAAAAAAAAATACAAAAAAATACAAAAAAATACAAAAAAAATACAAAAAAATACAAAAAATACAAAAAAATACAAAAAATACAAAAAAATACAAAAAAATACAAAAAAATACAAAAAAATACAAAAAAATACAAAAAAATACAAAAAAATACAAAAAAATACAAAAAAATACAAAAAAATACAAAAAAATACAAAAAAATACAAAAAAATACAAAAAAATACAAAAAAATACAAAAAAATACAAAAAAATACAAAAAAATACAAAAAAATACAAAAAAATACAAAAAAATACAAAAAAATACAAAAAAATACAAAAAAATACAAAAAAATACAAAAAAATACAAAAAAATACAAAAAAATACAAAAAAAATACAAAAAAATACAAAAAAATTACAAAAAATTACCTACAACTAAAATTACAAAAAAAAAAAATAAAAAAAAATGACAAAGAATAAAAAAAAATGACAAAGAATAAAAAAAAATGACAGAAAGAAAAACGAATAAAAGAAGGAGAACATTTCAAATTAGAAAGGGCCAAAACATCATTAGATTTTCATCAACTGCATATTTGTGGAAAAGGTTAGGAAGATTGGATCCAATGCAAAGTTTGTAAGGGATAATCCCACAAAAACAGCTCTGATCTGTTATAAATGTGACATTTGTCTTTATAAGAAGCGAAATAAATCAAGCTGTAATGGAAAACGTATATTTTTTATTAATAAATGTTTATAAGCAATGCAATAGGTATGCCCAGTACCACTCACCATATTTAGAAAACACGAAAACTTTACAAGAATTATATAACTTGAGGTTTTGTGAAATTGTTTCATAAACACCATCATATGGTGTGTATTCATAATAGCCCAACTATTTAATTTATGTAAAAATAAATGTATCCTAGCTCATAACACAAAATTTAGAAAATTAGCCAAGGTGGCCGATACCAACCTACTTTGCCCTATGTCAAATTAATTAACTAATCAAATGTGTGTATCAACCAAAAAAAAAAGAAAAATATTATTATTGTAAATTATTTAATTAATAATTGTTAAAAATGAATATGTAGCATCTAAGTATAAAAATCAATATTAACCATTAAATCATCAAATCGATTTTACTATCAATAAAGATATTACAGAAATCAAAATAGAATGATGCATTTGACAAAATTGACACCTGATGCGAAAAGTAGATTCTTATTCATACTTACATGGATGGAAAGTAGGTTAAATCATATTGACCATCATTTGTAAATCACCAGGAAGTGAACAACGATTTATTAGTAGCTACAAACACTACAAGGTCTACTTTTAATTTTAGTTACTTTTGCTGCTCCTTGTCATGAACGACGGCACTGTGTGCGTCCTTCATACATCGCTTAGGATCATAAGCGTCGTGATTCCAGTCCGTGACGCCGCCGCCTCGCATCAGCATTGGCACAACGCAATTTTATCGAATATGGTGAAAGCGACAATTTATAACTGACGGGGATGGGCTTTGTCAGACACCGCCTCGTATGCCGTTTAGATAATAATTTAATATTATAATCCAGCAAATAAAGGATTTGAGTTTTGAAAACGTATAATATTAAAGCTACGTTTGAATAGCCTCGTCCGATGCATTTTTAAGGCAAATGGATGAAAACCGTAAAAAAATGAATAAAAGACGGACGAGGAACACAGAAAGAAGGATCAGAAAGATCTGATTAATATAATCGGAAGAAAAAAATAAGAAAATGGAACAAAATACAAAACAAGATAAAAACGAAATAATAAAGAAGATAGACGAAATGATAGAAATAAATAGTGAAGAAACAAAGAAAATATAAGAAGAAAGAATCTAAAGTAAACGAAAAATAGAAGAAAATTTAGAATTAAATAAAAAATAAATACTTATAGAAGTAAAGAAAGTTGAAATTAACATAGAAGGTGTACAAGTAAATGTAGAAGTAGAACAGGTATAAGTAGAAATTGAAGAAAATGAAAATAATAAAAAAGACAGATTCATATTGTAGGAAAAGAAGTAAATAAAATAAGTAAAAGACAAAGACACATTGAAGGGTGTTGCCGTATTAATACCTATATCTTATTCTTTCTTCTACTTCTTCTTCTTCTTCTTCTTCTTCTTCTTCTTCTTCTTCTTCTTCTTCTTCTTCTTCTTCTTCTTCTTCTTCTCGGGTTCTTTTTGTCTTTTCAGGCATCGAAAAATGATTCCTTGTCCGGTTGTTCCCATTTTCTGGCCTTTCTGTCTCTCGCCAATGTTTTTATCTCATTTGTGTTTTCTTTTCTGTTTCTATTTCTTTAAATTGGTCTAACATTTTCTTTTGGGTCTTTCTCTTTGTTCCTTAGCTGGTTTTCCTAATCCTGAATGAAACGGCTTATTATAATGTCTAGCTTCATTTTTATCAAGTGCCCATACCAGTTTAGTTTAATGTTTTATTTTTTCTATTATGGGTTCTTGTTCTATTTTTCTTACATCCTTATCTTTTATCCTGTTCCACTTGGTCTTTTCTGTGATTTTTATTACATGTTTCATTTCCATAACATTTTATTTAATTTGATCTTTCTTGCGTATTGTCCAGTTTTCTCAGGTTAAGTTAATGATGGAATTGATATTGTTTTTAAATTCCAAGAAATTTCCAAACAAATCCCAATATTATCCCTACGAAATACAATTATTTTTGAACCCCCTAGGAGAAAACTAATTTCATGAAAAATTGAAAAAATCTGCCCGCAGGGGATTCGAACCTACCTACTCCTGTTCTAGCCGATTTTCCAATTAAGCCATATCGCTGACATAGTCAGAGATTTACGAATTATCAAGATGAATAATATAAGATTTCAATTCCAATCTCGCGTTTCAGATAATTTTCAATTCTTCAACAAACTACTTGTGGCGACATCATAGCACCACATAGTCTTGCCTTTATTTTGACTTTTACGTCAATTTATTTTAAGGTTTCTTAGTCAGTTTTTATTTGGGGTTGGTCAAGTGTCAATGTCAGGTGGTACCATTATAATATCACTATGGAGGGTAGAGGAAAGGAGAACAATCTCTGTATACAAAAAGTGTCCCTCAAAATGTATACAATTAAGATGGCGCTTCTGTGCCCAGGGGACGTCGACAGTCGATAATTCAGATCACACAATGACACCAATGATGTATATAGTAATAAATATTGCTCAACCATAAAAAACTAAAAACTACACCGTGAAAAGTGACTGGTCGTAGCAAAGTAAGTGTTCTGTGATCGTTGATAAATTTTGACAATACACGACAATAGTCAAATTTTATTGAAAAATAATAATATAAACAATAAATAATTCTTATGAATGAGCAATCTATATGACTATATAGCATTGGATTTTGTCCCCTGGCTACACGAGCGCCATCTTAATTGTATACATTTTGGTGGCCACTTTTTAATATAAAGATCCATATAAGATTGTCCTCCTTTTTTCTACCCTCCATAAATATCACATATATTATGATCTTGGTCGATAGCTGCGTACACTAGCACCCTACTTATCCGATGGATGGTAACCATGGAAAAAGAAAAATAAAAAGATTAATTGATTACTGATTTCGAAAAAACAAGACAAGACGTACCTTTGACACAACAATTTTTATATAACGCTTTTCATATTTTAAAATAAAATTATCTTTTAATTACTGAGATTCTGATTTCCTGCTACCTACACTACTGTATAGCATTATATTCAGGATTTTCATTTTTAATTTGATTTCGATATCTTCATGTCCCAGTATTGTTTTGTTTAAGGAATAATATATTTTGATTTTGGTTGATTTTTTGTTCTATTTGTCAATTCTGTTTTTTTAATCTTCTATCAGTGTAGTTCCCAAATATTCATAGCTTGTTACTCTTTTTAGTATTCTATTCATCCATTTAATCTCCCTGTTATTTGCCTTATATTTACTATCATCAGTTTTATTTTATTTTTTTTTTTTTTTCATAAACCAATTTCTCTGATCCGTGGGTTCATTAATTTTTGAATTTTGTTTTACGTAGGGGAGACCGGGGCACATTGTAACATGGGGCAGGTAGTAACGTTGCCCGTAGCAACCAACAGAATGATACGCCACCGCTACGAATTGGTGTATCAACCCGCTCCTGATCTCCTGAATTCTGAATACTTGCGGAGGTGTTAACATGTCGCGTTTTCAACCGATACGTAAAAAATATTTATTTGATTGCCAAAGTAACTTTTTGAGGTAAGAAATATTTTTAAATAAATTCTTCATCCTAGTAGTAGTAAAAAATTATTAAATTTCTAAAAAAATACGTGGTCTGGACAATCATTTAGCAAGTTAAACATTTTGTTTAGCTCCTTTTTTATGTTGTAATTTTCTCATTATTCTTGGGATTGTACGTTGGGGTAAGATGTAACAAATTCTTTGGGGTACATTGTAAGGTGTTACAACATACATTGTGCTATAAGATACATTTTGTCGTTTTTATTTGCAGTATGAGGAACTACAAGAAAAATGTGAGAGGGGGCAGACACCCAAAGAGGTGATAGAGAATGCTGTAAATAGAGTCTGTGGCCAGATATGCTATTTGTCATATAACTCTCTCCAGATATGGTAGGCAATTTAGGCAAAACAACAATAATGGTAACGAGACAAGTTTAAAAGCATATGGCTACAGTAAATACAAATGTGTATTCAACGAGGTTTAGCACGAGGATCTAGTAAACTACATAAAACACTGTTATAAAATTTATTTTGGTCTGTCTCCTAGATATGATAGAAAGCTGGCCCATGAATGTGCAACTGCTTTCAATATTTAAGTTCCTGAGTCGTGGAAAAGAAACCAAGCTGCTGGGGAAGACTGGCTAACAAGTTTAAAAAAAAAAAACAACGCTTTCTATTCGTGTTCCTGAGGCAATTAGTATTGGAAGGGCTACAAACTTCAATAAATTCAACGTTAGTTGTTTTTTTGACAGATTTAATTTTGCGCCATTCGATATATGGAATTTAGAAGAGACTGTACAAAGAACAGGAAAAGTTATAGCGGAAAAAAGAACCAAACAAGTTAGAGGAATAACTTCTAGCGAACAAGGAGTCTAAGTAACAATGTGCATTGCAGTAAGTGCTATTGGAAATCATGTTCCTCCGATGTTTTTGTTTCCCGGGAAGTGCTTCCAAGATAATTTCATCCGAGATGGTCCTTCAGGGTGCATTTGTGCTGGCAATGGGTCCCGTTGGATAACAACTGAGGAGTTTTACACGTTTATGCAGCACTTTGTTGCTCAAGTTCGACACTTTAAAAAAACCAGTCCTACTATTATTAAACAACCACGACTCTCACAAGTCTTATAAGACCGTTAAATATGCCAAAGAAAATGGGGTGGTATTTATTTATTTATTTATTTATTTGTTACACCACCCAACAGTAATCACCATTTACTGGGTGGGAAAGACAAGAAAACATTAAAATATAAATACAAATACAAAATTGTTAAAAAGCTATACAATACAATGTAAACATCCAGAAAAAAACTGACCGAACACAGGATAAAAAAAATGGTTGTCTACATTGCATTACATGCTGTACATAATTTTTTTTACATTTACAAAGAAAAAACATTTTTAATCATATGTTTTTTACATGCAAAAATGTCCAAGCTGTCTTGAATTTCATGATATTTCTGAATAGATTGGTACATTGGAGATGAGTTTAAAACATTAGTTCTAGAAGCAGGCATGTAGAAACTCAAGTAAACTCTTAATCCTGCACGGGGGATTTTTAGATTGACGTAATTTAACAAATCAATACTGTCGACTGAGCCATTTAAAAGATTATAAAGTAGGAGTACCTGTTGGAAATTTCTGCGTATCACGAGCTCTGAAAGATTGAATCTAGATATTAGTAAAGCGTGGGGATATCCCCTTGCAGGGTATATACCATCTAAAACATAGGAAGCCGATTTCATGAATTTTCTTTGAACTTTTTCGAGTAAATCAGTATAAATGTTATGCACGGGATTCCAAACAACAGAACAGTATTCAAGTTTTGACCGTACAAAGCTAATATATAAAGTTTTTAAGGTGACTATGTCTCGGAATTCTTTACAGCTTCGAATAACAAACCCTAAGCTCTTGTTCGCAGCAGATAACATCGATTCAATGTGTTTAACGAAAGAGTTCAGGATCAAAATAAACTCCGAGATCTCTTATACATTCGGGTCGATTTAGAACAATGTTCTGTAGTTTGTAATCAAAAATTATAGGTGTTACTTTTTTAGTAAACGACATTACGGAACATTTCTCAGGATTTAGAGGGAGTGAATTATCGAGACACCACTTCGCAATGTCGGACAAACACTTTTGAAGTCGCAAGCAATGGTTAACAGAATTGATTTCAAGCAATAATTTTAGGTCGTCGGCATACATTAAAACTTTAATATGCTCGATATTAGCGACTATATCATTTATAAAAATTATAAATAAAAGAGGACCTAAAATTGATCCCTGTGGAACTCCTGATGTTTGTTCGAAATTTTTTGACCTATAACCACGACATTGAACATATTGATGCCTACCCAACAAATACGAACCAATCAATTGAATGATTTGATCGCATAAACCAATGGAACTTAACTTGTGGAGCAAGATGGAATGATCAATTTTGTCGAAGGCCTTGGAGAAATCTGTGTATATTACATCAACTTGACTTCTTCTATCCAAGGCTTCCGAAATGAATTGCGTCGAACATACAAGGTTTGTAACTGTAGATCTATTTTTCATGAATCCATGTTGATCACAAGATATTCTTTTATTCCCTCCCCATTGTTCCCACCGTCTGCAACCACTCGACAGGTCTGTGTACGGGCTTTTAAAAAAATATATGTCTTCTGAACATGATGTATTCGAAATAATCCAGGTAAATCAATCACCATCTACGACATATCCGGACTGGCCTGAAAAGCTTTTCCTTTGGGTTTTACACCCAGAAATATTACTAAAGGCTTTCAGTGTACCGGCATAGAATCTTTCAACAGAAACATATTCAGTGAAGACGATTTTTTATCGGCAAGTGTTACTGATCGGCCTTGTCCCTCGCATCTGAAGCTCTAGGAGAAAAAGTAGATAATTAGTCATCTTCCTCTGTTGGAACTCTTCAACTAGTGCCAATAGAACTTGAAAAGAACCATCTAACTACTTCTCATGATGCGCTTCCAGAAACAAACTACTTCAACAGCTGGTTATTTAGATCGACCTACTACCTTTCGAATTTATCCGTCTACTACCTCTACTTTTTTAGTTTCTGATTTAGAGTATTCTACGAATTTAACCTCTGGATACGATAACAAAGTTCCTTCTAAACCAGTTCTCAAAGCTGCTCCTAAAAAATAAACAACTAGAAGTCGGAAAAAAAGAAAGGCTGTGGTTCTAACTGATACACCTGAACTAGACGCTTTAAAATGTGAAGCTGCCACAAAACTTTTAAAAGCAGGTAAAATGCCAGTAGCACCAAAAAATAAGTTAAAATCAGTAAGAGGAAAGTGCTAGTAGAATCTCTGACGAAGATGATACCATTTGTATTGTTTGCTGCGATAATTACCATAATAGTAAACCAGGGGAAGTGTGGTGGATTCAGTGCCGTAAATGCAAGGAGTGAACACACGAAGAATGCACTCCGTGTATATCTTCAGATTATACGTTTAACCACTGCGATTCTGACAATGACTAAATGATAGTCTAAACCAGTGCTCCGCAACCGGTGTGCCGCGGCACACTGGTGTGCCGTAAGCCGACTTGAGGTGTGCCGCTCTTGCAGACAATACGAATCAGATTCGTATTGTAGCGAGACCCGCGAAAAATAAAGCAATCTGACAACAGCGCCGATGGTAAACGTCTATCCGTCTATCGGCGCGGCGCGGCGGCTTGATTCTCGAAGGCGACTAAACTAGAAAGATCCGTGCCGTTCGAGGCACGACTCGATGTTTTCCTGAACATCGCCACTGCCTATATAAGCGCGCCTGTCGTCGCTCAGAGACTCAGAGAGAGTCGAATAGTCAAGTGAATCAGATAAATACGCGGGCAAACAAATAAATCGTAGAGTGAAATAAATAGTGAATTGCTATATAAATAAATTCTTGTGCCTTATAAATAAGTGAACTGGACTAAGTTTTGTTGCAGTATCTACTTTTATAAATAACTATAGTGCTTCAAATATGGATAAATTTTTGCTGAAATCACGAGCAGATGACGAAGAACCTAGCACAAGCTCCAGCATAAGTGCTGCAAAAAGAGCAAAAAAGGTGCTGAAAAGGAAGTACAATCAAGACTACCTTCGATATGGTTTCACTTGGTGTGGCGACGAAGCGGCTCCAAAGCCTGAATGCGTCATTTGCGGTGAACAGTTGTCAAATGAAGCAATGGTACCCAGCAAACTAAACCGTCATTTGATCACAAATCATCCCAGTTGCGTCAAAAAAGACATTCAATTTTTCCAACGGCGCTTGGATCAAAATAAGAAACAAAAGCAGTTTATGAAATCGGCGGTTACGGTTTCTGAAAAGGCATTAGAAGCAAGCTACCTTGTTGCAAAATTAATTGCACAACAAAAAAAACCGCACACTATCGGTGAAACGCTTATTAAACCAGCATGCATGGAAATTGTTAGACTTATGCTTGGGCCAAACGAAGTTAAGGACGTGAGTAAAGTTTCTTTGTCGGCCGATACTGTTAAAAGACGTATCCAAGATATGTCAAGTGATATTTTGGGAACACTAATTAAAAAAATCATTTCGGCTGGCATTTTTGCGCTTCAAATCGACGAATCAACCGATATTAAAAATAAAGCACAACTGATGGCTATTGTACGTTTCGTTGACGAGGACTCTATTAAAGAACATTATTTATTTTGTAAGGAGGTTCCAGAGAGAACTACCGGTGAACAAATTTTCCAAGTAACTGATAATTTTTTTAAAATACATAATATTCAGTGGACCAATTGCGTTGCTATTTGTACAGATGGTGCTGCTGCAATGATGGGCAGTAAGAAAGGTTTTGTATCTTGTGTAAAACAAAAAAATCCGTCAATACAAATTACACATTGCTGCATACATCGAGAAGCATTGATGGTCAAAAATTTGCCCGAACAGCTTTCGATCACAATGAATGAATGTATTAAGATCATAAACATAATTAAATCGAGAGCCTTAAATTCGCGAATCTTTGGAATACTCTGTGAAGAAATGGGAAGCGAACATGAATCCTTACTGTTTTATACAGAAGTTCGTTGGTTATCCCGGGGAAAAGTTTTAGCTCGACTGTTTGAACTTCGCTACGAAGTGCGTGAGTTTCTTTCAAGTCAAGATATGTACGATCTATGCCAGCACCTTCATGATGAATACTGGATAGCCAAACTTGCATACATGGCGGATATATTCGAACATCTGAATGAACTTAATAAAAAAATGCAAGGACGGAATGAAAATATATTGACGTGCTCCGATAAATTACAAGGGTTCAAAAAGAAACTTGAACTTTGGCAGGAACAGTTGCAAAAAGGATGTCTAGAAATGTATCACAGGACCAACCACAGTACGATCGAAAACAAGCAGTTGATTGTGGATTTGGCCCAACAACATTTAAGTATGCTTCAACAAAAATTTGAATACTATTTCCATTCTATCAACACGGAACAATACAATTGGATTCGAAATCCTTTCGCAACCAATGCAATAAGTTCCACGGAAGCACTGCCATTGCAAACTCGAGAGGAGTTCACAGAATTAAGTAATGATATGACCCTAAAACTTAAATTCGACGAAGTTCCGTTAGATGTTTTCTGGATTTCCATCAAGACAGAATATCCACGCATCACCGACAAGGCGAAGTTCACACTACTTCCGTTTTCCACAACATATTTATGTGAGCAAAGTTTTTCAACGCTTGTATTAATTAAAAATGATAAACGGTCATGCTTAAAAGATCTTGACCAAGAAATGAGAGTTGCGCTGTCTAAAATTGAGCCGAATATAAAACTTTTGTGTTCAACGAAGCAAGCGCAGGTATCACATTAATCAGTCATCATCATGTCAAAATATTTATTACTATTGACGTGTCAACAGAAGTAAATTTAGTATACCTACCTGTCCTACCTAGTATGTGAAAATTGTGTGAAAATTTTGATGCCCCAAATCTGAAAGGGGCTTCTTCACATTTTAAAACAATAAAAAAAACTAAGGTAGTTTGGACATCCATAAATAATTAGTATACATGGAGTGAACTGACCCCCGACCTAGCTACGCCACTGCTATAAATATATTTTAGATTTTGGTGTGCCACGAAATTCTAGGGAGCAGTTTGGTGTGCCTCAGATGAGGAAAGGTTGCGGAGCACTGGTCTAAACATTGAAAATCTCAAATAAGCGCTATAAGTTTTTTTTGCAAATATGTGTGTCTATTTTTTTTTTAATTTATCTACAAGATTTGTTTATTTTTTTAAAATTAGTTTTTTTTTAATTAGAAGATGAATTTTGTTTACTTTTTTTACTTAATATTTATTTGATTTTTTTAATAAAGCCCAATAATAATTCAGTTCTTTATGTTTTATTTCATCAGAAAAATTTGTCTGCCGATTACGAAATGGTACAACTTACCCTGGACACTGTTACAATTTACCATATGCACGGGATACAAATGCAAAGCTTCATAATTTCTTGAACCAACCAAATAGTTTCAAACATATTTAAAAACAACAATAAAAAATAACTGAAAAAAAAATCAAAATCTTAAAAATGTTAAACCTACCCCGGTCTTCCCTATTATTTCTGTGTTTAATTTTGTTCCTTCCTCTATTACAACGCATTTCTTCAAATAATGAATAACTTTGCCTTGATTAGGATATCACGCAAAGTACTCCAATATATTTAGTTTTCCAGAGAAGATTTCCTCTAAACAAAACACAAGCCGAAAAAATAAAATCAAATGCTCCATTAGTTTTCAAAATACAACATGTAAATGTTAACAATCTTAAAATTTCAAAATTATTAAAATTAGTTTTGTTATAAAAGCTTTCTGGTATATCTGCAATAATATTCGCCATATTTTTTTTGTCTAGCAATCTCTATAGTAATGAGTTTTCGAATGAAGTAAGAAAATAATATGAAATAAAAATTTCCAATTATGACTCTCTTGAGTATTACGATACTAACATTTTTTATTTAATTGATTTGAAATATATCCAAATTGAGGTATTCAATTAGTATCATCTTTATTCGTCCGATCACTAATTACGGGCATTTATCTGCATTCTTGCAGAAACAAGCGGCACCTAAATTTGCCTTTTAATTATTGTAGAAAGTGATAATGATTAGAAGTTAATTTGTTGATGAGCTTCTGTCACCAGTGTTTGCAAATAGTTTTATAATACCCGGATATTTTAAGGTATAAGTGTGTCTTAAACCAGTGGCGGATTTCAAACTTTACTGCTGTTGTTTCGGAATTTGACAGGATCTAAGCTGCCTTCAGAACGACTACAAAGTGATTACAAGGATAAAAGAATAAAGAATAGTTTGTGCAATGAGAGTAAATATATTTTCATTTTATTTATTTATTTATTTATTTAGTAAACCACGTATTAGCAGTAGCAGTGATGTCGGTAATGGTTTTGGAGCGGTAATTAATGTTCTTAGAACAATACCATTATCTGATTGTCGCAAAGATTTTCTGCTTTAATAAAACTAATTACGACCACGGCGTGGGTAACCAAATTTTTAATTTATTTTCGTTACAAAATACCCATCTCAGATAAAACACTCACTGTTGAAGAGGTAATTAAGGCCGAAGAAGAATGGTATAAACAATCAGTTTTTATAATTCAATCTTAGATATAATTAATCGATTTCTAAATCTGGTAAACTTTAGAAAATCATATAGTGGGATGAACAAAAATTAGAAAAAATACAATAAGATACGTCATACTTATGATGAATTAAAACAAGTCAGATCTCGTAGATAGCAGCTGAGCCATCCATCTGGATGTAGTGCTATCTGCTCCTATGTATGCGCACGAACGTTTCTTTGTTTGTCAGTGCATCCTAGAATTCGTCAGTCCGCTGTAACGAAACAGTTTCTGTAGGTCTTCCTATCCGGTACGCGTGCTAGCTGTGGTGGAGTGGCACCCTCTCTAAAATTTCTGTTCTGATATAGTTATCAACAGCTTTCTTCATTGTTTTTATTACACAAGATGTGAGGCTGGTTAGTTGGAAGGATTTAGGATATGTTGTATCTTTTTTATCTACTTTAGAAATAAAGGGATTCTAGCCCTTCTCCATCATTTTTGTATATATTCCAGTTCCACTCTGCTCCGAGATATCCGGATTATATGTGGTAGTAATTCATCCTGTGCCCGCTAAAGCAGGGCAGGAAATATTCCATCAACACCTGGAGACTTAAACGGTTCAAAAGTGTTCACAACCTTTTTTACCATAGTTGTGTCCCTTATTAGAAAAAGTGTGTTCCCAGGTAAGTTAGTTTTGAGTAAGGGGCGAGCTCTTTTCTCCTCACTCTCCGTGAAGCTTCCATTTGGTTTCTTTAGAGCCACTGCTGTATCCATCCTCTCGTTTGCCAGAGCCTTATGCAGTATTACAGTATTGTAGAAATATTATCCTGGCAGAACTTCCTGAAACTGTTACGTTGTATGTGGTAAGTACCTTGCTGTAACTCTGCCAATCTCCGCTTTTTTTTTGGACCTGTTATAGAGTTTCCGCAATTCAGATCTTAAGTTTAACATATGACTCTTCCACCAAGGAGCGACCCTACTAGTTCTTTTTGGTTGCATGGGGAAAGTTTGATTCATATGCCTCATTTAGTTCTTTGAGATCACTTTCTGGAGCAACTGGATGTTTGGGTTTTTGTTTAGTCTGGATACTTGCTAACAATTATCGCAGCGATATATCCACTTCAACTAACTTTCCAACGGCAAAACAGTCTAATTATACCTATATGTGGCTTTCTAGAATATTCTAGTCAACAATCGCTAGACGCCACAATTCCACTATTATCTACAATAGCGCAATCACCAAAATTAATGTCTTTGAGAGCTTTGTCGTCATTCCAGAACAATCTAGAACGGCGCCGTCGACTGTCAGTGCCGTAAATGGCACAAATAAGGCAGATATGGAGTTAAGGGAATAGAGCATAACCGAACTGGTCGAAAATGACACGAATAAGAATACGTATTATGTTACGACGTAGTAGCTCCAAAATTATCTCTTTTTTACAATTAAAAATATCCAAGCTGTCTTGACGGCGATGATAATTGCTAATATTTCGAAAAATTGGAGCACCATTCAAAATATTTGTATTGGCAGCTGGAAAATAGAAGCTTAAGTAAGTTCTAAGGTCAGTACGAAATCCTCTAATACAACCTAGCTCTTCATGTAAAATATCCCCTTAAGAATGATATTTGCTGAAGTTTACGGCGTATGTGTAGCTCTAATAAACCAAAGCGCGATAAGAGTTAATCAAGAAAAAATACTATAGCAGGATAAATATTGTCTAATAGATATGACGCTGACTTCATAAATTTTGTTTGCACATTTCGAATAGCACGACTACAGATAATATAAGATGGATTCCATACAACTGATGCATACTTCAGTCTAGATCTAACATAACAAGCATATAACATTGTCTAATATGTCTAGAATTTCTACAAAACCTAGTCACAGAACTGTCTGGTTGATATGCCATTAATTTGATAATCGAAAGTATGTAAAATATGATTGTTCCTGGTATAAGTCATTTATATTTAAATGATTTATAGCAATATTTCAGCTAAACACCTTTGCAAAACTATACAATCAACTGTATATCATATTTCAGTAAAAAATTTAAATAAAGTATTTTTCGTTTGTAACTTTACCGATAATGTCAATAAACACTATAGAGCAGGGGTCCAAGGACCAAACCTTGCAGTACACCTAAGATTTGCTTAAAAGTAAAACTCGATAAGTGAAAAATGAAGATCAGATAATCCCTTAGACATAGTAATATTAGTAGTAGAATTTGATGGTCAATCTTATCGAATACGTTAGGAAAAGTCGGTAGGTATATAATGTCCATATCGCACAATCAATTCGAGTGGTACAATATATTTTTTCACCAATATAAATATTAAAGAAAAACTACAAAATTAGAAACACGAAAACTTGACGCCAATAAGTAGTTTGAAATGATTTTTCTCTCAATTTCAAAAATTCAAAAGCCATTTAAAATGCATAATTTAAGTACACAAAAATAAATAAAAAACGAGAAAATCTCAAAGGTATATCTCACAAAATAATACGAGCGATCATTTCTTTCCGGAAAACAACTACATTGGTTAATAACGTAAAAGGCATTGACTTATATTCAAAGAAAAACAGCAGATTGTAGTTATTTAAAAATTGTTTAAGGTAAAATGGAACAGAATCGTACTAACACAAATTTCTAGTCGAATTGTCTAGTCAAATCGTATTAAAACATAGGTTGGGTAAAGAACAAAATAAAGATTTCGAAAAGAAAATAAAAAGTACTAGGTCCGCATTAAAAAAAAGCATCATATAAAAAACATGTATTGTTCAGTAGGAAAAAATCCCAATTACATAACAATTTAATTGGTAGTGCTAGGAATATGAAGAATATAAATATAATAAAATGTAAAGGTAAAAAAAATACAAAAAAAAACAGTTTTTGTATTTTTTTATATATCGCGTATCCTTTCTTCAAAAGTGACGCAATCTAAATTCACAACTCTTGAGTTATTATCTTAAATGTGATTAGTAAACAACCCTACAATCAACAAAATTGTTTAAATTTTACTTAAAAAAGAGTCGTCTAGATGGCGCCTCTGTCATTTTTGAAGCTTTGATGTAGGATTGTTTTTAATAATCCCATTCATAGTATTAACTCAAAAGATGTAGAATTTGAGTTGAGCCCCTTTTGAAGCAAGGGTGCGATATATACAAATACAAAACAAAAACAAACATACAAGTTTTAAGTCTGAGACTGATGCAGTATTATTCTAACTATATTTGTAAAACATGTAAATGTATCAAAATAGATATCGGAACAACTAAAAAGTTATTGTAGATAGAACATGTATAAAACATTGGCGATTTTGTAAAAATAAATGGTAGTGCGAGGTGTTTAAAGGTAAAAACATTGGTTAAGTCTACTCAGGAATATAAAAATTTAAATAACTTAATAGTTCTGAGCAGTTAATTTTACCTTTCACTAGATTGCAAGCAAATATAAAAGAGTGGTATTGTCTACGATTAGCAAGCGAAAGCAAGGCAAACCTATTGAGAAGTAGATTGTTATCAACACCTTGGACATGATAAGTATAATCAAGCCTTAAAGTGACATACTTATAACATATATAACTTATAACTTATAACCAAAGCAGGATATTCAAGATGCGATCAAACATATTCAAAGTAGAGGTTTTACAATTTCTGCAAATGAAACCTAGCATTCTCCTTGCATTTAGATTTTGTTGATATGGTCCGAGAAACTGAGCTTCATATTAGAAATTGCTCCAAGGTACTTGATTTGGTCGACTTCAGTTAAGGCAGAGTTTTAAATCTTATTGGTTTTTAATGAGTATAGGACAAATTTGCATTTCTGTACGTTTAATGGTCTTGAGCCTTGATTACCAATATCATTTACCAATAACGAGAAAAATATCAGTGCCAAATTACTACCCTGAGGAGCTATAGTAGCTATAAATTGAAATGATTTATTACTTCTAGATTCAACATACATAATGCGGTTATAGAGTGTGTGAAACAGTGCAATGATCAAATCTAAAGTTTTACAGCTTTCCTATGAGAGTCGCATGATCCAATATGTCGATTGCCTTTGAGAAGTCTGTATAAATTGATTATGTATATATATGACGGCTTACTTTTTGGGTAAAACATATCAGGTTAGTGACAGTTGACCTTTGACATTTGAAAAATGTTGTTTTTCTAAAATTAGATGCTTTAATTTCGGCAAAATTCTCTTGTACAAGGCAACCTCGAGGGCCTTCGAGAAGTTCAAGAGTAGAGTAATAATGTATTTGACCTTTAATAAAAAAGTAGACGTGTTAATTAAGTGGAACCTGATATTTGAATTTTAAAACAGCCGATAAATTCTTCATAATGTTTACTTAAATGTTTTCCATTCATATTTAGGTACTATTATTACAAATTCAATATAAATAAAAACAATCAAACACTCACTGTTTTCATCTTACCCCGCCCCTGCCTTAATTTGATTGATTATATTGGCGCTTTCTCAAGATAAGCTACTTTTACAATAGAATACCATATCACTGTTAACAAAAAAAATAATTTATTTAAATTACCTGTGCCGCAATTTTATTGATAGGCATTTATAAGGCCTTTCAATTTGTTGGTGTGAAAAGCAATCTTATTATATGACGTATCACCGGGTTATTTAATTATTATCAACATTCCTTGCCAGGTGTATGTATACACAATTTAATATTTTTTTAAATTTTTATTTTATGCGATAAAAGGGGATTTCAACTCATTTATTTTGTACTCCATTTTACAGAGGACTCCGTAGTTCATTTTAGGACATTTTATTGCATAAGAATGTCAGGATTCTTTAAATTATAAAGTTTGTTCCCTTTCAAACTCTCTTGGTTTTATTTCTTAGTATCTTTCTGTCAGGTATAATAAATTTCAACCAATCAAATACAATCTAAGATTCAATTTGTTATTGAATAAAGGTATTCGATAAGTGGTTACCCACTTGATTCAAGGTGTAACAACCGACTAGCCTAAAGACCATTTGTAACTACTGATAGGTCTTTAGCTACTGTTGTTAATATACTATTAAGGGATAAGGGCAGCACTGTCACCAGCCAAAAGGTCCTAGAGTCCAGAAGGAACATCCATTTACCAGTGGCAAATAAAAATAATAAAAAAATTAAATTAAAAGAAACAAAAATTATCCCTTAATAGCATAGTCGAACGGTTCTTGGCAACTAGTTTTAGACTTTTTTAGTCCTAAGGGAATATAAACGCCGAGGTTTCTCAAATGCTCGGAATATTTTACTGGTTTGGAAAGGGGGAAAGAGATTAATAATAAGTATTAAAAATTAACAAATGTATATTTAAAATATGTACAAAAGTGACTAGTATTCTAAAGAAGAAATTACTCAAATTATAATTATGGAATAAAGTACTATTTGATAATATATCCAAACTTTGAATAAAGATTTATGACACTAGATGACTACTTAATTTAACTATTTTAACTGTAGAGTTTGGACTTATTAACAATAATAAATGGAACTGGAAAATTTTAACAACATAATAATATAAAAATATGTGTAAGATAAATATGATAATCGGGACGAAAATGTAAAATTGGCATTTATATGTAAATCAATTAATTATTATCAAACAAAACACTTTAAAAATAAGTTAAAGATATTTACCCATAATTCACAAATCGCTGCACAAAAACTTTACTCTACACATTACTTTGTTTTGGCTTAATAGTCCCAAAAAAATCTGGACCTTAGTCCGCACTCGAGAGTATGTTTCTTTATGTCTCGTCTCTCTATATAAACCAAAATTTAGTTTTATTTTTAAAAATTGAATTCTCTAATTCAATGTAAGTCATTAACTGGAGTAATAACATAATTATTTGTTTTATACGTTTGTTTTCTTTTAAATTTTTAATTTAGAACATTATAAATACTTTTTTTTTAATTTTTAGTTAATTCTTTATATTTTTCAATAATAATGCCAATTATTATAGAGGTATGCTGTAATTAGTTAGTGAGATCTTTTTTTGTGTTTTTGCTTCTCCAATTTTTAATTTTTATTAATCAATGTTTTCTCCCTATTTACTCTTTTAGGCATGCCTCTGCTTTCCTTCCTTAGAGGTCCAGGCTCACCCAAGGATAATTGGTTACTAGCGTGCCTCCCCTCTGGGGTTCAAGAATGTCGGCACAAAAATGTGCTTATTGGACCACTATTTGGATGTAATACTTCTTCCACATACCTTTTTTGTACTTGGATGGTTCTTAGCTGTACCTGGACCCGGTAGGTGGCACTTTTGTCAAAATCCAGGTATGTGGTAGGACAACATTTACCGACCAGATCTGCTGGATCTTCAGAAGCACACGTATCCCACGTGACAGCGGCTGGTGAAAATAAAAGTTAAAATCTTTAGATTAGAGCCAGTGCCGCAAGTACTTTAATAAAAAAATAGAATAACAATAAAAAAATATAATATATCATTAATTAGAGGTCAAAATATATGAATTTGGCTCAAAAGTAAAGATTTTTGTTAGAATCCAGCCATAGTTATCCGGAAGGTGGTTGTGATTTTTCATATTTGCTGATAGATAATGATTATAAACAAGTTTTTCAGATAAAATTTTTCTCGGTTTTTATAAAAAAAAGAGTTCTTTACTCTAGAGCTAAAATCATATTTTTGCACCTCTCTCGTATATGGTTTAAATTTTTTAATATATATATATATATATATATATATATATATATATATATATATATAAAGATTGTAGTGTGTTTTAAGTCATGTACTAACTTTTATCAATTATAAAAATTTTTGAGAAATTAACAATAAAAAAGTTTTCTATAAAGTGCAGACATTTTTTGACACCTGGAAAGCTTCTGGCAGATGTATTCTCCGCAAAAAGTGTCAGGCAATTATCAATTGAATATTATAATGTCATCTAGTTGTACATACTAAAAATCAGCTTTTATACTCTAACGTATTTGCCCGCCATTTTTTGGTACCTTGATGACCTGTTATCTACCAAATTGAATTGCCTATTTGAAAAATATCATATATCAATCGTTTGTACAGTGTTTTGAGCATTTGAATATTACGTTTATTTGAGAAATACTATAAGTACTGGATCTATTGGGTACATTAAATATAATTTAGTAAACGGTGCATTATATTGTTTTAATGCAAACAATTAAATAAACATGGTGACAGTGATTTGTGAAAATGTAGGTACATGTAGTGAATCTCAAACGTAAAAAGTCCTTAAATAGTTAACTTACAAGTGCAAATAAATAAAAGATACTGCAATATATAAATTATAAAGGAAAGTCAATAGCCAAAAAATAAATTGGACAGTCTTGCAAGTAAGTTTTTTAACCTTACTTCTTTCTTTTCATGTTGTAGCTAATCTGCTTTTTTATACTTCAGATGAGCAAAAAATAAACAAGATGCCTACCTTTAAGCTCTTTTACATTTAATTCGTGTTCAACGTAAACGTTCAAGAGCAACAAACGACGTTTCTAAAAAACCACATAGCACAGTTTACAAATCACTACAAGATATGAGAGGCAAGCGCTCCTGGAAATTTGAAGACCATAGAGATTGTTACCCTATTAAAGGATAACACAAAGTCATTTCCAACCAAAAATACACCCTGTGCAGCAGAAGAGAAATAATACCTGGATGAGAAACTGAATATTTAAAAAATGCACCGATTTGTTTGTCCCCAAATATTAAGATTTTTAAAGAAAAATTTAGTCCATCCTTTAGAAGGCTGCAAGTTGATACCTGCTGTAAATATGAGGAGTTAGAAGTTAGCAAATTTTGAAAAAATCTGGTAAGCCGTTTTTGAGGAAAAAAATGTTTTGTTCAAAAATTCAAGTTTGATATACATGATTTTAAAACTGGGGTAGTTTTGTACGTACATCATGAAGGTCTGGGAAAAAACCCCAAACAAAGTTTGTCCCTTCCTTATGAATTATGTAAAAATCAACATATCAAAGAACGTCAAACTACCAGATTTTTTCCTATGGACGTGGAGGCCAAAATAAGAACCATTGCCTTATAAGATTGGGTGCCGCTCCTGTGGACACCGGTCGATTCGAATTAGTCAATCAATATTTTCCTATACGAGGACACTCTTATATGCCTTGCGAAAGAGAATTTGCTGTAATCAAGCGCAACATTAAAAATAGAGACAGGATTTACACCCTGAAAGAATTTGTCGAACTTATTATAACATCTAGTCACCAACATAATAAGTTTACCGTGTCTCTAATGGAAGACCACAGCAACATATCAAAATGCGGTGGCCAATCTACTACAAGAAAAATTGCTTTGCTATAAAAAAACTTAATGATAGAAATTCTAATAAAGTATCGCTTAGCGACCAGGGTGTATGGTAGCAAGGCCTTTTATCAAAGCATTGGTATCCCACTGTTTTCCCATATTATCTGGGAGAGCGAGATTGACTTAAATAGCATCTATTTCTGCTTATCCAGATATGATAATTCCGATTAAAAAGGAAAATCTGGACAACATTAAGAAATTTCGACCTTACCTACAGATGGAATGTCAAGAAGTCGAAATATTTTTTGAGGGAATATTTTTCTGGCCAGATAATACTGGTGAACTTGAAGCGGACGATGTTCTTGTTCAGTTTTTTAAATTTATTGTTCTCTTATTTAACAGTTCTAAAATCAATACTGGCATAATAATTTTTTTAACATATATTAACAACTATTAATTATCAGAATTTTATTTTATACTCATTTTACAATTTATTTTTCGTAATTACACGTTTTTTATTAACAAATAAACCAAAAATTATAGCAGGAAGCTGTGAAAGAGGTTTGGTAAAAATTTACAAGCAATATCGAGAAACATTTTAAGAGAAATCACTGTTTTTTGGAAATAATCCAACAATTATTTTAATACTAATGTCTAGAGAGTGTTGTCAAAAATATATATATAAAACTGAACAAGATATATGTACATTAGTGGAACCTTCTTTCAAATGTTCTTGCGATAATAATGCAATAACAGACTTAATTCATTTAATTTTCACTTGCAATAATCATATAATAAGTCATATTAACAAATTTATCAATTAATCAAATTTATCAATTAATCAAATTTATCAATTAATAATAAAATATACTTGGGTATCTGTCAACTTAATTAAATTATATACTTAGTTTAAATAATAATGGGATGCTTTAATAAACTTCGTTTAGGATGCTAAAATTTCAATTTAAATAATATTTGTTTTATTTTCTGTGACTAAGTTTCAAGAAGCCAAATTTTATACATTAATGATTGAGTATTTTAACTAATTACATAACTAATTTATTGATAGGGAAGGCTATAAGGTATATGGGGAAATTGCTACAAAATTGTGACCAGGCAAATGTTCATATCGACACCATACGAACTAACAACAGACAAAAAAAAAGCATATCCAAACATCTGTTCCTCCAAAAAATAGGCAGCTAGAAGGAGGAAGTAAGAACTATTAAAGAGGTGGAACCATTGATTCTGGACGAGATCCAAATGGCAGTAAAAAATATGAAAAACGGCAAGGCACCGTGTCCGGATGAAATCCCTACCGAAGAGGTGAAGGAAGCAGTCAAAATCATTCTGCAATTCATTTTGGATGCAATGAACAACCTATTCCACCTGCAGGAATTTCCAAAAGACTGGAAAGTAGCAAGGCTGATGTTAGTGCCAAAAAGTGGAAAACCGTCAGTCAGCCCATCGGCTCTTAGATCATGTGAATACACTGTTTCAAGGCTTGATAAGAAACCGGCTAGAAGTGAAACTCGACAGGGAAGAATACCTTTAAGAGAGCCAATATGTATTTAGGAAAGGATATTATACTATCAAAGTGATAAAAGCGGTAAGGAAGAAAGTGACAGAAGGCGGGGAAATGGGTGATGCCTATTACGCTAGATGTCAAATATGCTTTTAATACAGCGGTATAGAGTCTCATAGTAAAGGAACTGAGGAGAAGGGAAATCCCAAGATATCTCTGTAACTTAGTGCAGAGAAACTTGACAGGCAGAAAAATAAAAATCGACAAAAATGAATGGACAGTCATAGCGGGAGTCCCACAGGGACCTGGGGTGGCACAAAATTGATCGAAAAACTTTTGATCAAATTGGAAATTTGATCGAAAATACATTTTATCGAATGGAATTTGATCGAAAATACATTTGGTCGAATAACATTTGATCGAAGATATATTTTATCGAATAACATTTTATCGAAAAGACAATAGATCGAAAATTCATTAGATCGAAAGGACAATATATTGAAGATCAATATTAAAAATAGTAAAATATCAAAAATTAAACGATACCATTCAACCGTCCGTCTAATCCCTACTACCAGGGAAACTAAACTAAGCGGTTATCAAAATTAGGTACTAATGGTAAATTTTTCAATAATCTCAATCCTTTAACAAATTTTATCCTTACAATACTGGTAATTTACAAATAATTATTTTAGAGCTAAACGGTTATTTATCTTCATTTGGATTAAAATGTGATTAATTCGCACAAAATATGTATTTCAATAACGTTAAATTGTCTCCCGATGGGACATTTTAGGTAAATTATTTTAAGATTTTTTATATAAAAAATTTAATTAATTTACCTAATGTGTGCGACCTTGAGCCGTCGCGGTTTTCTTCGCAAAAAAATATAGAAAAATAAGAAAAATTCAAATAAAAATTTTAATTAATTTACCTAACCTGTGCGGCCTGGAGCCCTCGACGATTGCTTCTCCAAAAAAAAAAAAAAATATACAAAAAGGGAAAAATAAAAACTTACCTAATTTACCTAACCTGCGCTATTTAAATTTAACTGATTGCTCTCGCGTGTGTTAGGTAAGTTAGTTTAGTTTTTTTTTATTATAAAAATTTAATTAATTTACCTAACCTGTGCGGCCTGGATCCTACGCGGTTATCCTTGCAAAAAAATTATAGAAAAATAAAAAAAAACTGAAAACAAACATAAACTTTAACTAATTTAGCTAACCTGTGCGGCCTGATCCCTCTAGGGTGGCTTCGCCAAAAAAAAAATTATACAAAAAAGGGAAAAATAAAGAAAACCTAACCTATTAACTTAACCTGTACGGCCTGTAGCAATTTAACTGGTTGCTCTGACACAGGTTAGGTAAGTTAGTTAAGTTTTTAAAAACCTAACTAACTTACCTAAGCTCTGTCAGAACAATCAGTTAAATTGCCCCAGGCCGCACAGGTTAGGTAAATTAGTTATGTTTTCTTTATTTTTATTTATTTTTATAAAACTTAACTAACTTACCGAACCTGTATCAAAGCAATCAGTTTAATTGCTTCAGTCTGAAAACGTCGCGGTTTGCCTCGCAAAAAAATTATAAAAATAAAAAAAAATAATTTACCTAACATGTGCTATTCAAATTTAACTGATTGCTCTCGCACAAGTTGGGTTAGTTAGGTACGTTACTTAACTTTATTTTATTTTTCATTTTTTGTTTTTGCGAAGCAACCAGCGATGATTCTAAGCCACACAGGTTAGGTAAATTAGTTAAAATTTTTGTTTTAATTTTTCTTATTATTCTATAATTTTATGAATATTTGATTTTTCGATCAAATCTATTTTCGATCAATTTTCTTTTCGATCAAACGTATTCGATCAAATGTTTTCGATCAATTTTGTGCCACCCAGGGACCTGTTCTATGATCAACCCTGTGAAGTGTCCTACTTCATCTTAAATATGAAATTGACGGAAGGTGCAAAACCAATAGGTTTTGCGGACAATCTAGCTATCCTGGTAAGAGCTAGAAATAAAAAAGAACTGGAGCACAAGTTGAACGAGTTTCTAATTAGGATAAATATGTGGAAGGGCATAATTAGAGCTGGCCCCCGAAAATGCAAAACCGGCCCCGCTGACCCTGAAAGAAGCAGCAGCAGGAAACACTTAGGTTTATGCTAAGAGGGATGGAAGTCCCGGTACTTGGAAATCATATTAGATGGTATAGAAAGCTTCTGAATTACTTCTGCGGGGTTGTCAAGAAGGCAGAGGAGTTCGTGAGTATGAAGAATTTGGGAGGTCCAGAGAACCAAAAAACAGAATACTGCTGAGTAGGGTGGTTTACTCAATTTTACTATACGGGGTACTACTGTGAGCAGGAATTCTCAGGATGAAGTCATACAGGGGAAAATACAGAAGTTATATAAAAAGATAACCTTAAGAATAGTGAGTTACTACAAAAAGGTATCAAAGATAACGAAGATACCTACGCCAAATGGGAACGGAGGATGATTAGAAGCAAAAACCAAGGCCAGAGAAAGAAAACTAGAGCCTGGCAACAAGAACGTGATGAAAATCAGCAGACAACACAGTGAACAAAAATTATTCTCTAGTGTCATGGAGTGGATGTAACGCGACCACAAAAATGCCGACTATTGAATGACACAGACACTGATAGGACATGGATCGTTTAGAATATTCACGTATAGGATCGGAAAAGAAGAAAAGGAAAACTGTATATACTGTGGGAAAAGAGACACACCAAAGCATTCCATTTTCGAATGTGACTGATTTGAACGTACGCGACACAAAACAAGAGCAAAAATGGGAAAGACGCTAACGGTAGAAAACGTAGAAGCCATAATAATAAGTAAGAAAGAAAACTGGGGCCAGGAGACTTGCATAATTTATTATGGATATAAAGAAAAAACATAAAAGATAATATCATCAACAATAGAATAAGACCGCCTACCAGTCCTGCCACCGTGAAGAATGTTGAAATAAACAATACTACGGCGGCAGAAGTAAAGGATGGGTTTTAGTGGGTAAACTGGGCTTACACTATAACGGAAATCATACACTACCATGTTGTGACAAAGCAAATGGTGTCCATTAGGGATTTCCCCTCCGCATAAAATAAAAACTTATTTATTTAGCCAAGGAAAAACCTTTATTGATTCTAGCTCAGAAAATAAACCGCTTAAAAAGGGAAAGTCCAAGAAATTTTGTACTTTAAAAGAATAGAAGAAAGTTATATTCAGTGATGAGTCTAGGTTTGACATTCTTGTGAGGGATTATAAGAAACGAGTGATTTCAAATAAGAAACGAGTGATTTCGAATAAGAAAGGAAGCTTCTCTGAAGTTTGTCTCAAAAGAACAGTCAAATTTACAAAATAACAAATTATATGGGGTTGTATGTCTGCTAGTGGTTTAAAAGAATTAGAGTTTATGGACGAAACAGTTAGGACTGTAAAATATCAGGCAATTTTGCAAAATAATTTATTGCCAGGCATTGGAAAATTATGTGGAATTGATAACGATTTTATTTTCCAACAAGATGTGTTTCATGCAATACTGCGCGTTCAGCGAAGAAGTGGTTTGCGCAACATAATATAAAGGCCAGCAAATAATTTAGGCTCAAATGTACCAATTGAAGATGTTTGGCTCGAAATGGAAAAGTATCTTCGAAATAATCTACTAAGACCAACACAATGGATTAACTTAAGCACCAAATTAAAACAAAGCTGTAAAGTTAAAAGGAGAAGTCACGTTAAACATTGTTTTTATTTATATTAATTTATTTAATACCAATATTTAGTTGTCAACACTAATCGACATTTTTGAATACTCATTAGTTACTAACTCATGAAAATGTTCTAAAACATTAATCCTATTATAAGTATGAACAGATGGTTTACTTTTTAATTATTTAGATGCTAAGAATGTCAATATAATGTGAAACCATACCCTGTTCCAACATCTATAGTGATGCAAGGACCATTCACTGTCTATCAATCCTAAGAAGACAGAAACGGTCCTTTTCACAAGAAAAAGGATGAAAATGGGATTGAAACCTCTAGAACTCCTAAACACAAAACTAAACTTTGCAACAGAGGTGAAGTACCCAGGTCTCAACTTTGACAGCAAGTTAAAATGGAACTCGCATTTAGAAAACAGAGTTAAAAAAGCATACATTGCTTATAAACAATGCCGCCAAATCGTGGGACGCATCTGGGGTTTCTCGCCCAGAGTCGTCGCATGGACTTACACGGCTATCATAAGACCTATGCTAACATACAGTGCAGTTGTCTGTGTATCGCAAACCCAAAAATTAACAGCTATCCGTAAACTAGAATAAATTCAAAGGACAGCATGTCTCAACATAACAGGAGCCATGAAAACAACACCGATTGGAGCGATGGAAGTCATTCTTAGTCTCACTCCCCTTGATATTTACAACAAGGAGGTTGCGCTAACGGGGATTCTCATAGCAGGAAAAGAAATAACTAGACACAATATCACTGGAAAGAACATGCTCATCTATACAGTTAGCAGACAAGCACTACTCACCCTGAACAGACCACAAATTTACTCAGGGTTAGTACTAGAATGTCACGAAGATAGGATGAAACAAGAGTTGCCGGGGAGCTCTTAAGTTATCCTGACAACACTGCAGCAAAGAAATATTTATATTTGACTATGACTAGACAGGCATTCTGACTGGTCATTGCCAAGTACGGAAGCATCTCAATATCATGGGGCTGTCAGAATCCGCAGTCTCCAGAGGGTGCGAACAAGAAAATGAGACCATCGAGCATATCCTTTACGATTGCTCGACGCTCTCATTTATTAAAAGACTTGTGTTCGGCGAGTATCGGCCAACACCGGCCGATATAAGAGAAGCACTTCTTAGCGACGTTGTCAACTACATTAAATCTGTGGGCTGGCTTACCAGCTAGGAGGTGCCTATCATCTTAGGAGGATGCACAATGGGCCTAATGAGGCCTAAGTGCCGTGGGGGTAACCCAACCTCCACGCGTTACAGATACAGATGCCTGGCCATACAGCATCAGTGTGTCCCGAACTATAGATGGTGGTATAAACTAACTCAAATGGCAAAACTATTCGCCATTTTATACACTCCATTAAATCTCTAAGAATTTCGCCACGGCTCGAGTACTTTTTAAAATGAATGGTTTAATGATAGAAACCGTAGACGTCTCCATAGAGATGGTTTCTTGGTAATCGAATAAGGCAAAGAGTGACTTAAGGGATTAGAGCAGTACCTGACTGGTCTAAAATGGCTCGCACGCCACATTGTTAGATGTTATGATGTAAATCGTTGAGTTTTTCTTTGTGCCTTTACTTCTTTAAAGCGTTTTTTTTTATTAATCATTGTAATATTTCGGAAATTATTATCATTTTTAGCACTAAATATCGAGTTTTTGAATCCCTTTATGCTATTTCTAAAATTTTATTAAAATTTATGATGTAATACTGCACGTGTAATCATGACTAATTTATCTAGCTAATGCAAGACCAAAAAAGAGCAATTTTGCGTAGTTCTTGATTATGTTATTAAGAGCATACGAAAAGTAAATAAAACTATTTATTTTAATATATTTTCAATATATTTTCAATATAATAAATAAATACGGTAAAACTAACTAATAATTACTTACACTTAAATACAGTAGCACGTTAATTGCACCTGTAGGTGATCATTTATCTAACGTAGAAGAGATTTATATCAGTTTATTCAAATCGAAAATCTCTTGCACCTGCTAAATAGTTATGGCGATATGAGATAGGAGTCTATGCCTCTATTGAGAGGTGTGGTACTTACCTGGGTACTAACTAAATACTATAAATTATGTACATTAAAGTATTCAAGAAAAAGCAATAACATTAATCATCAGCGAAGTACTCCACAGTGATTTTTGATTTATTTGTAATTTTCTTTTGAAATTTGTTTGGGAAAATAGTACCTAATGACTTGTTTAATAAACCGTATAGGTAACTTAATATATTTTCAGATGAATCGCATAAAGATAAACGTAAACGTGTACAAGAAAAAATGTCTGAAAATGTGAAATCCAAGTTAGGTTGACACTCCTTTACTTACGTCTAAAAGTAGTCAATCAGAATTAAATAATAAAATAATTATTTCGTTCAATTGTTTAGCGGAATTGGTACAACAGGTAAAAACAGATTCTAATTAAAAAGATATTCAATCAAAATGACTATTATTTTCTAATTTGACAATTTCAATGTTTTCCAATATATTTAATTTCTTAATTTTTTAAAATTATTAGCTATATCGATATCATGTTTAGTTTCACGTAAATGCGTGGCTAAAGTCTATTAATTAATATCAGTTAAGAATTTTACTTTAATTCTAACGGAAAAACTTCGTCTAATTTGACCGACATATTTGGCATCACCCTATAATAATAAACTTCAGAAAAAACAATGATAATGATTCCAGTAGTTATAGTGAAGACAGTGACTTTTAAAGATAGTTCTTGAACTGTTTATTTTTTTTAATCTTTGATTTTATAGGTACTGAAGTGTTACTTTTAATGTTACAGTGCAACAATTTTGTTGCCAGCATAAGGTTCATTTTTATTTTTTGTAACTTTTTTTATTCAAAATATAATCTACGTGCGTATATAAGCAAATAAAACAAGTGAACTAAAATGTTTATTTTGACGAATCTATGTCTGGCTGAATGGCAATGTGCCTATGCCAAAAAAAAATATTTTATAAGTTTAATCCCGGCACAATACATAATATTACACAGATATAAACTAGAATGAAAATGTGTGACATTCTAAATTATACTCTTCAAAATTTAACAGAGCCCATTTTGAATCAGATTTTTTCAGAATTAATAGGCTTCATCCCCTTGTAGAGCTTGATCTTTTTCCAAAAATTTCAAGTTGATATTATTGTTCATTTTTAAGGTAGACTTTTTCTTAAATATTTCAACTCCCTTAACCCCCCCACTTTTATTCAATTTTTTTTACATTCAATAGGCCTCATCTCCTTATAGAGCTTGATTTTTATTAAAAATTTCAGGTTGATTTCGCTTTTCATTTTTTTTAAATTTCAATCCCTCTCAAACCCCTCATTTTTAATCAGATTTTTTTTTAAATCAGAGGACTTCTTTGCTTTATAGAGCTTGATGTTTGCTAAAAACTTCAAGTTGATATCATTTTTTGTTATTGATATAGCATTTTTTTAAATATTTTCACCCTTCTTAATTCCCCAATTTATTCAGTTTTTTAAAATCAATAGGTTTTGTCCCCTTATAGAGCTTGATTTTTGCTTAAAATTTTCAAATTAATATCATTTTTCGTTTTTGACTTATCGTGCAGACAAAAAACGTGACATCGGACAGACGGACAAAGGAAACCTATAATACACTTCACAGACTAATGTGTGAAGACTAAAAAAAAAAATAATGTGTTTTAATAAACAACAGAATGAAAAAACAAAATTTTAAAATTTTGTCTAAATAGGTAACTCTGCTTCAGCTGTATTTTAAAATTATACAAATAAGGTAATAAAAAAATGTCATTAGAATAAAAGATTTCAGGTTTGTATGCAACACACAATCTACGCTAGGGGGTAACATGATTGATAATGAGTATATTAAATCCAAATGGTTGATTATTTTTCGGATTGACATTGGCAAAGTGAAAAACCATTTGTCTCTTTATCTTATCGTCTATACCCGACGTTTATTGTACGTTTCCATATTTATTTATTTACCTATTTATCAGAATAATCCAATTTTTTCTTTCAAAGGCATTTGTGGAAAACACAAAAAATTAACAAATTTTTTGCTTACTTCTTACTTCATAATATTTATAGTTGGGTACAAAATATATGACCATTTTGAAATAGTCTTAACACAAACATAAATTAGAGTCGTAAAACTAAATTATAGGTAAATAAAACAACATAACCTCAAAAATACTTTTATTTAGCTTGCCTTAAATGTTTTTAGGGAACAACTGTTGCATTGACACACATACTTCTACTTTATTAAAGTCGCAGTACTTAATTAAACACAAATCCTGGGTCAGAAGAGATACTTTGGACGGTAGTCATTTCTAAATGTTTCTCTGAGGTCTGCACAACTTGCGAATTTTGATTTTTGGAACTGCACGGAACTACATCACTACTCGCCAAACTCGTTTGAGATGACTTACCTAGCTCAGTAATGCTGACGGTTGCGTCCAAAGGGGGGTCCATATCCGGAAAGTCAGTATCTATGTGCTGGGCGTTGTTTAAATGTTGGTCGGTTGTGGGAGCGTTGAAATTACCTTCTCTCAATCTTGTTCAATCTTGTTCAATCTCCGCTTTTTAAATTCGCTCCCAGAGGATTTTCCCTTAACATCGGACATTTTGGTTTCTGAAACAAATTAATTAAAATAAAAGATAATACTGATATCAAAAAAAGCCATAATTTGATTTAAATTATAATTTCTGAAATCCCCCCTTGTGCGCCACTGGCTTAAAAAAATGTATTTTATTCAACTTCAGACTCAATTACCTTTCATTCGATACCACACAAGCCATGATTTGATTTAAACTCTAATTTTCAAAATCCCCCATATGCGTCACTGACTTAAAAAAAATGTATTTCATTCAACTCCAGACTCAATTACCTTTCATGTAATACCACACCAGTTATTTTTTGATATAAACTCTAATTTTTGAAATCCCCCTTGTGCGCCACTGGTTTAAAAAAATAAAATAAATTTTATTTAACTGCAGGTTCAATTACCTTTCATTTGATACCACACAAGCCATGTTTTGATCTAAACTCTAATTTTTTAAATCTTCCCCCCACCCTTTTTTGGGTTTATGTCTGATGGATTTTTTAGTTTTTAAGAAATGAAAATGAAAATTAAAACACTTACCTTCACAGAAGCCAAACGCACTGGACAATTTTCACAAGCACTTTTTTAAAGCTTTTTTGCACTAACAATTTAAACAAACTATTTTATTTCGCACCAGCCGAAGTCTAGGGGCAAATAATGCATTGTTTAAGTCTACTTCCTTTTTATATACAGTTAAAAGGGCTGTTGTTTCGATTGGTTTCAAAATTGTTGTTTCCTGTACAGTCGTGTTGCCACGGGCCGAAAAACTTGAAAGGCGGTGGTTGAGTGGATTTGTCATGTTGAATTGAATTCAACTAGATTTTGCCTTAATGTTTAAATATATTATATTATTTGAATTATGTGCTTAGAAATAAAAATGATAAATTCCGCCTGCCGCCTCTTAATCTTGTCAACTATCAGTCAAATCTTGCAACGCGTTTTTGAGAAAATTCCCGTGAACCGATTTCAATGAAATTTGGTATACTTACAAGGGTCCGATGACAATGCTATATTGTGAAAAATAATTTATTGATATGATATCAGAATGATAAAAAAATATACTTTACTTTTTAGTGCATTTTATGAAAGCTTGTAACTTAAACTTTGAAATAAAGTATAACTTGCCATATGATCCCATTTAAAATTATCTTTCAAAACGGCTCCCGTCCGCTATTTTTATGATAACGTCACCTAATATCATTAAAAAAGTAGTCTACATTCCTTAGTTCACTTTCCCAAAATTTCAAATTTCTATTACGTATCAAAATGAGGGGGACTTTAGACCCGCACTGTATATTATAGATAAGTAATGTTTTATATGTAGTACAGGATACGAAGTAAAGTTGACCTTCACCCATCTGTTTACCGGATGAAAGTTTTTTTTAAATAAAATATGTTTATAAATATACCGGAAATGGGTTGTCTAGGAAAATACGGTCACGGCCATTTGTTACTTTCCTGTCTGTATACAGATAAGGAACGTATGGGAATCATATTAAAAGTTGCTTGTGATGGCATTCTCTATAATTTTGGTCCTATATATGATTTTCCTTAAATAGATCGTATTCGAGATATTTGAAAAAAAGTGCAAATTTCGAATTTTGAAGATAATTCAAAAATTGATAAAGAAACAAATAACAAATTTTAGCCATAAGCTTCTATGCATCCTGTGGTGAGCTGATTACATTTTGGGCATAGTCGAAGCATGAATACTTTACGGGGTAACTGTTTTTTTTTTATTTAAGAAAATAAATATTCTTGAACATATTTTATTTAAATAAAAAAAACTTCAATTCGTTAAACATATTCGTGAAGGTCGATCTTACTTCGAATCTACCGGTTGATATTAAATTGAAAACGGCAGAGATGAATAATAGTAAATGTATTATCAAAAATAAAACTTTTTTAAAGACATAAAAACCAATTAGACATTTAAAAAAATATATTGTCGTTAAAACACCAATTGTTTGATATACAGGTGATTACCCTGTATTCAAGACCCTGTTTTAACATCCTCCCACCTTGATTTTCACACCATTCGCGGTAAATATTAAATTATTCTCCATTTTGGACAAATCTAATAGGGAGTTTTACTTGTCTTCCACTTCTTGTGGTGGTAACTACATCAGATGGAATATTCAGGGTCTGTCTTTGTCAGCCACCTTGATTTTTACACCATTCGCGGTGAAAATTAAATTATTCTCATTTTTAGACAAATCTAAACGGGGATTTTACTTGTCTTCCACTTCTTGTGGTGGTAAATACATGAGATGGAATATTCAGGGTTTGTCTATGTTAGAATTCTTTAGTTGATCTCTTTTAAATTGACTCCACCAACTAACCCAATCCTTAATTTCACCACCAAATTTTTGGAATTCTAACTTAGGCAATCTTAGATTGTTTCTTTGATGACTACAACCGGATCTGCTTCTAATATCATTTTTATTAAAGTTTGGACCTTCCAGTAAAATGTAAAATTGTTCATAAAATCGATTAGATAAACGAGATTTGTTTCAAAGTTTTCTTCAGAGTCTCCATTTTCAATAATTGTAGGTATATGTCCTGTCACGGTCTCAAAATGTTAAAAATAACAGGACACTTACCTGGTGATATTAAGTGGAAAACTGCAGAGGTGAATGATAGTAAATATTTTATCAAAACTACAACTTTTTTTAATTGACAAATTATAAAAACTAACATGATATACAGGAGGTTCTCCTGTATTCCCGACTACATTTTAACAATCCAGATAAGTTCTTCAGTGTTCGCGAAATTATAAGTAGGGGAAGGTTGCGTAAAATGGGATACCTAAGGTTTCAAAAATTATAAAAGCAAAAGTTTTCATATTTAGTGGTTCATATTTTGACATAATTAAAAACGACGTGTTTGGAATATTATAATTTAAGCTGATAATTGAAAATTTAAAAATAATAGTATTATTTTGCACACAAAAAATTGTGTTAGTTTCCCATTTTACCCGCATAGTGCGGGTAAAATGGGAACTATGGTTGAGGTAAAATGGGATAAAAAAAATTAATATTAAAAATGGTGAAAAATGTTTTAATACAAAAAGTAGGTAAATCAAAAGTAATTTGTGTAATGTAATAAGAAAAAATTTTGAAATGTCAGTTGCGACATAAATCGCAAATAAAAAAATCTTTTTTATCTTCGACTCCTGCACAGGTATCATGTGCCCAACTTTTACAACTAACACATTTTATCCATCCTTCGCCCACGTCCATCTTTTAAATACCTGTTGTTGCAGTAAAAGCATTATGCATCATCATCGCTTTCTGGTGATTTAATGCTCTTTTTTTGTAATTTTTTCGTTTTGATTAAAGAATTTTTAGATTTTTCTTCATTCAGTAAGTTGATGTTTGTTTTTAAAGCTACCTTTTTAACATTAACTTTTTATTTCTTTCCTTTAAAGAGTTTTCTAATTCTTCCTTATAAGGGGTGCTCCTAAGAATGGCAGCTTTTCCTTTTTTTTTATTTGTAGTTTTTGGAATATCAAGCTTACGAACTTTGGGATAAGGAGCAATTTGTTCAGGACTTATCAAAGTTATACTTTTGCTCGTAGATGGCATATCATGTAAAGCACTTCTTTTGGCAACCTCGGAACATTTCTTTGGAAGAGCCATTATCTGTTTAGGTAGAGATTCTCTATTAGGGTCATTTTCGGGTGTAGCTTCTCTATTAGTTTCAATTTCGCGTGTACCTTCCGAATTAGCGTTATGTTCGGGTGGATCATCTTCGGAATCGAAAGAAGATGGTACGACATCATCCTGTTCTTGTGGTTTGTCTGTTGGAAGTGTTGCAATAAACATATCCTCGGTAAATACAGAGCGGTTTACTGGGTACAGTCCAGTTTTTTCAAATCCATTAATAGCATTTATCGGAGTAGAAGCACGAAGATATGCTCTGCCAAATAAAGAAGGAACTTCGCTTACAGTGATGCATCGCCCTGGTTGATTTCTAAGCCAAATCTCCATTTCTTGTGAATAAAAAAGAGGCTTAGAGGGGCCATAAATGACACGTCGATGATTACAGTGTGGTCGGACACATAAAATTGTGACACCATTTTCTCTTGCTTTATCTATGATAGAAATATTTCGCATATGTGTTTTATGACCATCGAGAATAAGTAATGCTGGATTACTTCTTGATGCTTGTATGTGAGAGAGAAAATGATTAAACCATTTATTAAATAGATCCAGCTGCATCCAACCAGATTTATGAGCAACTGTTAATGTTCCTGGAGGAACACCCTCAAGAAACTGTGGCATCATACGAACTCTAGGAATGATTAACATAGGCGGGACAAATATTCCACTTGCATTCATGAAAATTACGGCTGTAGACAGCTCCCCACGATCGGAAGACGTCAGGGTACCCACTTGTTTCTGAAATCGAAGTGCAATAACTTTTGAAGGACGACCCTGAACCGTCGTTATGCCTGTTTCATCCACATTGAAGACCCTGGCCGGAGCAAAGTTATTTTTTTCTTGAAGAGGCTCAAGAATATTGAAAACTGATTCTTTGTTGAAACCCCTAGCTCATGCAGCAGAGGTAGCTTCAGGTAATCGAATTGACAGATTGTGTCGTTTTAAAAAAGAACGAAGCCAATGCCATCCAGCCATTAGTTTTGTGTTATTAAAGTAGTGAACAATATTATTTTTTATAGCTTCTTAGACCTCTTGTTGTTAATCTAAACAGCATACCTTCCATGTTCTTAACATACTCGACTAACTTTTATTCCAATTCAATTGGAAATGTAACCTTTCTACTCCCAAGCGATTTAGAAGAACCAGTGGCAATCCATACTTTTTGCAGCTTTTAAATACTTACAAGTGCCGTTTCCTAAGGCCTCTAAAGCTTTAGCCATTGACTCCTCGGACCACGATTGCCGCTCAGTCTTTCTTTTGTAAACGTGTGGCATCTAAAACAAATAGAATAAAATAAACTACGCTCATTTGATTTAGGTAAAACGGGATACCCCATTTTAAACACAATACTAATTTCCCATTTTACCCACACCTGATTTAAAGTATTTAACCTAACCTCAAATTTTTTGTTGTCACTTTTTAAGCAAATGCTAGAAGAACAATGAAAACCAAGACCATACTCTACACAAAGATCACTGGAAACGATTGATATATTACTCCTGCTAGCTTTCAGGTCTTAAGATATAACATTAAAAATTTACAATTCCGGCATAAAAAAATGAAAACCATTCACTTCATTAGCCGATGTTGTTGTAATGAATTTCTCTCATTGTCGTTAGCCTTTACCCTAGCGACGTGCACAATTTTGACGTCATGGTACGATGTTGCCATATTTAGTTAATCTGTGAGTGGCACTATCCCATTTTACCCCCGTATCCCATTTTAGGCAACCTTCCCCTACCTAAGATACAAACAAAAAACAATGTTATTTTATAAAATTAACATTTATATTTTTTCAAGCCATTAAACCACTATAAACAATGTCTACTTTGATGTATAAAAAACAATATGGAATATATAATATTTTGTATAAATAATGGTACCTAGTCGAAAAAAATGTTTTCTCATCTGTAAATCATGTTACCAAATACCAGATCAATCAGCTAACCCTTACCCTTAGGTTCATGATAGCAAAATAAGTATTACAATAAATAAAACAGTTCCCACCTTCGTGAAGTGCTTGTAACGATTTTTAATTAAAAACGTGACAGAGAAAGTGTTTGGTTGCATTTAGTGTAGCGCTATGAGCAACAACAGTCGAATCATGAAAACTATCTGTCTGATGGGAGAGACCAACGCAGTTTATTGTGTTGTTATGCAACAGTGCAATACCCAAGCAAGTTAAAAGTTCACCAACGATTTGCATTCAATTAAAAATACCGATGCCGAGAACCGGTGCGGTACCGATGCCGGTCCCTTAACACGAATAGGAAGATTTCGTTGGCTTGTAAAAAACGGGGTACGTTAATGTTTCAGCGACGATAATCGCATTCACGCTTATTTTTCTCAAATACCTACCTCAGGTGACTAATTGTATTTCTAGTCTTGCGTAATCGAAGTCGATGTCATTGAGGCAACTTTGGAGTGATCCACAAAAAAGTTTCTAAAGTAAGCCTGGGAAAATTTCACGCATGTTAGAGCATACAGCTATTCTTCGTTTTAAATGCTAGTTTGTGTTTCACGGGCGTAATTCATATCTCTGTATTTGTGGGTCATTGCCTACTTTAAAAACATTTTTTGTTAATCACACTTTATTTAGATATTTAGACGTTAGAGAAAATCTGGTATTCTGAAAGAGACAAAATGACCTATTCTTAATTGGTCTTTCCCAGCTTTTATTTGACAGGCTGTAACTTTTAAAATAATTATCAGAATAAAATGAAATTTAGATGGGAACTATAATGGCATGTCGATGGCTCAATCAAATACTGCCACAACTAAAATGCTGCTGTTTTGAGAAATTTCGTTTTAAAATTTTGTAAGACTATTCGCGATTCAAGCTAAGTGATACGCCCTCTGGAGAAAATTTGTAGGAAGTCCCTATAAGTAGGATATTGTTCAGTGTTGCTAGAAGTAGCAAAATTTCGCTACGTCGCACACTGGGGCAACAAGCCCTCAAATTTGGCAATAAATAAAAAAATTAAATAGCATATACACTCTACCTCAATTTTTTTTCTGATATATTACTGTCCACTACATAATAAAACGAATAAGTGCGATCTTCTGTCTTACGCGTTTCATCACCACCCTCAGTCGAAGTTACTTAACTGAGGCGAGTATATATTCATTGTTATTTCGTAGTTTTTAACTTGTTTTTGTGCTGTGTTTAGGCTGTATTTTGATTTTTTTTTCAAATTTCCGCCACGGAACCTTCAAGTTTAGCTATGTATTATTATTTTAATAAGTAAAAAGTTGTAGAAAAATAAACGTAATCATATAATATTGGGATTAAGTAAAATGAAGGTTAAACGTTAAAATTTTAAAATATTCTTAAATACATGAAGGCTATTTGTTGTGTTCCAAAGCAGTCCAAGCTTTAAATTTCGACTTTTCATAATGAATATTGTTTGTACTTTTTGAAATCGTTAAGTTTCTCTGCACTTATTTGCACTTTTCTTCACTATTTGGGTTTTTTCAAAGTATATAAATATATGGCGCGACGATCGTCAAAAACGAATTCTGGTTTTTTAATATATGTTAGCGGTGTTCCGCTGCTCCCCACCACACATTCTTGAAGTCCATACACATGCGTGTCAGGATGGACGAGCGGGAGAAGACAGACCAGCGCAGTGAGCAGTACGCGAATAGACAGTGGCAATACCACAGCAACATCGTAATTGAGAATACTTGATCGTGAAATAAACCATTGAAAAAGCAGTTTAGACATTTTTATTAGGGATGATACATCCCTTATGTTTATATCAGAAGTGGGATCACTACGCGTACCGTGGATAATAGACTATAATTAGTTATTTAAGTAGAAGTTAGTGCTAGTGACAATGACGGACGAAAATCCTGAACCTCGTAACAGTGCGTCAGCAGAACACAATGTCGGTCAATGTTAAAGACAATGTGAACTGACATAGTTTAAAGCGTGCTAAATTTCAACGGCAGGTGACATTAATAAACTTTGTAGCAACCCAAGAGTAATTAATAAATGATGATGTATCTCAAGATGGCTACGTAACCGTTCGCCAAGCCAACGCCCAGAGTTGGAGGAGCAGATTAATCTAACACGCAAGCGCCAACATTTGCGCCTGTGCACTATTTTCGAATTACCAACTATGACCCTGAGACCCTGACGATAGCGCATATTCCATAAACCAATGGCTTAAGTGATGCTAACCAAAATAAAAAACGAACTCAGCGTTAGAGATAACTTTATGGTCGCTAAATCGAGCAAAGCATCTAATAATCGCGGTTATTGTTATTGTTATTGTTGTGACTGGCGACTTCTTTCTAGAACGTGGCAAGACTTTGTGATGACCTAATTGTTGCATTCGCTGACAAAACACCAGCTGCTCGTGAATACAAGGTTACGCTTCAATGCCATGATTGTAACTCACGGTGTGTGATTGTGAAAATCAAAAATTGTGGATCATCACTAAATTTTATAAAGCTTTGCTATGGCATTCAGTTCCGGTATAGACAATTCAAAAGCCAAATTCCGAACGTGAGTGGTGAGCTCATAAAATTACTTGCCGAAATTGATGCGATCCATGTTGACTTGAGTCCCCGAGAATGACGAAAAATGCAGAGATCATAAGAAAACCAAAAAGTCAGGTTAAACGCCAAAATACCAACAAAATCCATGTCGGAGAATATAACAGGCGAGTACATTCAACGCAGTTATTACTCATAAAAAATCCGACAGTATTAGTGCATTAATTAAAAAAAATGGGTCACTCCGAATCCAATTGTTGGTATAAACAAGGAAGTTTAAAAAACATTTGTGTTAAAATAAATAACGCCATCTAAATTTGATACCGATAGCCATGTTATTATAGTGTGAGCAAGCTCAGTCGTTAAAATTTCTTATTGATAGTGATGCTGACATGTCAATAATTTAACAATCTGTAGTAAAAACATTAAAAGGATCGATTGGGCCAGGTGAATAAGATGCAGGTGCTTCTTGGAGTTGTTGACATTATCGCTTTTTGTTATTTGTTAGTCATTTGCCGACTGTTACATTAGAGGTCGTTCCAAATATTGTGGTTGCAGAAGATATTGTTATTGGATGCAATGTCAGATGCCGACCTTGTTTAAGTGTCGAAAAAAATGCTGATGGGATTAGGTTACATTATGACCTGCTCAACATCCAGAAAATGTTTACAATAAAAAATTGAACGATATGAATATTAATCAATTAAAATTAAAAGACACTTTAAAAATACAAGTGAATAAACTTTTAACATTTTACAATAATAATAATCCTGACCACATAACTACCGGAAAAATGTCGATTTAGATTAAAATGCAGTACTTCAGTAGCGTATCAACGAAGGTGATTATTGTATCAAGACAGAATTATACGCATAAGTCACTCAAAATGATGGTGGGTGAGGTTTTCCGGGTTTTCCTAACCTGACAGTCAAATGGCACCTCCAATCATCTTCAAGTCGCCCCGGAGCGCCACGACAAATAAAGCTGTTTCCCCACAAATATTTTACCACGTTGGACATGAAATCAAGCTTATATCAAATGGAAATAGAAGAAAGTTCCAAACAGGTGGAGGAAAACTGAGGCCCAAATGAAAAGGACCTTTACACTGTTCGAGAAGAATTACCACATGAAATATATCAACTTCGTAAAAAAACGACAGCGAACAACTGTAGTCGCTCAAGATCAGTGGCCATGGTCGTCGCAGCAAGTATAAAAAAAGGTGAGTGGAAATCCTACAATATTAAATTAAAAAAATTGTTTTTGTTAACTTGGTGGCAATTCCACCAAATGTTCCTGTATAAATCATGGTAATAAAGTAACACCAGTGTTTGGTGTTGTAGCACTAGTGTTTAGTGTTAGGGTGGCAATCCCACCAAATTTAATTAAAGAAATCATGATATTAAAGTAGCACCAGTGTTTGGTATTGTAGCACTAGTGTTTAGTGTTAAGGTGGCAATCCCATTAAATTTAATTAAAGAAATCATAATATAGTAGCACCAGTGTTTGGTGTTGTAGCACTAGTGTTTAGTGTTAGGGTGGCAATCCCACCAAATTTAATTAAAGAAATCATTATAATAAAGTAACACCAGTGTTTGGTGTTGTAGCACTAGTGTTTAGTGTTAGGGTGGCAATCCCACCAAGTTTTCCTGAATAAATTATGATAATAAAGTAACACTAGAGTTTAGTGTTTAAAAAGAACATTAGTGATAATGTTCATAAGTCGTAACAGTAGTTCTGTTTTCGTATTTTATAATTCCAGATATGTGGCGCGAGGACGCACCAATTGCAGGATGGCCGTGTTAGCGGTGTTCCGCTGCTCCCCACCACACATTCTTGAAGTCCATACACATGCGTGTCAGGATGGACGAGCGGGAGAAGACAGACCAGCGCAGTGAGCAGTACGCGAATAGACAGTGGCAATACCACAGCAACATCGTAATTGAGAATACTTGATCGTGAAAGAAACCATTGAAAAAGCAGTTTAGATATTTTTATTAGGGATGATATATCCCTTGTTTATATATATTTCGTTTATTAATCAATCGATTTTATTGTCCTTAGGCTCATTTTATAGGCAACTAAATATGCTCCCAGACAGATATAACAAAATGCCAGAAATGTAAAATTTAAGATGGCCGACCTAATTGAAGAAAAAAAAACGAGCCTAAAAGTAACCCATTTTAAGCCCGTTTTGCGTAATAATTATAAATTAAATATAAAATCTAATAACAAAAGTTTAATATCTAACCTATTTTCTTTATTTTAAGACCTCTTCAAGGACGATTGGTCCATTCAATCGTAAGATATAGTCAATCAAAATTGTCTGGTTTTTATGTTTTCATAGAAGCTTATAATAACACATTATTATGCTTTGCAACGCTGCTATTTTAGTTTTTGACCGATTTGGACTCAATGAGTCTGATTTGGTAGGTATGTAAATATACTTTCCGACCATTAAATTAAAATGGCGGAAATTTTAAATTCCAGGATGGCGAACCCAATTGAAATATGACACACACATCGCGAAAATAGTCAAAACGGATTCAGGGGACCTCAAAACGTAAAAATCCGTCGAAAACTGGAGGTCGAAAAAAATCATGATTCCTATACTTTCCTTATCTGTATACAGATAGGAAAGTAAAAAGAATTGGGCAGTAAAAGAACTGTTAATTGGAACAATACCTAGGAGCATATCAAATAGAAGAGAGAGATTTATCTAACTTAAAGCCACTCTAAATCCTACACCTCCTAGAGAAGATAGGATTTGGAAGAGTTGGTATAGGCATCAAGAAATTCCTTGCTGCATTAGCGACAGAAGGAGGCACAATATATCTTTTAGGTAGCAGTATATTAACACCCCATTCCCAACAAAACATAACATATCACATAACAACATCGCTCGGTAAAACAGTAAAAAGCAGTAAAACCATCGGATGAGTCTGTGATTTAACATATTCTCAGGATTGAATACCTAAACATGTTATGTGTATGTTTCTATGAGGCAATCTTTATGGCCATTATTCTGCAGTGTTGCTTGAACGGTTTGACGTAGAAATCTGAAAATTTACACAAGTTGGTGCAACTTTATTTAACAAGTAAATTTCGAGGATTAATGTTTGTATTTTTTTTTAATGACAATACAGTTCAATATATGTCATTTGAAAGAACTTGAAAACCTGAATCTCGCAATTAATTATCTTCACGAATATATATTTTTTCTTTCACTAACAATAAATAATTTGGAGTGAGGGTAGCCATATGTGAGTAGTAGGGATTAAGTGTAAGGGGTTAAAGAAAAGGTCCTTTATTTCTCACAAGTCAATTTAATTGGCGACCGGTTTCGAAGCTGTCACTTCATCATCAGGCACACCTAAATGGAATGTCAAGCAGTCAGTTGTAATAAAAAACAATTATAAAAGCATGAACGGACTTTAACATATACAAAATAACAGAAAAAACACAAAAGAAAGTTAAACAATAACCTTGACTCACCTTGACTATTTCCATAAAGGAAGCGCTACATAAAGTTTAACAAAACGAGTTAAAAAAGTCATATGTAATACAATAGTATTTTTTAAAAAATATTTTAGGTTAGGTTAAACCGCGAGATGTCTGTTTGAATAAATTAATTAAAACACATGTAAGACAATTATTAACTAAACAACACAAAATAGTTTTTACAAGCACAAACAGTTTAAAAATTTTTAAGGATATAACGTCAAATAATGAAAGTAAAAAGTAAAAAAGTAAAAAAGTAAAAAAGTAAAAAAGTAAAAAAGTAAAAAAGTAAAAAAGTAAAAAAGTAAAAAAGTAAAAAAGTAAAAAAGTAAAAAAGTAAAAAAGTAAAAAAGTAAAAAAGTAAAAAAGTAAAAAAGTAAAAAAGTAAAAAAGTAAAAAGTAAAAAGTAAAAAGTAAAAATTATCAGACTCTCAAGACATCTATCTAGATTTTTAACGAATCAATGTAGTAAACTGTAAATTTTAAATTTAGCGGATAAATAGTGTACTAACAAAGGTGTTATTTACTGAAAGTGAGTATAGGTGGCGGTGACAAAATTTATTGAAAGTAAAAATATTAAACTGGTAAATGAGAAAGCAAAAAATACTAACAAAAAAATTAGAACACTGAACAAGAAAATATGAAAATTAATATGTAGAAGGGAAATTTGAAGCAGACAATCAAAAGAAAAATTACTGTTACAGGAAACGAAAAGTAAGTTGACAAGTACGAATGTCAAAAAAGAAAAGTCAAATTTTGGCGTATGACAACCATGTGGGAGAATTTGAATAAACTAATAAAGAAAACATTCGCATCTTATTAAATGTTTTCTGCTATAGTCATCTTTCTGTAAATGATCCTGTACTTTGATAGATAATTAATTATATATTATAGTGGTACATAATCCGAGAAAAACTAAATTCATGGTCTGTGAACTCTACGGTAAAGGAGGCTACAAACAATTATGTTAATTTATAATTACAGAAACTTTCAAAATTTCAAGAAAACTTATAATAAAATTTAACATTGAAACGCCAAAAATAACATATTAGACCTAATTTCTAATACTAATAAGAATAATAAAAACAAAGTATAAGACCCTCAGATAAAATTGGAATAATAAAAGTTACAGCAAACAATTTTGTTATTAAATTATGAGCAAATTAAAAATCTCACATAACCTGAAAAACCCCATGAAAAATCTATGTATATAAAAGGCCTTTAAGGCAGTGCTCCGCAACCTTTCCTCATCTGAGGCACACCAAACTGCTCCCTAGAATTTCGTGGCACACCAAAATCTAAAATATATTTATAGCAGTGGCGTAGCTAGGTCGGGGGTCAGTTCACTCCATGTATACTAATTATTTATGGATGTCCAAACTACCTTAGTTTTTTTTATTGTTTTAAAATGTGAAGAAGCCCCTTTCAGATTTGGGGCATCAAAATTTTCACTCAGGACATAATACATATTTTTTTTTAATTTTTTTTTATTATTCAGATAGAATGAAAAATACAAATAGGTACATACATGAGAACTATACTAAATACTAGGTAGGACAGGTAGGTATACTAAATTTACTTCTGTTGACACGTCAATAGTAATAAATATTTTGACATGATGATGACTGATTAATGTGATACCTGCGCTTGCTTCGTTGAACACAAAAGTTTTATATTCGGCTCAATTTTAGACAGCGCAACTCTCATTTCTTGGTCAAGATCTTTTAAGCATGACCGTTTATCATTTTTAATTAATACAAGCGTTGAAAAACTTTGCTCACATAAATATGTTGTGGAAAACGGAAGTAGTGTGAAGATGGCCTTGTCGGTGATGCGTGGATATTCTGTCTTGATGGAAATCCAGAAAACATCTAACGGAACTTCGTCGAATTTAAGTTTTAGGGTCATATCATTACTTAATTCTGTGAACTCCTCTCGAGTTTGCAATGGCAGTGCTTCCGTGGAACTTATTGCATTGGTTGCGAAAGGATTTCGAATCCAATTGTATTGTTCCGTGTTGATAGAATGGAAATAGTATTCAAATTTTTGTTGAAGCATACTTAAATGTTGTTGGGCCAAATCCACAATCAACTGCTTGTTTTCGATCGTACTGTGGTTGGTCCTGTGATACATTTCTAGATATCCTTTTTGCAACTGTTCCTGCCAAAGTTCAAGTTTCTTTTTGAACCCTTGTAATTTATCGGAGCACGTCAATATATTTTCATTCCGTCCTTGCATTTTTTTATTAAGTTCATTCAGATGTTCGAATATATCCGCCATGTATGCAAGTTTGGCTATCCAGTATTCATCATGAAGGTGCTGGCATAGATCGTACATATCTTGACTTGAAAGAAACTCACGCACTTCGTAGCGAAGTTCAAACAGTCGAGCTAAAACTTTTCCCCGGGATAACCAACGAACTTCTGTATAAAACAGTAAGGATTCATGTTCGCTTCCCATTTCTTCACAGAGTATTCCAAAGATTCGCGAATTTAAGGCTCTCGATTTAATTATGTTTATGATCTTAATACATTCATTCATTGTGATCGAAAGCTGTTCGGGCAAATTTTTGACCATCAATGCTTCTCGATGTATGCAGCAATGTGTAATTTGTATTGACGGATTTTTTTGTTTTACACAAGATACAAAACCTTTCTTACTGCCCATCATTGCAGCAGCACCATCTGTACAAATAGCAACGCAATTGGTCCACTGAATATTATGTATTTTAAAAAAATTATCAGTTACTTGGAAAATTTGTTCACCGGTAGTTCTCTCTGGAACCTCCTTACAAAATAAATAATGTTCTTTAATAGAGTCCTCGTCAACGAAACGTACAATAGCCATCAGTTGTGCTTTATTTTTAATATCGGTTGATTCGTCGATTTGAAGCGCAAAAATTCCAGCCGAAATGATTTTTTTAATTAGTGTTCTCAAAATATCACTTGACATATCTTGGATACGTCTTTTAACAGTATCGGCCGACAAAGAAACTTTACTCACGTCCTTAACTTCGTTTGGCCTAAGCATAAGTCTAACAATTTCCATGCATGCTGGTTTAATAAGCGTTTCACCGATAGTGTGCGGTTTTTTTTGTTGTGCAATTAATTTTGCAACAAGGTAGCTTGCTTCTAATGCCTTTTCAGAAACCGTAACCGCCGATTTCATAAACTGCTTTTGTTTCTTATTTTGATCCAAGCGCCGTTGGAAAAATTGAATGTCTTTTTTGACGCAACTGGGATGATTTGTGATCAAATGACGGTTTAGTTTGCTGGGTACCATTGCTTCATTTGACAACTGTTCACCGCAAATGACGCATTCAGGCTTTGGAGCCGCTTCGTCGCCACACCAAGTGAAACCATATCGAAGGTAGTCTTGATTGTACTTCCTTTTCAGCACCTTTTTTGCTCTTTTTGCAGCACTTATGCTGGAGCTTGTGCTAGGTTCTTCGTCATCTGCTCGTGATTTCAGCAAAAATTTATCCATATTTGAAGCACTATAGTTATTTATAAAAGTAGATACTGCAACAAAACTTAGTCCAGTTCACTTATTTATAAGGCACAAGAATTTATTTATATAGCAATTCACTATTTATTTCACTCTACGATTTATTTGTTTGCCCGCGTATTTATCTGATTCACTTGACTATTCGACTCTTTCTGAGTCTCTGAGCGACGACAGGTGCGCTTATATAGGCAGTGGCGATGTTCAGGAAAACATCGAGTCGCGCCTCGAACGGCACGGATCTTTCTAGTTTAGTCGCCTTCGAGAATCAAGCCGCCGCGCCGCGCCGATAGACGGATAGACGTTTATTATCGGCGCTGTTGTCAGATTGCTTTATTTTTCGCGGGTCTCGCTACAATACGAATCTGATTCGTATTGTCTGCAAGAGCGGCACACCTCAAGTCGGCTTACGGCACACCAGTGTGCCGCGGCACACCGGTTGCGGAGCACTGCTTTAAGGTACAAAATTACATTAAATAGATATCTCCAAATAAGATTATTAAAGGCATAATGAAATTATTACGGAAAAAGTAAATTAAATGACAATAAAAGTCCTTTATAATTCACCAAATTGAGGTGAGAAAATGATTTATTGTAAAATTAATATAAGGCCGATCAACATAAAATTTGTATTAAATTGATCACAAAAAGAAGGTACATATTCCTGTAAACTCAAATGAGTCCGAGATAATATAAAATAATTTGATGAAATGACTAATAAATTTAAAATTAATCGAAAATTTCATCTAGTTAGCCATGAAATTGCGTTTCTATAAAACCAATTTCGCCGGTAAAACGTGGCTTTTGAGTGTAATCGCTTGCCAAAGAATCATGTAGGTGAAAAGGTAGATGCAAGTTTGGAGTTTATCCTGAGCCCAATCCAGCTAATTCATGAGTTCCAGTATCCAAAATCCAAACTGCAAACTCCATAAACTATGGGTATGTCTAATTTGCGGATTCGAATTTGACCGCTGCCAGGTACTAAACGAGTAATAGTTAGGAGTTAATATATCTGACATGTAATATACATCCCAAAATTCTCATCCCAATATCTTTTTGCCAGGTAAAGTCATTTTTCCCCCATCGCCTCCAAGGGGTACTTTACTCTTGTCATTTTTAACAAAATTAGTGCCAAGTACTAGAAAAAACACGCTAGATTGCTAAAACTTCGCACGCGTAATACTTATCACAATACCTTTTTGTCTGGTGAAACCATTTTTCCCCCTATCGTGTGCGAAGTTTTAGCAATCTAGCGTGTTTTTTCTAGTACTTGGCACTAATTTTGTTAAAATTGACAAGAGTAAAGTACACCTTGGAGGCGATAGAGGGAGAAATGGTTTTACGTGGCAAAAAGGTATTGGGATAAGAATTACGTGTGCGAAGTTTAAGCAACCTAGCTTGTTTTTCTAGTACCTGGCACTAATTTTGTCAAAATTGGCAAGAGTAAAGTACCCCTTGGAAGTGATTGGGGGGAAAATAGTTGCACCTGGTAAAAAGATATTGGGATTATTATTACGCGTACGAAGGCATAGCAATTTACCGCGTTTTTTCTAGTACCTGTCACTAATTTCGTCAAAACTGACAAGAGTGAAGTACCCCTTGCAGGCGATGGGGGGAAAATGATTTAACCTGTCAAAAAGGTATTGGGATAAATATTACGTGTGCGAAGTTTTAGCAACCTAGCGCGTTTTATCTAGTACCTGGCACTAATTTTGTCAAAATTGACAAGAGTAAAGTACCCCTTGGAAGCAAAGGGGGAAAAATGGTTTCACCTGACAAAAAGGTATTGGGATAAGAATTATGTGTACGAAGTTTTAGCTATTTATCTTGTTTTTTCTAGTACCTGGCACTAATTTTGTCAAAATTGACAAAAGTAAAGTATCCCTTGGAGACAATGGGGGGGAAAAATGGTTTTACCTGGCAAAAAGGTATTGGGATAAATATTACGTGTACGAAGTTTCAGCAATTTACCGCGTTATTTCTAGTACCTGGCACTGATTTTGTCAAAATTGATAAGAACAAAGTACCCCTTGGAGGCGTTGGGGGAAAAATGGTTTCACCTGGCAAAAGGGTATTGGGATGTATATAACATGTCAGAAATATTAACTCCTAACTATTATTCGTTTAGTACCTGGCAGCGGTAAAATTCCAATCTGCAAATTAGACATACCCATAAACTATGTGTTCCACACCCCACATTTCAACCAAGATTGAACTGAAGTCAATTGTGATTTTATGCTCCACAGTGATAAAAGGTACCAAACACTAAATAAATAAATAAATATGATCATATTTTCTGCGAAATAACAGAGACTTATTTTAAGTGATAAGATTTTATAAATACTCATGGTGACATATAATTTTCACAAACAGTTGTACATATTATTGCAGGTTAGGTTTTATGTTTATTTTTTCCTGTGTACGTTAGTTAAAGTTCTAAGTTTTAATATTAAATAATCAATAATGGGTACTTACCAATAAATCTTCTCATTATCCATAAAATATTCAACAATATTAGGCTTGTTCATGATTCATGACATTTAATTTTTCAAGTAACACACAGCTGTTCAGGATCATATTATTTTACACGTTACTGTTAAATACCTGAGGAGTGACAAGGATAAAGCGGGGGAAATTTAAATGCTAATCCATCTTAATTTTACGTAAAAGTTGTCTTTGATTCCTACAAGTTTTTTGTTTATTCTCACTTTCAATTCGTCAGGTATGGATTAATTGAATTAAAATATTTTTTTTTTATAATTTACCATTTATTTATATGCTCATATAATACAGGTAATTTGAAATTAGGTCAAACTATGAAAACTAGAGAGGAGGCAAATCGGCAATGGTCAAATTTCAAATTTCCGTCCTTCTTTTTATAAAGTTCGCAAAATTGACTGTAGTTGGCATGTCGAATAAAAGCGGTGTCAATGTAAAATAAAGTGATTTTTTAAAAAGTTGGTGAAAAGAATCAGAATAATGTGAAAAAAAGTACCTGAGTACAAGAAACATGAGTGACAAAAAATATCAAAGCTAGATTTACGTCGTTTCAGAATGTAAAACAGGATACAAATCAAATGTAAAACTAAAAAAACACAAGGAGAAATCAATTCAATGTCGTTTTAAAGCTTTTAATGTAAGTAAAATAATGTATTTATGTCTAAATATAATATTTATTGTAAACTAGTTACAATATTATCTTACAGAGTGTAGTTTATTTTATTACAAGTTTATATAATATAAAATTTTACAGTCATAGATCCTGATTTACAAACAACAATAATTATACATTAAGTTTAACCTACTAGGAAAGAAAATTTATTTTTATAGAGTTTTAATGTTTGATAAAGAGTTGCTACTGTTATTTATTTTGTTGAATCCCAATTGTAAATGTTTTTTATAGGATACTAAACGCTTAGAACAGTGGCAGCATATATATCGTTCCTAGCACTTTCTATAGATGATGCTGTTCTATACTTTTTAGAAGATATTATCAAATATTATGAGACTACTTTTACTGATGGTACTGTTAGCACAATAAGAAGAGGAAAGCTGAAATTAAAGGATGAGGTAATACCATGTACATTCCAAAATCTCCCTTTATATTTGTATTACAACAATAAAAAATCTGTTAATTGTGTTTTTTTTGCTCTTAAAACTACATATAGGTCCAATTAAAAAAAAAAAAAATTGCTACAAAATTGTACTTATCAAATTTCAGCGTTTAACAAACCTTTTCGAATTTGGTCATACCTACCTAATTTGTATTTTATATAGATAAAATTAAATAATTTATCAATTAAAACATGCAAGACTTATTTAGAACAGTATGTTCTGTGCTTTATTTAGCTATAAACAAGTTTATTTTTATTATTTTGACAAAATTATCTATAATTCCCATAAGAGGCCATGTATTTTGAACACCGTATGCAATACTAACGCCTATGCCCTTAATTATAAAAGCTCAATTAGCCTGCGTTTTTTGGGACCGTATTCTGAGTATGCCGATTCGCCTCCTTATCTCTAGTCTTCATAAGTCAAACGTGCTAGAACCCAACTGAGATAGGAATTTTCATGATCTCCGAGAGGTGGCGCATAGGGAAGGTTTTGTCCAGGTTATAGAACACGGTAAAATAAAATATATAAAAATTTTGTAATTGCTAGTATCATAATTTAGTGTTTATAATGTTGCGTATTATAATATCATTATAAATACTAAATACCATTATAAAATATTAGATATTTGTTACCTGTAAATTCTGTGAATGTTCAGACGCAGACGTACTCGCAATGTTTAAGTTTTTTAGGCTCACTGTCAAGATTTATTTCTGCAGCATTTAGCGATTTGGATTTGAAAAAGTCTAGAGTGGTAATACGCTTCATTTTGATGGGATAATAGGGACCGTGCGTCATGACTTTAACGCTAACTGGTGACAAAAATGTGAACTTTTTGGGGGGTATTTATTAATGTTTTATACGGCATTTATTGTTTAATAATTATTAATAAAATGAAGTCGAATTATTTTCGTAATATCAATATCGAAAAAACTTGTTGCATCCGTGGATGTACAAACACATCACTTTAGAAACCTGGATTTCATTCGATAGTAAAGAAATTTTATAAATTTCCACAGAGCACAATTATGCCTCACACCCAATGATATACATAATTACAAAGATTGCTTATCCATATGTAAATCAGACGACGAAAAGCGTATTTCACTGGGCAAAGTTTTCTTTTTATCTAGCTTGTATCAATTTTGAACACTTAGTTGTAAAGAAATCATTTACAGAAAAATTAGAATCTTTAGTGTTTTCTTGTCATTAAGATTTTTACATATTTAAATGACCATTTTATATAAATATAATTTTACAGATAATGGTTTATTCTGTTGATTAAAACTAATGTAGAATGTTATGAAATAAGAATATCCAATTTGACAAAAATATCACGGCCCTCTTTACAATTTATTCACTATTTCTCATTTATTATTAAAATAAACAAATCATAAATAATACATTGCAATTACTGTCAAAAGAGATTGTAACAAACTTTAAAATATTAAAAATCCAGTGATTTTTTGTAAATTTTTTTAGTGACATTACCATTAAACATTATTCAGAATAATAGATAAGTGTCCAATTACAACTCTTACCAAAGTTGTTCATACCTCATATCAAAATTGTTTACATTACCTTTTCAAAATTGTATTACATATTGCAATTATGTATTTTATGTAGAATTGTTTCTGAAATAGTAGCCAAAAATTATTTATATCCATCTGTTATAAAAATTGTTTAGATCTCTTAATATTATTTAACTACATGAAAACTCAACTTTCCAAATACATAATGACATGTCTTGAAGTAAAACTTTAATTATTATCTTTATCTAAAGATTAAAATGCTGAAATTTTATTTTAACACATTTGGGCTAGAACGGCTCTATTTAGTGAGCACTAGGAAAGGCACATTGCAACCAGCTTTTCATAATTTTTTTATAGTTGGGTGAGCAATCTATAATATATGTATCATTGAACATCTCATAAATTCCAGTGGATGAATGACATTTCGATTAACATAAAGCTAAAAAGATTTATAATTATTATTATCAATCTTTTTTATTAATTTACATTTTTTAAATGTTATTGTAATACTTTTAAATTCAGTGTTACTAAATACCTATATTTTAACATTGGATACACTTGTTTAAGGTACAACTTTACAATTTATTGTCACTTAGCCATTTAAATATTTTTGCTTAAAATGTATATGCATGTCCAGATTTTAATAATGTTTCACATTTTACGTCATTTTGACCATGTACACGATTGTTTGGTACGGGCCGGTATCTATTTTTAACTATTAATAATATTTAAAAAAATACCCTTCATTATTTACTTGCAATGTTTACCCCATTTAATTCTAAAATTAAACACTAGAGAGGGCTAAGTTCGGCAGTAGTGCTGCCTCTATATTTCACGCACGGTCCCTATACAACACGCCAAAATAAACAGGGCTCACTAAAATTCTATTGTGTATCTTATTCTCTTAATAGTATGTAGTGAAAATAATCTATAAACGGTTTTTAAATAAATAAATAATTTTAAATTAAACAATTGTTACATTACTATCTATAGTCTAAATAGTTATTAAATAATTGTCTTCAAAATATTTACAGAAAAATAAAACTGCTTTCACTTGATTTGGCAACCCGATATTTATAAACAAATTTAACAGAAAATCTTATTTATCGTAATTAATTCATGTTTAATATTCATATAAATAGCGGTACAGTGTTATGTTGGCCACAAGTCATATTTTTAACAAGTAATTATTATATCCTTCGAGAGTAATAATTTATTTATTCCCTTTTAATAGCGTAATTACAGTGCGCAAAACTCAGCAAGCTACATCGCATTTCGCCTTCGTTTGCATATCAAGGTACCTACCTATTCGTTAGGAGTACGTTTACGGTTTAATGTGTAAAGTAGAAATAAAGCGAAATTATGTAAAGTGAAAGGATTTATTTCTTTTCCACTTGATGGATGTAACTTATTGCCAAATATAATAAATTAATGGTGAGAACTGAGCTCCTAATCTAATTATAAGTTTTATATTATTTGTTGTAAATAGTATATTTAACGAGCGGTAATGTAGGTCACAACTCACGCAGGTGAAGTTTGCAGCACGAGCCGCAGGCGAGTGCTGTAATTCATCAAGTTATGACCATTACCGCAAGTTGAATACTATACTTTATCTACGACTATAACAATAAATACTAAGATACAAGTATCGGGAAAGAATTATATAATTGACTAGATGATAAAAACGTTTGAATCTTTGTAAAAACTATTATCTTTGTCTCCAGATATTTCTCATCAGGAGCTTTATTTATGAAATTGTTAAGTTGTACTGACGTAAATGTTTTTGCCTTTTTAGCTATATGTTTTTCCGATTGACGTTTATGAAACGCACGTAATTTTGAATAATTCTCCATATTAATTCCATTATTTATTTTGAGTGTGCTTCTTAGCACGGAGTAGAAAGTCCATAGAGACGATGCTTTATATTTATTGCTAAGTTCATTAAAATATGCCAAAGGTACATTTTCTGTAAACGAGTTACACCAATATTGAACGTTTTAGCATACATTTTTCTGGTAATAAATTCTGTATTGCATTAGGGTAAGTCCGGGAAAGATGCCAATTTTCCATATCAACTTCGATAACTGCTTCAAAATTAACATGACATTCTCAAAAAATACGGCATTAGATTCAACATTTATTTATCAAAACAGAAATAATTCTTTTTCCGTAATATACATGTAACAAATATTTAAAAAAATTAAAAAATCAAAACTCTGCAAATATGCATCTCTACCTAACCATGCGGGAGAGATGCCGTCGGGTTAAGGTAGAGATGCCACTACACTACAAGCCTTATTATAATAAGCACTTTAACACAGCTCTCGCACGTATTTTGATACTTGGTACATCCCTCATGCACCCACTGCTGGCAATGAATGCATTGAATCCAATCATCATTTTTGGTTATCTTCGTATACTCTTCGCTACATCCAGCGCAAATTGCGTCATCATGATTTTCTAAATCTGAACTGCTATCATGAAGAGACAAGCTTAAATCTTCTTCACTGGACTCTTCTACCCGCAGTTTTAGGGTTTTCTGTTTTCATTTTGATACCGTCTTCCTAGTAAATTTCCCCTTCTTAGATACCACAGATGTTTCAGCTGGATTTGTGCCACCTTTCTTTTTATTGAGCTTCCCTTGCTTGTGCTCCTGAATGCTTTTACGCCTTTCTATAGCTTCTGCATTATTTAAAACATCTGCGAGCTTCCCTCCTTTTCTTTTAACGTTCAGCACAGCAGCAGCTGGAACAGGAGATACAATGTTTAAAGCTTTTCCAGGCGTAATTTTTGGAGAAGCAGATGTTTGGGTTTGGACTATAGGCTCCTCAGCTAAATCGGCAGCAGGCGAAGTTGAAGGTTGTGGTGAGGCCTATCGTTTCTCCTCGTACAGCATTTTCGCAGATGTTTCTTGTATTTCCACATCGTTACCTCCATAGGCGTAGTCCGGGATACTTTGCGGATTAAACAGGTGAATTTCAGCTGCCTTAAAACCCAATGTTGCATTTTGAACACTTACACACTTTCCCCAAGCAACACCTAATAGTCGTCCGAACTGTAGCCTTCTAATTTTTCTATCAGCATTGGATTTAACCCAAGTATCGCACAAGCTTGATAAAATACTGCCTTCAACGACTTGAAAAAAGATCTATCGAGAGGTTGTAGGTAGTGGGTGGTATGTGGCGGAAGGCAAAGAAAGATGATGTCATTTTCATCAGCGTATGTCAGAGCTTCTACTGAGCTGCAGTGAGATCCGTGGCCATCAAGAATTAGGAAAATCTTTCCCGCGGTTTTCCGTGGGACGAAATGAACCTTGAGCCATTCAAGAAAAATATCTGTGTTGATGTAGGCCGACTTTTGATTCATATACACAAAAGATCTGGGTGGCATTCCATCCTCGAATTCGAGTTTCTTATTTTTGCACGCAGGCGGCAAGAAAGTGCCTTCCGCGTTGCAACAACAGCTTATAACAGCCATCAAAGTAGTCACAACTTTAGATCCTTTTTTTGCAAAGACCTCGCCTGGGCGGTTGTTTAGCTGGAGTCCCGTCTCGTCCATGTTGTAAACACAAGCGGGTTTGTCAAACAATTGGTGTTCCTCCATTGTCGAAGCCAGCAGTCCAAAATATTTTGTAACTACATTTTTAGCCATGCTGAAGCTTCTATTGCGGGATAAGGCTTCAGCTTTTCTTATGGCCAGTTCTGGATGTCTGCGTAAAAAGGACGTAAGCCAGTCGTAATCTGCGAGTTCAGCTCGTTTGTCAAATTTGTGTCGTATTTTCAACTGCTCGGCCAGGTGAAAAGCCATGTGCCTAACTTCAGTTCTCGTTGGTGTAAATCCTCTTGCTTGCAGTTTATTTATGTGAATAACCATTTTCATTTCAGCTTCTTCACCAAGTAAACTATCAGGTCCCAATCGTCCTCTTTTGGAATTGCCAGATAAAACTCTACGTTTTAAAGTTCTTGGCGGAATGCTAAACACCCTAGAAGCTTTATTTACATCCATTCCTTCTGCTACGCTTCTTATAGCCGCTTGCAAACTTTCTTCGCTCCATCTGCCCCTATTGGGACACGTTCTTTCGTATTTGTTTGGCATTTCTGCAAATAAATGGTTTTAAATTAGCAAGGCATCTCGCCCATACGTAAATCGGCATCTATCCCGATTTTCCGGGAGAAATGAACAATATTAGGCTTAATCGGAATGCTTCAAGATTGCGCAAAAGCCACAACCGGTTGTGACAAGCGTTGGTACGTGACTGCTGTAGATTGCTGCTTCGGCCCAGTTTTGCCAGAATATTTTTTTGTAATGTACTAGATTTGTCTAAAAAATGTACCAGATTTCATAAAAATGTACTAGATTTTTTTTTAAACGAAGCCATGATATATAAAAAAGAGAGAAAGCGATATAAAAAGGGAGATAGCTATATAAAAAAGAGAGATAGCGATATAGAAGAGAGATAGCGATATACAAAAGAGAATTGGCGATATACAAAAGAGGACAGCGATAGAGAAGATTGGAAAGCGCCAAATAAAATCCCTCAATAAATAGAACATTAAAATAAAACACAAAATTTATAAATATAAATATAACTTTTAATAAAATCAAAATAAAACAATATTCTTGGTATAAAATAGTAACATATTCCAAACAAAAAAGTCAAAACTAATATTTATATCATCACTATTTTTATTTTAGCCTAACAACCACAGAAACAGAACCTTTTGTAGGATATATTTAAGTAATAATGTTTAACATCATAAAAAATGTTAAAAACTCGAACAATTTATTTTTTAATATGTTAAAGAAAACATTTCAACATTATGTTTTAATAAGTTACCTATTGAAGGACCCTAAGTAATAATTTTTGGTAATTAGACTAGACCAATAAAATATAACCTTAAAAAAAATTTAAAAATTCGAACAATTTATTTTTTAATATGTTAAAGTAAACATTTCATATTATCACTATTATTTTTAAAATGACTATTTTAGCCTAAAAACCTCCGAAACAGAACCTTTCGAAGGAGCCTATATTTAAGTAATACTGTTTGGTAACTAGACCAATAAAATATAACAACCTCAAAAAAAATGTCATAAACTGAAACAACTTATTTTTTAATATGTTAAAGGAAATATTTCATATTATCACCTTTAATTTTAAAATTATTATTTTAAATTAACAACCTCCGAAACAGTACCTTTCGAAGTACCCTACATTTAATAATAATTTTTGGTAGCTAGATTCGACAAATAAAATATAACAATCTCATAAAAAAATGTTAAAAACTCGAACAACTTATTTTTATAATGTTAAAGGAAACATTTCTTATTATTATTATCACCATTATTTTAGACTAACAACCTCTGAAACAGAACCTTTCGTAGCACACTATAAGTAATATTTGGTAGCTAGACTACAGATAAAATATAACAACAACATAATAAAATAATTAAAACTTATGTTTTAATAAGTTACCCTTCAAAAGACCCTATATTTAAGTAATACTTTTTGGTAACTAGACTAGACCAATAAAATATAACAACCTCATAAAAAAATGTCATAAACTTGAACAACTTATTTTTTAATATGTTAATGGAAACATTTAATATTATCATCTTTATTTTTAAAATGACTATTTTAAATTAACAACCTCCGAAACAGAACCTTTCGAAGGACCCTATATTTAATAACAATTTTTGGTAGCTAGATTAGACAAATAAAAACTCGAACAACCTAATTTTTAGACTAGATAAAATAATACCATCAACTTTCAAATGGTTCTAAAACAAAAAAGTTTATGTACTATTTATAATTTACCTTTCGGTTTAAAAGAGATTGTGTTGGCTCCCAAGTATAACACAGATTTTCACCTAAATTTTCTTTACAGTGCAGTATATCATTAATAGTACTAATTTCTAGCCTGTTTCTTATTTTAGTTTTTAATAATGTTACATCAGAAAATTTTCTTTCGGCTGCTGCCGAAGAATGAGGCAGTGAAAGTAAACCACATACAAAATGCGTTAAAACAGAAAACATGGGTTCATTTAAACTATTTTTCATAATAAAAACTTTTACCCAAAAATCTTCAACAGAAGGAGTTGGTAAAATATTTTTTAACTCAGTTAAATCAGCTAATATTCTCCATTCAGAATTTAGCGATTCAATATTATTGTCTAATATTAAATTAGGGAAATATTTTTGAGCTCCTAATACCAGGTCTTCAACAATACCCGAAACCCACGTGATCTGATAACCATCAAAAACCCATCGAAAGGGCCTGAGTTGACGTAAATGGAACTAAACTGAACTGTCAGTCCTGTCAGAAATGTCACTGGCGTTCATTTGGGGACTAAGAATATTTTTATTATATTTGTTTACATTTTATAAACACCTTTATTCCATTTTTACTTTCCTATCTGTATACAGATATAAGGAAAGTATAGGAATCATGATTTTTTTCGACCTCGAGTTTTCGACGGATTTTTACGTTTTGAGGTCCCCTGAATCCGTTTTGACTATTTTCGCGATGATGTCTGTGTGTGTGTGTGTGTGTCTGTGTGTCTGTGTGTGTGTGTGTGTGTGTGTGTGTGTGTGTGTGTGTGTGTGTGTGTGTGTCTGTATAACGCATAACTCATGAACCGATACACAGAAAAACACCAAATTTTAAACTTAAGCTTTGTTTCAGCGTCCAATGAGCTGATTAGATTTTGGGCAGAGTCGGAACATCTGGGGGGTACTTTATAGGTGGTCATTTTTATATTTTATGGAATATATCTGTTATTTACGTTTGGAGAAGAAAATTCTTCAAATAAAAGTTACTTCTAATATAATTATCTATAATTTTTGTTATATGCAAAATTTTCCTAAAATGGTCCGTATTCGAGAAATTTGACAAAATGTAAAAAAAATAATTTTTTATAAAAATTGTTCAAATAAAAGTTGTTTGTAATATAATTCTCTATAATTTTTATTCTATACATAATTTCTCTAAAATGGACCGTATTCGAGATATTTGAGAAAATGTGTAAATTTCGAATTTTGAAGAAAACTCAAAAACGGATATAGAAAAAAACATTAAATTTTAAACTTAAGGTTTATTTCGGCCTGACGTGCAATGATTAGATTTTGGACAAAGTCGGAACATCTGGGGGGGTACTTTATGGGAGACCGTTTTTATATTTTATGGAATATATCTGTTATTTATGTTTGGAGAAGAAAATTGTTCAATTAACAGTTACTTCTAATATTATTTTCTATAATTTTTGTTTTGTCAAAATTTCCTGAAATGGTCCGTATTCGAGAAATTTGACAAAATGGGCAAAATTCTGATTTTTTTTGTTTTTACGTAATAACTAGATAGGAAAGTCATGTGTTGGACACATCAGATTTTTCATTTAATATTAATGGAGCAATTAGTTATTTTTAGAGATTATTGGTGGCTTAATTATTTTTTGTTGGTAAGTACAAATTTATTTACTGTAACTCGTAAAAGTTAATGACTGTATATCATTTATTTCAGGTAATGTTACACTGGAACAAAATTATTTTATGTTCGTAATTGTATTCCAAAATTTGAGGGATGTTTTCCAGTGAATAAATGGAATGTGATTCTTTTTGTCGCCATAAACAAATATTTGTTCAAAATTATATAAATGGAAAAAGCTCCAAAAGGCCCAAAGTAATAACAAAAGCTGTTGAAGATGTGCAAATTAACATGGTGCAAATTCCCAATAAGTTAGTAAAAAAACAGCACTTCAAACAGGTATGAACGGTGTTTCAAAGACTGACTCTGATAAGTGAAATTCAAAACAAATATTTTTTAGGTTTGTCCCTACGAACTAGCCATAAAGTATTGAAAACATTTCTGATAATGAATCTCCCCTATAAAGTTTCGGTACTGCAACAATCATTTTACCTTAATTTTGTTAAACCTACCTATGGAATATTACAGATCGCTCAATTCAAAATCGTTTGTGTGACGTTTATGAACTGGAGCACCTATATTAAATGAAATACAAAATATAACTGAGGAGAAACTGCATAATGTTTTCAAAAAAGAACGATTGATGCTTGTATTAAAGTTGGTGGTAAAGGTTTTGAACAGATAGGTACTGTGAATTAGTATCGTTTGTACACCACCGATTACTACTCAATATCCTTTTAAATAAAATAGTTGTTAATAGGTATGCCTTTATAATTTAAAGTGAGAAGTGAGAGCTGTAAGGTAAAACAAATATGTGCTTGTTACATTAATAATATTAATATTTTTTTGTATACAAATAAGTAACAATGTATTTTGTAAATGGTTTAAACCCTGTAACAAATAAATAATAGAACAAACTTAAATTATTTGTTTATTACTTCCCATCGCTCAGGTAGAATTCCAGTAAGTTTCAAATTTGTTAACTTAAACTGCAATAATTGCCAAATACTGCCATTGTCTTCTGCCTATCTTATTTAAAGTTTCAGCTGTAGCTAAATATCTTAGAGTCAATCTAAAGTAAATTTTTAATTTTATTCATATTTTAATGCATAACATTTTTTGTCCATAACTTTCTGGTAAAGGTTTTTTTGCAATAGTGGCAATAACGCATATTTCAGGTTTATTATTCTTTTCGTTAAATACAATAATACAAACTAGATATAACAGCTCAGTTTTTAAGGTTATGTTAATTATATCAATTTTAAATTATTGCATTTAAATAAATCTAATTAAAATATCAAATTCTAACATTAAAATACAATAATGTAAAGCACCTCTAATTAATATTATGATTTTGAGTTATAATTCCAACAGTTACCTAACTGAATTTTGTTCTCGTAGTTGCAGTCCATAAAAAAGAAGATCTATTTTGATTTTGTAATAAAATACCTACGGCACTGGCTCACATCTAGGGATTTTTACTTTTATTTTCACCAATCGCTGTCATGATGATTTGGTCACGTGGGTTTTCGGTATTGTTGAAGACCCAGTACAATGCTTGGGATATTACCAGACAGTGCCATTAAGGGGTCCAACACCTCGCTAATAAATTTTAAGCAAGGGTCATCAAAATTAAACCTTTTTTTAATTTGCTTAGCTAGTTCTACATAGAAATCTAAGGCACAAGTTTTAAAATTTTGAATTTCTTGACGATTGCCTTCAAAATTTGGGATTAAAGCCTCCGTTTTTGCACCAAAATAAATTTTATCTAGTGGCAAAAAGCTACTAGGATTGCTTGGATCTATATTACTTAAAAGTTGTTTATCTAAGATATTTTTAGACATGTAATTTCTTAAAATTTACATAAAACATTATTTATTAAATGTGTTAGTGGTTTAACAATGTATTCTTTAGTTTCTTTTAAAGTTTCACTTGTGATTTTATCATCACCTGGAGATTTTTTAGATTTTAAATTATTTATGTAATCTAATATTTCTTTTTCTGTTGCAGGTTTCATGAAGATTGTGTTACTATTTTTAATGGTTGGCAAAGGGTTAATTTGTGGTTTTGTGATTTTATTGGCATATAATCTACCAACAGATGAATAATGATTATTAAATAGGTTTGCAATTTCATAAGCATTTGATGTTAGTCGATTTTCGTTTTCATCTTTTATTTGTGATGCTTGACAATAATTTTTATTGCCACTTATCTTTTACTGTTTTCCATAAAGCACTCGAATTCTTAGAATTGCCTATTATTTTATTTTTATAGTACGTAATTTTTGTGTCTTTAATAAGTTTATTTAAGTAATTTCTATAAATTATGTATTTGTTTTTTAATTCTAAATTTAACGGATTTTTTTTGTAATTTATAAACATTTGATCTCTTTTATTAATACTATACACAATACCTTTTGTGATCCAAGGTTTCCTTTGTACTTGAGTGTGTTTGATTTTTTGTATATTAGTGTTTTTATCTATATGTGACTGATATCTGTTTACAAATAATTTTGCATATTCATCTACGTTTTCTATAGAGTAAAGAAAGTTCCAATCATAGGTTTTCAGTTGTTTTTTTAGATTAGTATAATTAATATATTTTTTAGTATTATTTAAATTGTATTTTGCGGAAACATTTTTAATGTCGATAGGAATATTAACAGATACCATATAGTGGTCAGTAACTGATAATTGTATTGTTGATGCTAACACATCTAAATTATCTTTTGTGTTTTTCAAAAATATATGATCATCACAAGTTCTGCTGCTTGGTCTCGTTATGCAATTGATAAGAGAATGAAAATTAAATTCATAAAAATTATTTAGATATTCATAGGTATCATTATCTTCATTTAGAATGTTAAAATTTATATCGCCAATTACTAGATGATAATTACATTTATATTTCTTTATTTTTTGTAAATATTCCCTAAATTCTCTATTAAATATTTTTTTGTTTGTGCTTGGTGATCGATATATAGCTGTTAAATAAATGATTTCCCCATTTATTTCAATTTTTATTTCTAGTACCTTCCATATACCAATTCATATTGTTCGGTGACTAAATATTAATTTAGAATTTATAAATACCACTACTCCATGACATATGTTTATATCTCCATGATTGTAAATAGTATCATAACCATCTAGTGTGAACTGATCAACATTTGCTAACTGACGAGTTTCGGTTAAAACGATTATTTCAATTTTGTGTTTAACTTGTGACAAATAGACATTAAGTTCATCCATATTCTTTCCTATACTTCGTATATTTTGATGAATTATACAAAAGTCATATTTATTGTTTTCGTCTAAATTAAGATTATTATTATAATCTGAAATATTTGAAAATTCTTTTGTTTTGTAAAAACTATACTCATACTCTTTATAGACTTACGATCTTCTGTACTGCATCTTCAAATTAATATTAAAATTTCTAATTATATTTCTTTTCACTTTCTTTCGGTTTGGTTTCTGTCTCCTGCCCCCTTCCCCTTCCACCCTCCCGAATCAAAGTCTAAGAACTCCGAAACAAATACATGTGAAATTAAAAGTTACATGTGTAAGTCAAAATCAGTTTCTATGTCTAGTTTAGGAGCATGAATTTTTGAAAATCATAAATATGGCTATTTTCTAAAACAATTTTTTATCAAATAATTTTGCTTTTTAAGTATTTCGAACCAAAATAATAGCATTGCTGGTTTACAGGAAGTCAGTTGACATGTCAGTCAGTCGTTAATAAAGTGGCTGTTATACAGGGTGGGTCAAAAATAGCAATAAATTAGCATATTTCTCCTATTTTTATCATTGTTCCCAATTAGTGGAACTTAGCATTTTTCATTAACATATCTTTATTTGGACTCCTTTTCTTCTGATACGAATAATTTTCTTTAATTTTTTATAAAGGTTTAATTTTTAATCTTCATGTTTTTAACATTAATCACTTAAAACAATCTTTTAGAGGAAGTAAATCCGCTTTGAAGCCAAAACTATTTATAGAAGACATATTAATTAATACAATTAACTACAAAAGTTACAATCACATTTTGTATGGTGTGTATTTGCAAATATTGGTTTGTACCGTATTTAATTCATCAATAAATAAGATTGAATAATATTTTTTAGAATATCAACTTTCAATATTTATATTTCAAAAACCAGACACAGGAAATTAATGAAACATGCACGAATATAGGGTAATCTACTTTAAATTATAATTAAAAAATGTGATTCAAATTAACAAGTTCTTTCAAGAAAAAATATTGAATACCCAGACAGCACACATAGTCCAAGGGACGTCCACTTTAGATCAATTTAAGGGTCAGAACGTCCATATCGTTATTCGCACATCCGGTGTGCATCCGTTTATGATCATTAGTTTGACAGTTGCATATGGATACCCATAGGATGTCTACTTTTGGACTTAATTTTAAGATTATTAGTATTTTGACGTCCAGTCGACGTCCATCTTAGGTCATTATTTATTTAGCTTACCAAATAATACCCATCTAGATACACTTTCTTTTTTTTAATACAAGAACTGGGGAACCGAGCGTCTTCGACGCTTCAAATTTTGAGAAGTTCTCAAAAGTTACACAAGGCGCGTAGCGCCGCGTTTATTATTTGAATAGTAAATTTTTGCAAATTGAAAGTTTAGGAAGGTTGAAAAAATGTATATAATTATATAATGTCATTAATTATATCACAATTTTCATCTAAATAGTGTTCTGCAAATTCTTCTTGACCGGGTTCTTCTATTTGGGGCTGCGGATTTCGTTCACTTAAATTTTCGACATTAACACTTTAATATAGTAGGATTAGTCATTACAAATTAAATCTATTGTATTTCATTCTATCAGCGGAAGTTTGTACCGGTTGGAACCGTTATTCGTTATTTTGACACATTCACCTCTACTCAAATGTCATTTGTCATCTTCTTCTTTTTTTATTCGCCTTGTGAAATTTATTTTTAATTTGGATGTCAACTAATCAAGTTGATTTGAATTTTAATATATCTTGGTCATCCGATGTACTAATTGATTTTTATTATTCTTATAATCCGTCTGATTTTATAAGGTAAGTTTTAATACTGATATATTGTTGAAAATATATATTTTGTACAAGAATTTCTTAAATAAAATGTCAAATTTTGAAAATAACCTCAACAATGGATAATACATGCTGATTTTATATAAAATTATATATTATTTTGTTTGGAATAAGATATGCTTTACTATGTTTAAATATGTTAAATAAGATTTTTCCTTTTCATATTAATTTTAGTCTCTGTGAAATTATTCATTTAATAGTTGTAAATTGTTCATTTAATCGTTAAAGCATTTTATCTAAATCCTGTTCAAATTTCCTATTTCCTGTCATAACATTTCCCTTTCTTTTTAGCATAGCTATATCTAGACGGTTTATTTCGATTTATATCTAGACAGTTTATTTGGATTTATATCTAGACGTTTTGAATTCCTATCAAGAAGTTTAATTGTTTTTATACCTAGAAGTTTGGTACAATCTGAAGACCTTGGTTTGGTTCATCTATAGAAGATCTACACGTTCGAGTTTAAGAATACCAAATTTCACGATATCATTCACGTTCCAGAATTACGAATAAGGATCCCGAATGCCTTTGAAGAAGGCCTGAAGAATACTATGCAAATAAACATTCCTTATATTACCTCGTTCTAAGAACAGATCTTAAATAAATCATCCTAAATTTGTTTTTAGTAAAATTATGTGAATTATAATTTGCTACTACCTTATCTAAAACTTGGTTTAAATATAATTTGTTAGTGGTTAGTGATTTTCTATATTTTTATGACTAATCTAAAGTCAAGTATAGTAAGTTTTAAATATAGTGGTGCCCCTTTTCAAAGTTATTCCAGTTATTTAATAACCTAACCCACGCCCAAACTCAATTGAGCTTAAACACATTATAACAAATAGATAGAATATCAAGTATCACGTTACAAGTTTGAAATCTTATTCTATTATAACCATATTATCTAGTAAAAAAATTTTCATGTTTCTTAGTCGAGATCGTCTAGTGGTACGAAAGAACGAAGGATAAGGTAAAATGTCATATTTCCAGGAGAATTTAGACAGCTGGGGTGGATGACCGTTGGGTTGTGTCGACGTGAGTCGGAATCTGATGACTTCAAATCTACAAATTCGACTATCGTACCTACGTACTTTGATAGTCCAATGGATAGAGGAGCTGAGGGCTATATTCGGAGATTCCAGGTTCGATCCCTTGTCGGTGCACTCATTTTTTTCTTGACTTTATTTCTCAGGTTTTTTAATTTTTCTTTGGGTTGTTTTCACTTTGGGAATGTGTGGATGTATTTCTTTATTTCGTAGTGGAAATTCATTTTATTATTTCCAAAATATTCAAATAAATGTTATATGGGAAAAAAATTTAGTTAATAACTATTTAATTAGATACAAGTCATAACTCACATTATAAACAACTTTTACCATTAATTAATTTATATTTAAACGTTGAAAATAAAAATACTTCAGAAACCACTTGAAAATACTTGAAAAACAATTTTTCCTTTATTATTTTAGGAAAATTTTTACAGATATCGTCTTTAGAAGTCAACATGTTTTTCACAAATAAAAAAAATGCGTCTGCATCTTGGTACTTCAGTGCAATACATTTTGTTTGCATTTGTTATCATTTAAAACAACAAAACGATTCACCATATTTAGTTTATTTCATAATATATTTGACATCTGTCGAAAAATGCCTAAATTATGTACATTTTTAGCAACATTTTGTTTTTTTTCATCGTGCTAGTATATGAGGGTCCGCGCTAAACATATTTATTTCTGGGAAAATTTAAGTCATAATTATAATTTGTCTTGTCTGTCTGTCTTCCTGTTTATATCCTCTTTTTTTTGTTTTTATTTCTTCCGTCTCTATCCCAACTAGGCATTCCAACGACCTGTCCAAATGGCTACCAGTGGGGACTGACAGTTTAGATATGGCAACCCTGTTGTCATGTTGTCATTAACAGGGTCAATGATACATACATAGTTATATAGATTGCTCAAAGCTGGTCGTTTGCGAGCGGCATTATTGCCTGGCAAATATTTATTAATTTGAATCGGTTTAGCAAAAATGTGTTTTAAAACCAATTTTCAGCCCTTAGATATTTAAAAAATAATAATTGCTTATATTTTTACTTCAAGGCATAAGCTTGTTTATTTTGAAAAATATGGATGATCAATCTATGTAACTATCTATTTCATTGACCTTGTCAAATTACAAGGCCTACAGTTGCCATAATTTTGCCATGTCATAACCTGTCAAAACGCACTGGTAGCCATTCAGTTTGGAATTCCTAACTGTTATCAAGACTCGACTGATTAGGATATACCTCAAAGGTCATCGACTATGATATACCTGCTTACGACATCAGCAATGGAATTCTCATCTTTCGTACTCGGGATATGTTGAGAAGCTCACTATTGGCTAGAAAATAATCGATTCTTTATGTTAAATGGAGTTGGGTATCGATCGAGACGTGAAAATAAGACTGGTGTTTTATGTTTTATGGTTGTCATGTCATTAAATGGTGTTTTTGGTTAGAAAATGTTTCGTTTAAAATATTTTATTTAATAATTAAGCTAATGTATAAAATTTTTGTCATCTCTATTAAAATAGACGTTTAGAATACATATTAAGTTATTTTAAAATATAGTAAAATAAGTGAAAGACACTTGTGTGCCTCAATGCAACCCAGGAATAATTATTTAATGAAAAAGTGGCATTCTGTTACATTTCACCGGTTTCCTAAAACCGGTAGATGTAAGGTAATTTTGTAAAATAAAATGGAAAATCTGAACTTGTGGATGCAAGAAGAGTATGCTTCAAAATTTGAAAATAGGGAAGCAAATTTTATGAAAGGAAAGTTTGTTCTCAGCATTTTAAAGATTTATAGATACTTATAGAGGTAATACTTAGGTATTTTTTCATTTAATGTTTCTATTTAATTTTTTTATGTTGCAGCTGCCAACACTCAAATAAAAAGAAACTTGCCTTTAAAACTGCCAATTGTTAAGGAACATTCTTATGATTCTGGTCCATCTACTTCAAAATCTAACAAAGACTAATTAAAATAACTCAAAATAAAGCAAATTCCCAATCAGTATGAATGTAATAATTAGAACACACAAGGGTTAGTTAATGAGAATGATCTGTTTCAAGATAAACTAGTAACTCCTCCCGAACAAGATATGGAAGATGCAAATTAATATTTTGCAGTTAATAAAAAGTGTTGACAGTAGTAAATATACAGTGTAAATATACAAACTCTTTCCGTTACAACTATTATACACATGTCTAGTATTTACATGAATAAATCTACCATATTGCAAGCTCGAAGCATATTGTTAAATTGGAATAATAAAAACACAAATATGTTTATATTTTATGAAATAATTTGGAACAGAAAAGTAATAAATATTGAAAAAAATAAGAATCCATAAAAATATACTCTTGGAAATGCTAAAAAAAATCATCACTTCATTAAATATTTTATTAATTTTAGATCTGCCAAGCAAGTAATTCGATTTTCCATGAACTTGAGAAAAGGAGATATTTGCACAGTAATCAGAATAATTACACATGAACATAAAGTATTTTGCACTGTTTCTCCCACATTTGAAGTAAATAATGCTGAGGTAGATAACAAGTTGAATTTGATAATGAATCTTTAGAGAAACGTTTAATTTGTTCAACTACATTATTGTTAGGGCTTGTATATATTTTTTATTAATTGTAAATAAAGTGTTTTTTACTTCATTTATCTTATTCAGGTACTTTTATTTTTTAATAATAGGTAAATAAAATTTTCACAGATTTTACATTTTTGTTTGTATACATGTATTATAATCCCTAAAATATTGTGATAAATTAATTAAAAAAACAAACAGTTTATTAAGTATTTAGTCTTACAAAATGAGTTCTTTTATTTCACACAGAAATGTAAAAGGTTTATGTAAGCTACACTTTCCTTCTCATAAATATGATTGAGGATTTTAAAAACACTGTTGGGCAATCCTAAATATGCCTTTAGTTTATTTTCAATTATTTTGAGAGTTCATTGGTCTTGAATATTCTGCTCATTATTATTAAGTCCCTCTAAATCAAATATTAAAGATGTTTCTTCTGATTCAGACAAAACTTTACTATCTTCAAAACTTTCAGGAGGTTCCGAAGGAGGGTTTTAGGTTATACACCTTCGAACTTATAGTAGGCCCATTTTAAATTTCCTGAAGGGGGCAATGTCACAAATTGCTACTGCATTTTGAAGATCCGGTGTATTTTTATTAAATAGAGATAAAAATGCCTCTAGTAGGTTATTTTCCAGTCAACTTTTTAGAAGACATTTTTTTGTTTTCTGTTTTTCTATTTTTGGTAGAATCAATGAGCTGGCTCTTGTGTGGTGAATAACAAGAACTTTGCAGACATTTGTGTGGTACTGCCCACTTATATGTAAGGTTTATCCATCATTTAAAAAATGAACAGTTTTCAAAATCATCTGGTATCTAAAAAAAAAAGAAAAAACATCGTTACTACAATGGTAGATAATTGAAGTCTAATAAATTACAATAAAACATTTTCATTTTAATAAAGAGTATAGATACAAACCTTAAAATAATTTAGCCGTTGCTTGAAGCTTTTCTGTGTAATAATAATAATTTCCTTCTTTTCATATTTTTGGCAACACTAATAAATATTTTTAATAATAAATGTAAATCATTATCACATCTTGGGAGGAAACATTTTTTCATACTCATATTATTTTATAAAAATGAAAATTAAATAATTATCTATTTACATTATCCACACAAAATTACAAGATTTCAAGTTAAAAATCGATTTTCGGCACCTAAAGATGAAGCGAGTGCAACTGACATTTAAGATCGATATACAGTGAGCACCATAAGTCTTACCCCCCCTATCTAACTCATTACTGGAGTCTTGTTAGGAAAATCGCCTAGACAGGTCGATTTTTGTTTTCTACAATGTACAATTTTGTATAAATAGTTTACCCTTAATTTCATCCCTTACTGGAGGGGAGCAACCCTTTCAAAAAATTTAAATAGCATGAGGTGGTGAGTGATAGCTCATTTGAAAGAGAGTTTTATTCTCTATTCAACCGTGTAAAAAATTTTGAAATTTGCTTAATTAATTCTCGACTAATTGTTGTTTCAGAATAACGGAAATTAACGTAGCGCACTCATCCTTAGAATTAAAATTCGGCCCTGTATGATTTCGGTTTTGGTTCAGACGTAAAGTAACACTTTTTGCCATTAGAAGGTCATTGTTAGTTTAGTTGCTTTCCTATTTTGTGAGGTTTTGTTATTTTTAAACATTAATAAATCAACAGGTAATGAAACAAATTTAAATTTTTTTTTGCACGGTTGAATAGAGAATAAAACCCCCTTTCAAATGAGCTATCACTCACCACCCCATGCCATTTAAATTTTTTGAAAGGGTTGCTCCCCTTCAGTAAGGGATGAAATTAAGGGTAAACTAATCATACAAAAATATACATTCTAGAAATCAAAAATCGACCTGTCTCGGAAATTTTTCTAACAAGACTCCAGTAATGAGTTAGATAGGGGTGGTAAGACTTATGGTGCTCACTGTATTTCCCTTCTCGATATCCGAGATAGGAATCGCAAAATCTTTCTCGTTACAACACGAGCCGAGTACGAAAGATGAGAATCCCACTGCAGTTCCTGACATTGACACTTGACTAACCTCAAATAAAATTAACCTAAAAGTCATAAACTGAAATGACAGGAGAGTCAAAATTAAAGGTAAGATTATGTGAGAATCACGATGTCGCCACATTGTCGTACCTCGCTACAGGTACGATACAGCTCGGAAACACAATGTAAGAATTCTTAAAAAACAAATGATTTCTAATATTGCGATTGCTTCCTTATACGGTATGGATATTTTTAGAATTTGCAATGTTAATGTCAACGTTTTAGGTGACGATGCGTACAAGCGGCGCAGCCACAATTGAAGTAACTTTCTACTTCATACAATAATAATTATTCAACAAACTTCTTAGAAAAATTAGCACTGTTGTCGAATTTCTTCACTTAAATAAGTATAAGGATATACTTAAGATATATTCTTATTGTACCTAGTTGTGGACTAAAAGGACTTGCTTCTGCCATTGAACCAATCGAATCAGTAACCATCAATGATTATGTAAACTACACGGAATGTAAATGCTATCAAATTGCAATGCTACATTAATCAATCATTCAATCATTATTAATGGTATATCTGTAAATCTTGCACTTGACGATAGCAATAGTGACAGAAAAAAATATACAAGTATACGAAATTGTTGAGTAATAATTAATGAATCCTTAATTTATCGTTTAGTGTCTAAAAGGAATTTCGTCAAAAAAGGGAAAATATAGACAAATGAGTATGAAATCTAATTTAGTACAGGGTGTTTATTTAAAGGTGGGCATAGGCTGGATCTCAAAACCCATACGTTTTAGAATTTAGGATAATTGTAAATTATTTTTAAGTTCCTAACTTCACCACTAGATCTCTATGATAAATGATAAAGAATCGTTAAGAAATTGCCAAATTAAGTTAAAGAAAAAGTATATTTTTAAATGTTTTTGATTTTCGTTAGTGGGCCATAGAAAAAATATACTGTACAACTCAATTGTCCGTATTGCACTCTATATGGCCATCATATCCACTCTTGTTGCACAAAACTACTATTTTCTTACATGAACACCTAAACAGAAGTATTGGTTTTGTCGGATTCATTAGTTTAATTGTGAACACATTTATGTAAAATGTTATACTTAAAACTAATAACAAAGTTTGTAGCATGTAAATAAAATAAAAAATGTACTCGTACTCGTTAACTTAAGCAATTTTAATTTTCATAAATATAAAAAACAACAGGTATAGAAAATCTTTTTTAAAACCCTAATTTATTTAAAAATGTAAAATGTTAGAGTGTTTATTTTCCGTTTACATTGGCCTCCTGTATTTGTTTTTTTAATCGAGGAAATCGGTGGTACAGGAGCGAATGTATTGCTACACTATTGATGCTTTTCTACTCTCAGACAATCAATTATTAGAATATGTTTCAGCTTTGCGCGTTATAGAGTTTAGAATATGTATCCCTCGTATCTACATGTAATTGTTAAAATTATGAATAAATGCTGATTTTAGTTAGTCTCAAAAGAAATTTTGTAGTATTTAGGCTCCACCCTTAAATTGTAATATTTATACCTACTAAACTACCGTTGCCTCGCAGGTCTCTCACTTTGTAATGTAAATTTTCCTCTTAAAATTATAAAAATTATAGAGGCAAGAAATTATTTGAATTTTATATATTTTTATATATGCAAAATTTCTGTTCTACGTGCTCACTAATAGTACCTATTTATGAAATGATTTACAATTTATTACTCTCGTTCTTCTCACAGAATTAATTCTTACATAACCCACTGCATAACGGATTAATGTGACGAACAAATTTGAGTCAGAGATGATTTAATGTGTGGGCGCGGTATATCTATTTACCCACCTACCAGTGCAGTACGAGGGTTGGTATCTCTTCTTTTTTATTTTTAACACCATATTTTTTGTTCTTGTGTGTACTATACTTTAGCATAAGTTCCCTTCAATACAGTCCAAACATTTGTTCAGGTCGCAAGGATAACTAAAATTCCAGCATAAGAGAAATAAATGAAAATGCACATTAGCTAATAAAAAATTCAATTATAGGTACTTATTAAATATTTTCTATTTCTTTATTTCTATTTTATTTAAATAATAAAACAACAGTAACAGTATTCAAAATTGTAACCATGTACTATTCTTGAAAGTGTTAAAAATTTAAGATGTGATTATTCTGCTCCAAAAGCGGAAAAATTAACAAAATTATTTTTTTGACTAAAAATCGCTGGTTTCAATTAATCTATTTTTTTACTTACATTTGTGCTAAATTAGAACAGTGGCGTCCGTACTGGACTAGAAATTTTTGAAGAAAAAAGTGGTACGTCACTGCTATTTCTTAAAATAAAACTTATTTTTGGAATCACCGTTCAATTTAGAACAAATTTGATTTCTTGACTTTTCTCCGCACGATTTGGAATGCAAACAAACACTTTTGACAGTTGTCTACCTCGTCTAGTTGTCGATTATTTAAATAATGAATTTTAACAATATTTAAAAAATATGGTTATGTATATGAATTCTGAGGTTGCAGACCTGCATTACATATATGGGCTTGCTCATGGTAATGCACTGGAAGCCAGGCGGTTATATGAAGACCGCTTTCCAAATAGAAATATTCCGGATGCACGAATATTTTCAACAATTCATAGAAGATTATTCGAAAAGGGAAGTTTTAACCAAGGCGATCATTTAAAAGAAGCACAACATAAGAACTCCAGAAATTGAGGTAGCGATTTTGCGATATTCTTGTTTAGATAATTCTTTATGACATTTTACTGTATCCCTACCATATCCAACGGGTTCAAGCTCTACTACCACGCGACTTTCCATTACGGATTAACTTTTGGCCAGTAGTTTCTTCATAAAGTGACTAAAAGTCCATTATTTGATACTGAAATTTTAATAACCGACGAAGGCAACTTTTCCAGAAACGCCATCCAAAACTTCCACAATAATCTCATGTGGACTGAATAAAATCTACATACAATCTTGAAATCCCGGCACCAGGAGCAGTTTTCTGTTAACGTGTGGATTGGAATATGCTGTGAGTATTTAATTGGATCCTATTTTTTTCATGAGAGGTTAAATGGGCATCATTACCGATATTTTCTCGAAGAAGAATTGCTAGTTCTGATGGAGGAGGTTCCAACTTTAAAAAGAAATCATCTCTGGTTTATGCACGATGGTGCAACAGCGTACCTAAAGTGCTCTGGCTCATGAATATTTAAACAAAAATGGCCACGTAAGTTCCCGGGCCTCAATTCAATAGATTTCTTCCTATGGGGTCATGGGGTCACCTCAAAACATTGGTTTACAGCACACTAATTCATACTGAAGAACAGTTAAGAAATCGCATCCTATTTTCTTATGAAACTATTAGAACCACTCCATGAGAAAAAGAGCAGAGGCATGCATATTTGCAGGAGTTGGACATTTCCAACAACTGATATAATTTATTTCTTTGAGCGTTCAAGGCAATTTTCTGTTACAATTCCAAAATGTATGTAGATTACTTTAATTTCTTAATTTCAACGTTTAAAAGTTATCCTCTTAAATAAATAATTTTTCAAAGTTACATTATTCGTTTTTTCTCGTTATTGGTACAATGAGATTCAAATTAATCAAGTTAATTTTTTCGTACGAAAAGTCAAAAACTTATATTTGTTCTAAATTGAACATGGACTACAAAAATATTTTTATTTTAAGAGAAAGCAGTGGAGTACCACTTTTTCCAGTACGGAGTCTAGTACGGACACCACTATTAGAAATAAAAAAAAAATGTTTTTTAGTCCAGAAAGTGTTCTTTAATGCATAAACGCCATAAACCAAATTTAATAAAAATATTTAGAGTGATATGAAAATAAAAATTAAAAATGGATTTTTTCTTAAAAAAGTTAAGACGTTTAGGACATAAATTCATGTAAAGTTTTACTTAAAATCACCTCCTTAAATATTAGCATATTATTAAGAAACACCCAAGGTGGACACCTTTTTCACAGCGACAATATTGCTGTCTTCTAAACCTAATGGTGCGTTGACACAGTGCTAATGTGCACGGCCGAGCCGACTAGGATGCCTGCTCGGCTGGTACTCGCAAGAAACTCGTACTGTATAAACAGACATCCGAGAACACTCGCAAGTTGTTTTTTGTCGTACGAGTTAGTCGGTCGTCTTCCAACTTTCAGCGTGCGAGTTCCGTGCTAGTACTTGTAAACATGGCAAACAAAAGATGGACAGAAGCGCAAACTATAAAATTTGTGGAATTATATGAAGAAGCAGAATGTCTATGGAATTTTCAACATGCTCTCTATAAAAATACAGAAGCAAGAGACACAGCCTCAAGAAATTTGATTTCCCAAATGAATTTACTGTGCTGAATGAATCTCTAGTCACCATGTTACGCAGTGTAGTTTGAAATTTTATTCTGGGCTCCAAAGCAGCTCTAATTAACGAATCTTGCTTTTTAATGGAGTTTTCCACCATTGACAATAGTTCTTCAAACTAATTTATCGTTAACCTTAGGTGATTTCTGAATATCTCTGGCTCTTAGAAACGTTTCAGAAGCACCAAACTTGTTACGCCACTTTATCCACTCTTGAATCCACGCACAATTTCCGCCATTTTGCATTTTACTAGAACCAAGCTGGTAAAATTGTGTGTGTCAACAGAACTCATGCGCGAGTTCGCTCGCATCGAACGGTCTCGGCCGAGTTCACTAGTACGGTGTCAACGCACCTTGCTATAAAGGCTCATTTACACATGCCAGTGTACTCGGCCGAGTAAATTGCGCGCGCATCACTAGCAGGAGATTTCGTATTCACACATGCTAGTTTACTGGCATGATTTTTTGCATGCGAGTTCAATTGAGTGTGTATTGTTGTTCTTTGAATTCAGCGTCCTCTTAGATCTAGATCGATCTTAGAAATCAATACAAAGCAAGGGTATTAATTTGAAAACAAATTAATAATATGAGTAATCAGGTCATAAAGTGTTGTATAGACAACTTAACAACACTTTTAATTGAAAAATTAGTTGACATATTGAAGGATATAATATTAAGTGAATAGAAGAGAAGAAATAAAGTGTGGGAGCTTCTAGCACCCTTCTGCAGGAACTGAGAGCTGAAGTTATTTCCGCTTATAGGAATTATATTCGAGTATTATTTCAACAACTCTTGTAAAACACCTGAAACGTAAACAAGAAATATGCTAGTAGATGTTTACATTTGCTAGTACACTAGTGCTTTTGAACCCCCACTCTCTACTAGCATGAAACCAGTGACTGTTCACAAATATTAGGTTTTGTTCCAACAGCTCCGTTCTGATGTGTCTCTGACTCGTGCATTCGTAAACTAATCACTGCCCATATTAGTCCTTTTATTCGTCCGTTGTTTAATCAGCGGCTTGTACTTGTTGGAACGCAAAATGAAATGAAACTGGACATACCAAACGCATGTTTGGTGAATTGGTATTTTAAACATTATTTAAAATAAAACAAAATACATTTATTTAGCTGTCTCGAACGCTCTATGTGAATGTATAATTTTGAAACCTTAAGATGTTTATTTTTATTAAAAACAAGTACGTATCTTACATAAGAAAACCGTACACAAGATAAAAACAAAAATTATTCATTTCAATTAAAAGAAATAGAAACCCAAGCCACTCCAAGCTAACTTAAAATCCTAACAATTACAAACAAAATAGCTCAAACGAGAAGATAGCATCAAATGCGCATGTGCTGATAAATTGTACAAGCGATGAAGCTTGATCGTTTTGCCAATCCACCGACTCATTCATGTACGAATCAGAAAATACGTTGGAACGATTTACTGACAGTACATCGCATTATCCGTGGCTTTATAGAAACGGACTATTTTCAATGCGCATGCGGCTGACGTTCTTCTGATAATCAGATTCGCTGTTGGAACAAACTTATTATTTGAATGCTAATGCTTTGCTAGTAGAGTTCTCAGGAGTACACTGGCATGTATAAATAAGCCTTAAAGACGTGCGTGCACTGGGCAACCATCGCAAAGGCCGGGTCGTCGCAACCAAAAAATATTTGCGACAGTCCAATATCGTCAAATATCAAGCGACTATTGTTTTAGTTTCAAAATAAATATTGAGCAAGTAGCAGCTTCCTAACATCTTGTTGGCCTTATTGTTTTACTGGGCGTCTGTACGTCGAGCAGGTTTTCGTTAAACGTCGTGACTTTCTGGACATGGTAGGTAGAGCATTATGTATAATTATCACGAATGGTTCTAGTGGTCGCAACGACCTGGTCTCCTAGTTTGCGCACGCTCTAGTCGCAACATATTTGCGACAGTGATCGCCAATATCAAGCGATCAATTTTCTAGTTTTCAAATGAATATCGATCAAGTAGCAGTTTTATAATATTTGTCCGTCGTCAGTACGTTACCTCTCATGTAACACGATGTATCTTGTTGGTCACGTCGTTTTACTAGCTTGTCTTTACCTTGAGCAGGGTTTTGTTGGCCGTCGCGAACAAAAAATATTTTATTTTATGAAACCAAATTCTTACAGGTTGATGCACACAAGTACCCCAACACATTTTTTAATGGACTGAAAGAAAATCTATTTTCTCTGTATTTTCTTCAACATCGATTATTTAATTAATGGGACATTAGATTATTTAAATTAATCGAATAATCGAAAATATTAATTATGTTTGAAAAGTCGAAAATAATCGATTTATAAAAAATTATCGATCAGTCTAAATAATCGATTATTCTAAAAAAATTAATTAAATGTTTTTGAATATATATAATCCGTAAGAAAATATATTTGTATACCTAAGTATTCTCTTCAAAACATTTTAATTCTAGTAATATACCTTTTATACAAACTTGCCATAATACTGTCCTGTACAATATTTATAATTTTTATACCAACCTATGAAACATTATTCCAGTCAATATTTTACTCAAACGAGTTGTTGTAAAAATCGTTCAAACACAAATAAAAATTAAATTAATTTACAAAAATGTCACTCGATAGATAACCTATAAAATTAAAAAATTGCTCTCACAATAGTGGGGGACCGATCCCACTTTGCGCTTACACATGGTGTATCCCCAGGTTGCCAAATCAATGGTGGACTATTTCTACCACCCGCATCTGCAATTTTTGGCATTCCATTTTAAATATACAGTTCACTGGTTGGACTGCCTATTATTATTATTATTAATTAATTTGTGTCAAATTTCCATGGCACTCTGGCTTTAAAAAGAAACTGAACGGCATATAGGTAGCTATTTTGCTACAAAATATTTGAAAATTAGGTGGTGGTCTTAATTTATAAATAATTTTTATGTATTTAAACATTATTAGTGGTCAATTTGAATGTACCTATTCCCAGGATTACTGAATCACGATTATCCATGTGCTTACACAATAATTGACATGCAAGCAAACGGGAATTTTCAAACAAGGTGAGATTTCACATTTCAGCAATATGTCTGTTTTGTGCACTGAACAAAGTAATGATTAAGTTTAGTATAAGCTTAGTTTAGTTGAATAATGCCTTCATTCTTTGACTTGAAATAATTTAGTTCGATCGTTGTGCTTTGAGAGACGTGACCAATTTAAATAATCTTAAAAGGTGAAATATTGGAAAATTGGCGGAAGAATATCCATTGTACCTGTCTAAGTGTGACACACCTTACTTCAGGAGCGTACTCCAAGGACTGTAAATATTATGTAACTCTTCCGTTACCTACATTTATTTTCATTTCAAGCTATTTTAATATTTACGGATATTTAAGACTTTTCTAAAGGTTTTTTTTTTTTAATTTATGTTAGTTATCTTGAAATAATAAATTAATTATAAAGATGCGATTATCAACATTCGATTTTACTGACTCAAAAGTTTTATTTCAGGTTGGTAAAGTTAGAAATATTATAGATTGCAGGAAAGAAAGTGATCTTGTGAGAGACTACATTTTCGCCCTCTTTAATACAATTCTCATCCTATTTGTTTAATGGTGAGGTAATTGTTTATCGTTTGATCGATGTCAATGAAGATGAATAATAAGAAGATAACATGTTATTAAAAAAGCTACACCACTTCCTACACCTTTAGAAGCTGTTCTTGTTGTCCAAGAGCAATCAAATCTTTTTCAAATTTGAATATTCTGGCGTTTTGTATCTTTGATGTTTGCACCTTAATTAAATTTTTTAAAACTAACCTTTAACAAGAATAATAATACTCACGACCCAGTATAAGTAATAATACAGTGGCAACAGTTAATTGTTTATGAGGGGTTCATATTTTTCTGCGCATTTCCGTAAGTAAACGCCAAAAACGTCATACTGGTATATGTTAATAGACAATGAATTAATGGTCGTTCATTGTTTTGATTATTTGATTGTTTGTAATTCACATTTTAATACATTGTTATTATATTTAGACTTAGTTCATTTATTGTGTGATATTTTATTCAAACAAAGGGACAACATATTTCAAAGTTACTTTTCTCAGTGTAGAAATAAGTGACAAAAACGTCAACTGTCAATAAAAATCTGACCATTTCGATATCAAAGGAGCCGACCCAAGCTGTCGCTACTGTTATACTGGGCTCACGGTTCACGGTTTGTCATGGAGGAACCAAAACTCGGTTCGTAGACACTACGGTTGCCTCATCCGGTTACTAGGCAGAACGGAGTGACCTCAAGTATTCTGTTTTTCTGTTTAAGTTCGTACATTAGCTTTTCTTTTTTAAATTTAATTTTTTTTTATTTAGTGTGTTTATATTTGAACTATTTTCCAGTGTTAGAGTTTTTATATTCGTAGTTTGATTTTTTAAAAGATAAGCTACGAAACAATTTAAAATAATGGAATTATTTCCATAAAATTTTAAATTAATTACTTTTAATTTGAATTGATATGTTATTATTACAAACAAAAAGAATATCACTTTTCCCTTTCCTAAAAAGCGACCATTTATAAAAATATGGGTGCAACGTTGTTTTAAAAAATATCAGATCAATGTTAAAACTGTGAAAATATGCAGTGTTCATTTTAAGGAAGAGGATTTCATAAATGACATTCAAATGCGAATCATGTGTACTCAACCTAATTTAAAATTTAAGGCTAATGGTAAGATTATAATAGTATATTAAAATACAAGTTGTAGAAGGCCATATATTCCCGCACGAATTCGAAATTTAGCCACGAGCGACGAAGAAGCGAGCGGACGAACGAATGAGTACAAGGGCTTAATTTACAGTTCTTTTTTTCATTTTTGGTGGTCGTTGTTAGTTTTCGAAATATCAACTCCACAAAGCACGTATCCTCTAGAAACCCCACGCCAATGTAAGACTTTTAAATCAAATTAGCGCCACTTTGTGTTTGGAGTAGGAACTAAACTAACAATTGACAGATGGCGGTAAATTCAAATTGTAATTTTTAGTAACAGGTAGTAGTTCTAAATTAAATTTTAAATGATTTCCATATACATTATTTTATAAAATAAAATATGAAACTGTAAGTTTATTTGAAAATGAATGATAGCAAAATTTGTATGACCTAGGAGAAAAACCCCAACATAACATTATAAATCAATGACGGAGAATTTCTAAAATAATTTCTTGACCCTACTACAATTTTGTATGAATAACTGTTTTATTTTGTAGGGTGTTCCCAATGAATTTGAAGTTATATAAATATGTCCTATCTATAAATGCTAGAGGTACTTGGTGCTGATTTAACTCGAATGATAAATAAAAACGGGGATATTGGCGTTCGTACAAAGTTTTGAACACAACTTACAAACGATAAAATTATTGTAAAAAAGTGAACACCCTTTTGAAATTACAAAGAGCCGCCACTGAAACTGGGAAGACACTTTGTCAAACGTTAAAAGAGAGAAAATGTGGAAAACTTAACATGAATTTGAAATTATTTGTTGGAGGAGGCAATATTTAAGGGAAATTATAAAATTAGGAAGAGAAGACAAAAATATTTTTTATTTGGATGAAACATGGACAAATGAATTTATAGAAGATTTGTCTACTGGCTTAAAATTTCCAAATGTAAAGGTCATCATTTAATTATCACTCATATTGGAGGAGATAAAGGATTTGTTAATAGATGCTTTTTAGAATTTCTTTTAAATTCTACGAAAGACTACCACGAAGAAATGACTGCTGATGTTTTTGATGAATATTTCAGTCAAATGAAAGATTTATTACGGACTAATTATGTAATAGTTATGGACAATGCCAGTTATCATTTAAGATTAAAGGAACCATTAACTAACACTAAATGGAAAAAGCAAGAACTCTCCGTTTGGCTAACAACCAAAGAAATAGTGGCAGAAGAGGGATTACTCAAGAAAGAGCTATTGCAGTTATGTAAACAACATTCATCAAAATTTAAGAAGTTTAGTGTAGATGAAATAGCAGAAGAACATGGAGTTATAGTGTTGCGGTTACCACCTTATCACTGTGAACTTAACGTCATTGAACTAATCTGGGCAAAAATGAAGCGAGAAACAACACAACATTTAAACTTCAAGATGTTTGTCAACTATTATGTGACTCCATATCAAAAATTTCACCGGACAATTGGAAAAACGATATAAGATATGTCATAGCAAGCAGAGGAAAAAAAATTCTGGAAACTTGATGTGTTAATAGAGGAAACAATAGAACCAATTATTATTTCTGTGGGAAGTGAGGAAACAGATGATAATGACTCCTTGTCGAGAGAAAACGACTTATTTATTTAGGTGTAACTCTATATTTATATTAATTATAATAAGTTTATATGACGCTTGCACCCGAAATACAAACAAATTTATATGAAATCACACCGTATTTCTAAAAACGAAATTTGAGTGTTATATGAGAAGATTTTTTGCAAAGATTTATTTTTAGTTGTGTGTATATGTATTACTAAATTTTTAGGAAATGTCCTAATCTAGTATCTAGTATACTATTTTTTTAAATATAAAGGTAAGTACTTAATATTGACAGTTTACTATTTTTTATATTAAAGTAATTTTATGTTCCCCGTCACTAAGGTATAGAATTATTGGTAAATCCCTTAGGAATTGCTCATTTACATTTTATGATGTATTGTAGTCGAGGTTTTTTGGGATGATCACACTAAAATCTAGTGAAAATTCAGGTATCAATATTTACTTTTTTCTGCTTTGAACAATCCCAGTCTTATTCAGCATATAAACTAAAGTTCGAAATTTTTATTTTACAAAATAATTTAGGTCGATTATGCCAAATTTGAATAATTAATTTGTTATGACGAGTCTGATGTGTAGATTTTGTTTTGTATATTATTATTACATACATATAAGATATACCTATCAATAAATAATAAAATAGTACATTCTTAAAATACGTTTAAACCTAAATAAATATTAAAAAAAACCAAAAAAAGGTTGACAGCTGTGTGCACGTAGTTTAGATTCAAAAAGGAAAAACTTGTATTTCGTGCAAAACTTTTTTATTAATCAATGCAAAGCGCTTTCGGCTTATTTGCCATCATCAGTGCTCATCTACAAAAATTGTGGATGTAAACTTACAATTTAAAAAGATTTAAAAAAAAATATATTATAAAATCTGAATTAGACTTTTAAGTCAAAAGTTAAAATAGTATATATACAATTGTTTGAACAAATTAAAAATTACAAGAAACAAAGTGACAAAAAACTGGTATTGGGAGTAGTGAGTGTGGGATAAGCCCTTACAAATCAAATCTGATCTCCAGAAGCAAGTTAGCTTGTGTGGAATTAAGGAATCATGCCACCCTCACTATTCACAAAATTGAAAAAAGGTTAACAAATTAGTTAAAATAAAATAAATATTACTAGAACAAAATAAATACTAATAATAATAATAATCATATTTAACGAATACTTACTTGAAGCAAATAGGTATACAATCTCAAATATTTAAAATATCAATATATTTAAATGTGAAGAAGATACTAAAATATTACAATTTATTAATACTAAAGTAATATAGGAATTTTATAAATGTCTTTTTAACTGAGGACAAATGTAATATTGGATTAAAAGATGAATCCTTTTAACCATTTATTCCAAATACAGATGGTATACTCTATTTTGTGAAAAATGATAAATTAATTATCAATAAGTTGGCAAAAATCTAAATAATCAAAAACATAAATACACGTCCTCGTCATAATATCATTGGATTTTTTGATACTTCACGTTTCACCCATAACTAGTGTTTGGAGTAAATAGTACAATAAACGTCAATTGTCGGTTTTGACATTGCTCATTCACGTGGAATCTTTATGTGCTTTGTGATAAACTCCGTTTTTCAAGATTAACGTAGACTTAGGCAACACATTAAACATTATTCACAAATGACCCAGCAATAATCTTATGTAGATTTTGTCATCCTGAACAAAAGTCTCCATGGGCACAAAGTGCCAAAATAAATATTTTGGCTGCTACGGAGCTGCCAAAGCTCCCCTGACCCGTTGCAAAACTATTCATTTTCAATACTATTTACAGATGTCAAAAGCATATTTTAATTATTCTAATATATAGGGTAATGTTTTTAAGGTTACTGGATTCAAACCTCATGTCAGATTGGACAAATTGACCGTTGACAGCTATCAATTCACTGTCACCGAGGAATATAAAAGTAAATATCCTCTTTTCACATTGAGAGTTTGGGTTTTTGAGGTCGCTGTATTCAATTCTCATGTCAGATTGGACAAACTGACACTTGACAGCTGTCAATTGACTGTCAACGAGGAATATAAAAGTAAATATCCTCTTTTCAGATTGACAGTTTGGGTTTTTGAGGTCGCTGAATTCAATTCTCATGTCAGATTAAAAAATTGACAGTTGACAGCTGTCAATTGACTGTCAACGAGGAATATAAAAGTAAATATCCTCTTTTTACATTGACAGTTTGGGTTTTTGAGGTCGCTGAATTCAATTATCATGTCATTAGTTTTATAACATATTAATCTATAAATAGCCAATAAAAAAGAAACATTTTAGTATCTATTGTTTATATAAATGAAAAAGAATATATAACTTAATAAAATAGTGGTTATGCCTATTTATAATATATTTATAAAAAAGAGATGACATTTTATTTATATGTAGGCACATTACATTTGAAAAGGAAGTTTTTAAACATTTTAAATATCTGAATAACTAAATCAGATGATAATATACACTGTTATTAAAATTGCTGTAAAAATAAATACACAAAAAATACACAGTGTGGATAGAACATTACATACTCGAAGCATTTAAATAAAATGTATAGGTAGGGAGCAGTGACGGCTTGTCGTAATTTAAAATGGGTGTTCACTTTTTCCAATAATTTTCAAAACTTTGTGTAAGAGCCAATATGGCTGTTTTTTTTTTATTATTTGAGTTTGTATTAAGTGTTATTATTATCAACATCATACTATTTTCAAGCACTTCAACTATTAATAAATGAATATTTTAGTTAGTGTAATATTTGTTTTGTTTTGTTTTTAATACGTTGAAAACTATCTATAAATATTATTAGTTAATAAACTGACTTTTTTTCATAATTTAAGATTATTTTTACTTTCCTATCTGTATACAGATATAAGGAAAGTATAGGAATCATGATTTTTTTCGACCTCGAGTTTTCGACGGATTTTTACGTTTTGAGGTCCCCTGAATCCGTTTTGACTATTTTCGCGATGATGTCTGTCTGTGTGTGTGTGTGTGTGTGTGTGTGTGTGTGTGTGTGTGTGTGTGTGTGTGTGTGTGTGTGTGTGTGTGTGTGTGTGTGTGTGTGTGTGTGTGTATGTGTGTGTGTGTGTGTGTGTGTCTGTGTGTCTGTGTGTGTGTCTGTATAACGCATAACTCATGAACCGATACACAAAAAAACACCAAATTTTAAACTTAAGCTTTGTTTCAGCGTCAAATGAGCTGATTAGATTTTGGACAGAGTCGGAACATCTGGGGGGGTACTTTATAGGTGGCCATTTTTATATTTTATGGAATATATCTGTTATTTACGTTTGGGGAAGAAAATTCTTCAAATGAAAGTTACTTCTTATTTTATTATCTATAATTTTTGTTATATACAAAATTTTCCTAAAATGGTCCGTATTCGCGAAATTTGACAAAATGTAAAAAAATATTTTTTTTTATATAATATATATAATTTTTATCCTATAGATAATTTCTCTAAAATGGACCGTATCAAGATATTTGAGAAAATGTGTAAATTTCGAAATTTGAAGAAAACTCAGAAACGGATAAAGAAAAAAACATTAAATTTTAAACTTAAGTTTTATTTCGGCCTGACGTGAAATGATTAGATTTTGGACAAAGTCGGAACATGGGAGGCCGTTTTTATATTTTATGGAATATATCTGTTATTTATGTTTGGAGAAAAAAAATTGTTCAAATAAAAGTTACTTCTAATATTATTATCTATAATTTTTGCTTTATGTAAAAATTTCCTGAAATGGTCCGTATTCGAAAAATTTGACAAAATGTGCAAAATTCTGATTTTTATGAAAATTGTTGAAATAAAAGTTGTTTGCGATATCGATCTCTATAATATTTGTTCATACATGATTTTTTTAAAATGGACCGTAATGGAAAAATTGTAGGAAAAGTGCTAAATTTAAATTTTTCAGTATTTTCATTTTCAATGAATATCTATAGAAAAATGTTTCGCGGTAGATGTATGTGGACAATGTATATATTTAGTTTATCCTCTAAACATTTATAGAGATGCTGCAATAGGTTGTACAAAATAACCGGAAAAAGCCTGTAATAACTAGATAGGAAAATCATGTGTTGGACACATCAGATTTTTAAATATATATCAGGTTATGTAGAAAGCTTGACATTGATTTATGTGTAAAAAATATTAAATGAAACTTTATCTATCATTTTTTAGTTTTTATTGTAAGTTTAATCATTTTTACAATTTGTTACAGATCTCAAATAAAAAATAATGTTACGCAGCACCCTGCAGTAGCCTGCGGCTATCATAGGAAACATAAGTAAAAGTACAAGTAAAAGAAGATAGAATATTCCAGAAATGTCTGAAAATGTCATTACCCGTCAAGAATATTCTAGACGACAGTTCAAGAAGGTTCGAGAAGGGTCAAGCAAGCTATATAAGGATGAGCCTGACGTCAGTTTTTAGTTTTATGATAGACGTTACACGTTAATGTTATCAGTTGCATTGTTATTGTTATTATTAAAGTTCAGTTGAAATAAATTGTGATACCAAAAACCTGCGTAACAATATATTTTATAAATACCTTTTATTGGCAAATAAAATAAGAACTAATATGTTTTAAATGTTTATTTTATAAGATTAGTCCCATCACAATACATAATATTACAGAGATACAAACTAGATAAAAGATATATAATGCCTGGCATTTTTCGCAGACCCCCTTAACCCCCATTTTCAACCAGATTGTTTTCACAATCAATAGGCCTTTCCTTATAGAGCTTGAATTTTACTAAAAATTTCACATTGACCGTTTTTCATTTTTGTTTTTTTTTCTTTGAATATCAACCCCCTTAAATCCCCATGTTATCAGATTTTTTTATAATTAAAGGGCTTCTTCTTCTTTGCTAAAAATTTCAAGTTGATATCATTTTTTTCAGTTAGGATTTCTTTTTAAATATTTTAACCCCCCTTAACTCCCCAATATATTCATATTTTTTTCAGTATCAATAGGCTTTATCTTCTTATAAAGCTTCATTTTTACTAAAAATTTCATGTTGATATCGATTTTCGTTTTTAATTTAGGATTTTTTTTTTAATTTCAACCTATCTTAACCCCCTATTTTTATTCAGATTTGTTAAAAATCAATAGGATTTGTCCCCTTAAAGAGCTTGATTTTTGCTTAAACTTTCAAGTTGATATCTTTTTTCGTTTTTGACTTATCGTGCAGACAAAAAACGTGACATCGGACAGCGGACAAAGTAAACGTATAATACTCCTCACAAAATAATGTATGAAGGTAGAAGAAAAAAAATGTATGAAGTAAAATAAACAGTTTAAAGAGATCAACAATAATATTAAACTTCTTTTATCAAAGATACTAAAAGTTTAAAATAGCAGCACATAATTGAACATTTACAAAAATCTGTGAACTAAAATAGTGAGATATACATTGTAAAATGTTATCACACTTAATTCTCCATATGACCCTTGCTATATATATTTCACAGCAGCACATTCCAAAGTATTTTTGCTCTCGCTACTGTCCTACCTTCATTGCTGACTTTTACATGTCCATTTTTACTAAAAAATAATGTTTTAATAAATAACAGAATAATAGTAATTTTGTCTAAATAGGTAAATCGGCTTCATCTGTATTTTCAAATTATTGTTTAATTGTAGATAGTATATATTAATGTTTTGATATGTTCTTATAAGGTTGATTACCCAGAGTAGGTAGATATGTGGGATATGACTTGTAAACTAATTAATAATAATAATAATAATATTAATAATAAATCGTCTTTATTAAGGGAAAATAATGTATATATGTTTACAAAGTTTTTTTACAAGGCAATATAAAAAAAAGAATAGTGATGCAATAGTGACGAAGTCTAGCTGTAATAGCTACTCCTACTTAACCACTAAAACACCAATGTATAAAAACAAAAACAAATAAAAACAAACAAAAAAAATATATTTGCAATGGAGCAAAAATTTCAATAATTAATTTTTGTTTTTTTTTTATTTATTTTTTCTATATAAAGCTAAAAAATAGTATTCAAAAATGTAATCAAAAGTAAAAAACTAAAAAGGTCAATTAAATCTAAGCTCAAACAAAATTTTGAACGTAATATTTTTTAAAGTATTTTTTAAATATATTTATGTTTAATTTTTTTAATTCTAAAGGAAGAGAGTTGTACAATTTAATAGAATTATATACAAAACTTCTTTTAAATAAGGCTGTTCGATGACGGGGTATTGTGTAAGTTGTGACGTCGCGGAGGTTTCGATCATGAATTGTTTTACGAGTTATAAACTTTTTAATTAGTGGGGAAGAGCTGTCAATGCATTTTATTACTTTATGAAAATAGTTACCTAAATGGAGTGTCCTGCGTTCCTTCATATTAAGCCAATTTAATTCTCGTATTTTAAGAGTAACATGATCATATTTTGAATTTTTTGAATTCTATACTGAGTGTTCAAGTCTAGGCAGGGTCCATAGATAAAATCGCAGTAGCTTAGTTTGGACAAGACGAGAGTTTCACTGAGTTTTATACGTAGATTATGATTAAGAATATGCCTGCTGGAGTAAAGAAATTTTAAAGAAAGATAAGCTGAACGGGTAATTTTACCTACATGTTCTCTAAATCTTAAATCTGTATCTAAATATATACCAAGATTTCTAGCTGATTCAACAATTGGCAACTTGGTGTTATTAATATTAATATTAAATTGATTTTTAACAAGTTCCTTTTTATTTTTTGAACCAAAAAACAGAACACAAGATTTCGATGCATTTAGTTTTAAATTATGTTGAAAAGAAAGTTTATAAATAAGTTTAAGATCTTCATTAATAAGTTGATTAGCATTTAATGAATGATCGTTTTTAAAACTGTAATATAATTGTGTATCGTCAGCGTAGGCGGACTTTACAATTTTTTATGGATTTGATAATGCAAGAAGTATAGATTAAGAAAAGGAGCGGTCCCAGGACACTGCCTTGGGGAACACCAGATAAAATATTCATAGAATTCGAAAATGTATTATTGTAACATACACGTTGAGACCTGTTGCCTAAATATGATTTTATCAACGCAACTGCTGCATAATGAAAACCATAATATTTCAATTTTGATACCATCAACCTGTGATCGATGGTGTCAAACGCTTTAGAAAAATCTAAAAGTGTAAGTACAGTAATGTCTCCTTTATCGTAAGCATCAATTATATCACTCGTTACAGTAGTTAGTGCTGTGGATGTGGAATAGCCTTTCCTAAAACCGCATTGGGTATTAGGAAGTATATCTGCCTTACAAGCATACTCGTATATTTGTTTGTATAATACTTTTTCAAATACCTTGGATATAGTTGGTAAGATACTTAAGATTCTAAGATCAGAAAAAGTTTGTGGATTAGATTTTTTAGGTAGTGGCCTGCCAATGGCAGTCCGCCACAAATATGGAAAATAACTTTTTTCTATGCAACAGTTAATAATGTGGATAATGTATTTGATAATAAATGGCGTACAAAGTTTAAGCATTGAAGCCGATATATTATCAACAGCCTTATTTTTATTTAATACCTGCAGTGATCCAAATTACCAATACATCTAATATTTTTGAAAATACTGAATTATACAAACAAGGCTATAAAAAATGTCATTAAAATAAAAGGTTTCAGGTTTGTATGCAACACACAATCTAGGCTAGAAGGTAACACGATTGATAATTACAGGCAAACATGATTTTGTATAAACTATTTAAATGTATATACCATTTCTTAGGTAGTTTCTCATAATTAGTATTATAAAATTAAATTCAATTGGTTAATCCATTTTTCCGATTCAGACTTTTAAAGTGAAAAACCATTTATCTCTTTATTTTTATCAAACGTTTATTGTACATTTCCATAATGATGTAGTTATCTTATCAGAATATTCAAATTTTTCCTTTTAGCGGGTTTTGTGGGAAATAAAAAATTTACAAATTTTTTGCTTACTTCTTACTTCATAGTATTTACAGTTGTGTACAAAATAGATTATTTTGAACTACAATGGTCTTAGACATTATAACAAAATATAAAACAAATTAGATTCGTAAAACTTTGTTATATTTAAATAAAACAACAACTTTAAAAATTCTTCTATTTACCTTGCCTTAAAGAAGTTTTTGGGGAACAATCGTTGAGTTGACACATATACTTTCAATTTATTAATGTCACAGTTCTTAACTAAACAGATTTTTTTAATGAGCACAAATAAACTAATGACGGAAGACGGAATAACAGTTTGTTTGATTTGGTAAAGTGTTATCAGAATGTTTTTGTTATGTACCAGATTTGTCTGAAAAATTTATAAGATTCCTTAAATGTACCAGATTTTTCGAATTCTAGTTGCAGTGACATCTATTTCATTGAATAGAAAAAATGTGGGTCTTTATTGATAACGAACGCAAAGAATGTACTACATCTAGTACAATTCTGAATTGTACTAGACTGGCAATACTGGTTTGGCAATCTTGTTTGTGAGCGGCGCGCCAATTAATTATGTTTCTTTGCAGTTTGAAGGATCTGTTGGCGTGTTGTCTTCTCTTTTTAGCTATATGCATTCGTCAAATCGTCTCACTCTTGTTAGGCTCACTCATCATAATGCGCTACAGACATAGTATATTTAGGTATACTGTGCCCCAGAGACACGATCAGCCAGAGGGCAATGATATATAGATTAACACGTATAAAAATAAAAATATTAATATTTTTATGTAATTTTAAAATAATGTGTTTTTATAAAATTTACCTGGGTGTTAACTGCACAAATGAACCAATGGAGAAACCGCCCCTGGTAAGGGGCCCAACCACTTTATATTCCTTCAGGTAAAAATCGTACATTGAAGAAAGTTATTTCATCAAATGACAAATACTGTTATTATATACAATTCTGTTTTCGTAATTCTAGAAATGTCCATCACTTGCAAAATATCATCCAAAAGACCACATCTTCGATTTATTTTAGTAACAGTAAGAGTATTTCGGAGGTAAAGACACTTTTTACTCAGATATGTTATCTTGAATAGGTACTTTAATTACTTCTGAAGTCAAATGTCCTTATTTCCTTCTTTAAAATTATTTGTAACTAATTTTTACTAAAAACTTGCTATAGCAAACCTTTTTTTCAATAATTTAACGTTCTTTTCTAAAGCCTTTTGATTTTTTGATCGTGGTTGTGTTTTATGCCTGTGAAAAACCATTTTATCTGCTTTTAAATGTAGGATAGGCAAAGCTGCAAATAATTTAATAATTGTGAATAGAATAATATTCTAATATCTTACCATAAACCTTAATTTCAGTTTAGGTTCAGTCCCCATGTTTCGCGTCCGAATATCATGTATAGATTTTATAAAATGAACATTGCATATTTGCAAACTTTTAAAATTGATCTAATGTTTTCTAAAACAACATTGCATCCATATTTTTTTGTAAATGGAGGCCTTTTGGAAAGAGGAAAAATAATATTCTTTCTTCCATGATTATTGTAAAACTTGTGTTTGCAAGAGCAAAACTACAGCTCGCTACAGACATGATAAAATTTCAAATTATTTCAGGTTATGAATAAAATATGGTCCGAAATCGGCTCAAAGGTCGTGCCTTAACACTATTTGTTTGAGTTGTATATTTATTTCAAGTCGATACCCCAATATTACCTAGTAAATTGTTACCACTATTATCTACTACCTTTTACATGTTAGGTACTAGTTATTTTTTATCTAATTATCTGTTACCTATCACCTGTTACTCATTACCTTTTACCTATCAACAAAGAATCTTATTCTCACTGCAGATTTGATTATTTTTTTGAAAAATTACCCACTCCTTACAAAAGTAGCCTTGTTCTTCTTAAGAATAAGTTGTCCAGTCGCATTTGTTTAAATATATGCACCGTACCACCGACGTTAGAGCCTCGTAAATGTATTAGACCGTCAGATAGTGACAGGTTTAGGTGCCCCATTTTCGCATACAAGCCACGAGGAGGGTTGAAAAGTACATCGATTTTAAGTAGAATGAAAGTAAATTTACAAGTGGCTCCTGGGGATAACATATGAAAAATTAAAACCAACAAAAATAAAAGGTTATTTGTTGGCCATATTTCCACGCAAGCCGTTTTCACTATATGATTAATTAATAGAACTAGGCTTCGGAAAATCAAAAGCTTTATTATTGCAAGTGGCTAAAGGGTTGAAATACGGGCGTAATCTTCTAAGGAAAAATCCAGATTTCACTAGATTTTTCCACACAAGCCCATCGAATGTATGAAAATGTACATCGTCACTAGTCCGAAAAATATATTTTCTTGAATGACCTGAATGTATCAGTGCATTTTGGGATCGGAAAATTTTTCTGATAAGGAAAATCGAATTTTCCATGTGTTATCCCCAAGAGCCACTCGTAAATTTTCTTTTATTCTACTTAACATCGACGTACTTTTCAACCCTCTTCAAAGATTGTATGCGAAAATGGGGCACCTAAATCGGTCACTACCTGACGGTCTATATACTTGTAACTGTATGTTGCTGGTTCTATTTTTTTAATTCGGGATAGTTTCGCCCCCCTCCTCCCCCGTATAAGTGCCACTGACTTCAGAATATCTGACCTACCTCTTTTTTACACCCAGTATTTTGCTACACTGATATAAAGGTTACTCTTATTTTAATGGTCTAAATGAGAAAAACATCAAAACATTTCCATAAATAATATTTTCTAAACTAAAAATAAAAATTTATTCGACAAAGATAAAGAATATATTTTCCTGTCTATAGTCTCGCAATGGAACATTTTAAATATTCATATTAATTTAAAATATTATTCAAATGACAAAAAGAAAAAAAAGCTTTTCTTTTAACATGTAACTTTCTATAGAATTTTATTGCTGCGATAGTTACGGGTAACTCCAATTTGCCTATGGGGTTTTAGCTCTGAAATATTCCTACCACAAGTAGTAAGAACACTTCTGGCTTTTCTATTTGTTCCTAATATTACGCAAGCGCAACAATTTGATTTGTAAATATTAAATATAAACGTAGATCAAATTAAGAAACAATAAAAATGTTCCACAAGATTTGATTGTTTAGTTTGCTCTTTAATAAAATCTTTCGATCAGTTTAAGAAGGTTGCGATAATTGCGATTAATTCTTAAGAATGAAGAATAATCATGACAATGTCTGCGACTGCACAAGCTCAAATTTTGATGGGATGCTTTCTTTGATGAGTCCAGAAGATAGCTGGGTGGCTAAATTGCAAATAATTAACCGTTTCTGTAGAGGTCTATATGTAATATCCGTATCTGGCCGTTTGTCAAACAGTATAGTGCGTGAAATGAAGAGCAGAGATACCAGTCAAAGATAATGTTATAATTCGATTTATGTGATTTGTAAGATAATTTGATTTTTAAGACAATTCAATTGAAATTAATTCCTTTTGTATGACTGAACAATAAAGTTATGTTTGCTTGAAGCAGTGAAAGCATATCGAGCACCCTTCACCAGAAACAACATCACGAATTACTAGAGCTCACGTCCGTGCGGAGTTGTATCATTGTCATTGATGTAAATATCAAGGCAAGTGAGACTAAAAATTACCACCAGGGCTCTGGTTGGTGTGGTTCTTAGGGCTCTGATATATTCAATTCTGATCCTAATCTTTGAATTTGTTCTAGTTTGTGGAAGCTGTTAATTTTTGGATGTTTGATACCCAAAAAACTGCACCATATGTTAGCATAGATCTTATGATGGCCGTGTAAGTCCATTTGACGACTCTGTAGGCGAGACAACAGTTACTGTCAAAGGTGAGACCTAGGTACTTCACGTCTTTTCCAAAGTTTAGTTTTATGTTTAAGGGCTCTGGATGTTTTAATTCAATTTTCATCCTTTTCTTGTGAAAAGAACCATTTCGTTTTTTTGTGATTGTTAGACAGTGAATGGGCCCTATATCCACTGTTTTATAATTTTGGGATTTGCTTACATTCTTTTGAAAATTATGTTCTCAAAATTTTATATTTGCAAAATGAACAGGTCATCTGCATAAGCGATGATGTAGTTACCGTTATTATTGAAGCGGCTGGTGAGGATATCGAAGGCCATGTTCTACAGTAGAGGTGATAGTATTCCTCCTTATGGATATCCCCTTGCAGCCTAGTTAAGTTTTTCAACGATAATGGCTGCAGCGTATTCTTATGGTAAACAAACTGATATGTAGCTGGTTCTCGGATTTAATAAAATAAATTGTCAAAGAAGCGTGAGAGTAATCGTCACATGCAGAATCATCTGACATTTGCAAGAAGATACACCATTCATAATGGATTGTGGACGCCTTCGAAATAACAGACACTGCAGAACATGCAGATAACTTTTTAGTGTAGGATCCATCTGCACATTCCACACAATGGAGTCACGTTGAACAATTTTTATGAATTCATTTAAATAATTTTGGTTATTTTGTTTTAGGAAAACCCAAAAAATCCTCAAAATATGAAAGAATCATAATTAATACGATAAGAAATAAAACAAAATTTTGATTTTCTGGTATACCTTATATTTAAATTTAAAAATTATTTTTGGTTAATAAAATAATCTTGCTGCTGGAATGAATAATTCCATATGGCTTCGGAGAAAGAACTGACATTAATTTAAAAATACGGACGTTGGTTACTTGGTCATGGATGTGATTCTAAAGAAGAAGCTTGGTGTAATTTTGGTTGAGGTTAATATCTTTAAAATAATGGCGTTGGTCCTGGTTGTGGTCCTGGCTGAGGTTCCGGTTCTGGCTGTGGTTGTGGTTCTGGTTGAGGAGAGCCAGTAGGAGGGTAACTAGGGTGAGTAGGAGTGTGGCTAGGATGAGTATGGTGACTAGGATGAGTATGGTGACTAGGGTGAGTATGGTGACTTGGGTGAGTATGGTGACTTGGGTGAGTATGGTGACTAGGGTGAGTATGGTGACTTGGGTGAGTATGGTGACTTGGGTGAGTATGGTGACTTGGGTGAGTATGGTGACTTGGGTGAGTAGGGTGACTTGTAGGCTCAGCCACCGAACTTGTAGGCTGTTAAAAGAAAATATTAGGTAATTAATAATTATTTGCCATCTGTTTTTAATTAAATATTAGAACAAAATAGTTTTATTAATTTATAGGTTCGGTAATAATTCAGTGTTAATCGGTAGTACACCAGGAACGCAAATAATTATTGACGCTTTAACACATACATGTGTTAAGTACAATTTTGGGACAAATTGGGATAAATACATGTTCCTACTTATATGTGTACAAATAACTTCATTATTTTGCTTTATTATATAATCAGAAACAACGAAGAAGTGTTTGATAGATACATTTCATATGAAATAGCAGAGAGTTATAGCTTCAAAAAAATTGTGAAATATTGGCAAAATGTTACTTAACACATGTGTATACTAAACCATCAATATAGTCTTTGACCAGCAGTTCAATTATTATTGAACCTGCAATAGCTATTTATGTATTTAGTTACGAAATATCTTATTTTGTTCAATATGTGATTATATGCGGGACGAGCGCAGCGAGGTCCCACAATACAGCATTTAGCAACTTGTTACATACATTTTTCTAATTTTGAATAAATTTTTTTTATAATATTATGTTTGGTAAAAAATTACTAAAAATTAATTAGTTTTTTGTATCACCAATTGATGATTTTTGAAATCAATATTTGAATAATAACAATCGTATACTTTGTCACTGACATTTTTTGTCAGAGTTTGATAGTTTTCAATAAAGTGGGATATTTTGCATACATGGATTTAGAAAGTTTTAGTTTTTTCTTTATAGAGATATCTCAGTATCGTGAATTTATTGAGACTATCTTTCGAATATTTTATGCATGTTTAGGATGGATCTAGAGAGTTTAATATAATAATCGAACCAGAATTATTACTAATTATAAGTACACTGGCAAAAACTATTTTTATATAGCCACATAATAACTTTAAAAAACAATATGTATATGTACAGGGTGATTCTTTTATCATGGGAAATGAGTTTTTCTCGTAAATGGCTGCAGCAAATTGGGTTCTGTAAAAAGTATTTTATTTGGGCTGGTTATTGCTTGAAATTGGGATGGATAAGGAAGTTATAAATAAACGACGCTGGGCGTCGCGACGCTTTAATTTTTTTTTTGTCAGAAGTATACCATTTTTATTTCAGAAATTGAAAGATCTATTCAATAAAAACACTTTTTTTAAATACTATTTTTTTCCATCTAAAACCATTCAAAAATTACAGACCAGTTTTTATGTTCCAAATTTCTAGATTGCCATACAAAGAATGCATGGTATTTTAAATTTCACTAAATCAGGTAGGCTTTGAAAAAACATAATTGGCTTATATTGATTGATGTCTGAAACTGTCAGTGTAATTTCAATTATTCCTATTAAAATAGTGAGTAATAAGAAATATGTTTACACATTCAGATAAAGTTGACATGCTTCTTTTATACGGAGAAGCCCAAAAAAATGGTTTAGCTGCAAGAAGATTATATGCGGAAAAATATCCCGAACGCAACCTTCCAGACCACAAAATGTTTGCCAGGTTAGAAACTAGTTTACGTCAAAACCCTAAAGCATTTGAAGGTAGGTTTTGTGTTTTTTAATAAATCCCCATAAATTCAATGAGCCAAATTTGCAGGTAAAAGATCAAGAACAAAAACTGTCACGACGGATGAAAATGTGGCAATTATTTTAAATTATTTTAACAATCACCATGAAGCTTCTATAAGAGAGGCTTCAAGAGACTTAAATTTAAATTATAGTGTGATACAAAGAGTTTTAAAAAGCAACAAATACCATGACTATAAATTTCATAATTTGCAAGAACTTTCGCTTAGAGATTTTGAGAGGAGGAAGGATTTTATTTGTCAGTTTTTGGTGTCTTTGGATGACAATCCTAATTTATTTTCTCATATACTATGGACAGACGAAAGTCATTTTGTTAGTCATGGATTACCAAACAAAAAAAATACCCATTATTGGTCAGACGAAAACCCGCGCAAAATCAGACAACATCAAATACAGGGCCACTTTGGCATAAACGTCTGGTGCGGAATAGTCGGGCGGCACTTAGTAGGGCCATACTTTTATGAAGGCGCCTTGACGGGCCCAAGATACTTAGATTTTCTCCAAAATCACCTTCCTCTTTTGCTGGAACATGTGCCACTGCAAATCAGAAGAAACTTATGGTTTCAACTAGATGGAGCTCCTTGCCACAATGCGGTCATTGTTCAAAATTATTTGAATGAAGTCTACCACGGAAGATGGTTGGGGACACGGGCCCTTGAAATTTCCGCCTAGATCTCCGGACTTGACACCCTTAGATTTCTTTTTATGGGGAATTTTAAAAAATATAGTGTATAAAACAAAATCTAATAATTTAGATATTTTAAAACAAAAAATTATTGATGCGTGCAATGGAATATCTGGTGATGTTTTAAGAAAAGTTACATCTTTCGAAATAAGAAAGCGGTACAATTTATGTGTGGATAACGATGGCGCATATATCGAGCAATTGTTAAAATAAGATTTGTGAATTAGCAATTAATTTTTACTAAATACAGTTCATGTTATTCTTTAATGTTTTATGTATGTTTTATGGGTTGTTAGTGTAAACTTTGATTATTTCCTAAACAATTACATAAGTGTTATTAAATGTAGGAACATCTTGTAAATTGTTTTCTTTAAATCCTAAATTATATTTGTTGTCAATATCAGCATAAAAGTTAGCCTGCCTGATTTAGTGAAATTTAAAAACCCAGCATTTTTTGTATGGCAATCGACAAATTTAAAACATAAAAACTGGTCTGTAATGCTTGAATGGTTTTAGAGGGAAAAAAATGGTATTTGAAAAAAGTGTTTCTATTGAATAGATCTTTCAATTTCTGAAATAAAAATGGTATGCTTCTGACAAAAAAAAAATTGAAGCGTCGCGACGCCCAGCGTCGCTTATTTATAACTTCCTTATCCATCCCAATTTTAAGCATTAGCCGGCCCAAATAAAATACTTTTCACAAAACTCAATTTGCTGCAGCCGTTTACGAGAAAAACTCATTTCCCATGATAAAAGAATCACCCTGTACAGTAAGCCTGAAAAAGTTGACAATATTAAGTGGTAGGTAGATACAGAGAAAATTACATTTTTTTTTTTAATTTAAATGTATGAATCTAAACTTGGGCATAATTTTTAATTGCTATCAACATTTTCAAATAACATTTTGAACTGTAGTTAAATTTAAAAGCACTTTGTACTAAATCAATATTTTTTGTTTTCCATGTATTATCAACACATATTTTACAAATTTGATTCTTGATTCTGGATTATTGATTTTTATGTGATGCAGAATTTTTATGAAGAACTTTTGTTTGCAAAATTAATAATAAATAAATTTCCCATTTGTTGCCAACTTTATACTGATTTTAAAATTTAATATGGATTATTATACTCTTCACACAGTAGTCTGTGAAGAGTATTATTCATTCGTTTCGTCTGTCCGTCTGTCCGTCCGATGTCACGTTTTTTGTCCGCTCGATAAGTTAAAAATGGAAAACGATATCAGTTTGAAAACTTCAGAAAAACCTATTGATTTTGAAAAAATCTAAATAAAAATGGGGTGACGGGGGTTGAAACATTAAAAAAATTCCTAATTCAACAAGGAAAAATGATATCAACTTGAAATTTTTAGCGAAAATTAAGGACTATAAGGAGATAAAGCCTACTGATTTTGAAAAAAAAAATTGAATAAAAATGGGGGTTAAAGAGGATTGAAATTAAAAAAATTATAAATAATTAAAAACAAAAAACGATATCAACACGACATTTTTAGTAAAAATAAAACTGTATAAGAAGATGAAGCCTATTAATTCTGAAAAAATATCGGAATTAAAATGGGGTGTTAAGGGGGGGGGAGATGAAATATTTAAAAAAATCCTAACTCATAAACGAAAAATAATATCAAATTAAAATTTTTATTTAAAATCAAGCTCTATAAGTGGCGAATCCTATTGATTTTGAAAAAAAAATCTGAATAAAATGGTGGTTGAAAGGAGGATGAAATAAAAAAAATAGAAATTAAAAACCAAAAGCGATCATGATATTTTTAGTAAAAATCAAGCTCTATAAGGAAATGAATCCTACTGATTCTTAAAAAAAATCTGAATAAAAATGGGGACAAAGGGGGTGAAATAATAAAAAAGCCTATAAACTTAAAAAGGAAAAATGATAAGAACTTGAAATTTTTTAGTGAAAATCAAGCTCTATCTTTAAACAAAGCCTATTGACTCAGAAACAAGAAACGGTACCAAATTGAAATCTTTAGGAAAAAACAAGTTTTATAAGGGGATGAAACAAAAAAAAATCTGTGAAGAGTATAAAATAGAATACCAAGCATATAATATATCTACATTCTAGTTTTTATTTGTTTTCTATTCGCATCAACTGATGCCACAATGAACATAAATAATAATAGACGATTTTAACACTAGCTTCGATTAATAGTATATTATTTAACGAGCAGTTATGGAGGTCATAAATCACACAGATAAAGTTTGCAGCACAGCCGCAGGCGAGTGCTGTAATTCATCAAGTGAGTTATGACCATTACCGCAAGTTGAATACTATACTTTATTTACGACTATAAAAATAAATACTAAGATACAAGTATCGAGAATTATATAATTGACTAGATGATAAAAACGTTTGAATCTTTGTAAAAGCTATTACCTTTGTCGCCAGATATTTCTCATGAGGATTTTCATTTATGAAATTATTAAGTTGTTGTGGCATAAATGTTATTGCCTTTTTAGCTATATGTTTCTCTGATTGACGTTTAAGAAACGCACGTAATTTTGAATAATTCTCTATATTAATTCCGTTATTTATGTTAAGTGTGCTTCTTACAAGGAGTAGAAAGTCCATATAGACGATGCTTTATATTGATTGCTAAGTTCATTAAAATATGCCAAAAGTACATTTTTTGTAAACGAGTTACACATCTTGAAAATTTTAGTATACACCTTTATACTTGTTTTTTGATTTTTCTGGTAATAAATTCTGTATTGCATTATTATCTCTCTTATTTCTGGAGGTATACATAATAACTTATCTTCACTATCTAAATTCATCTATTTTTAGCACTATTATTAGAAATTGATTTGAAAACGTCAAAATTATCTTGTTAAAATTTCAAATGACATTACTCCCCTCAATGTAATAATTGAGTGTTCCGTCTACTAAGAGGCGTTGACAATTTAATAATTTTAAAATCTTTTAATTATTCATTCTTTTCCAGTTGTTAAAAAATCTTTCTAACATTTTACGCCAATAGAACATTTATCGTCAATAAAATTTCCAAGAATTTACTGCGCACACTATATACCGAATTATCGTAGGCGCCCAGCGTGAGTTATAATAACTCACTATTATAACTCACGCTATTTGTTTATTGACACTTGAATAATTAACATATAAATTAATAGAAGTAGATAAGAAAGATTACTTATGTAAAAATTAGAAAAACAAAATATATAAGTTTGTGCAACGAGAGTAGATATGATGGCCACATCGCACGACACGGTAGGTGGAGTGCTTAATCATCGGAGCGCGAAATGGATAATCCACTCGAGTTGTATAGTATTTTTTCTACGATCCACTAACGAAAATCTACAAATTTAAAAAAATATTTTAGAATATTAAGACAAAATACCTAATTTTAAAATAATTTATGACTTTTACTTATTTATAAAATAAAAGAGGTAAACATGAAAAAAAAGGTTCAATTTTATTAGTCCCCAGCCGAGATTTATATCAAAATGTGCACGAAACAAAAATTGAAATGCTATTATTTATCGATTCTACACAAAAATAAATAATTTAAATGTATATTTAATCTCAATAACTAAAAAAAATATACTGACAATTAGTTTGACAGAATTGTGACTTATTTAAAATTTTACAAATAATAGTAGTTTGGTGACCAAAATATGAACTGGTATTTTTAGATTTTATTTTTTTGCAGTGTTCTTACTACCTAGAGTGGATATGAAATATATTTGTTCAGTAGCATACTTTTTTGATTTGTAGTTTGTATTCAACGAGTGGGTAATAGTCATTACCCGCGAGTAGAATACTATACTTCTTCTATGACTATTTAACAATATCCACTTTCTATTGATTAACGTAAGTGGTTACTCATACACTGAGGTTTTTTTTCATTAATTAATTATTTTGTTCATTACTCACTGCATGTAAGTGGTTACTTACATTAATCAATAGAAAGTGGATGTATAATACGTATATTGGTATATAGTCATAGAAAAAATCAATTTATTTATGAGTAAAACTAAAAAATTAGGTGTGTCGATAAACATGAGGCTAGCATACTTAGCTACAAAAGGTCTAAATTCAAATCTAGGATTAAATACTAATAAAATAAACTCTAAATTTTAAAAATTAATAAAAGTCATAAATTATTTTTAAATTAGTTATTTTATCTCAATAACCTAAATTAATTTTTAAAATTTCCAAATTTTCCTTATTGGGTCGTAGAAAAATATACTGCACAACTCGAGTGTATTGCCTCTATCGCACTCGGAGGATTCAGCACTTCGCCAACAGCGTCGTGTTCAAACTTTGTCTTCGTGCGATATAGCCATCATATCCACTCTTGTTGCACAAACTACTATTCTAAAATTAAATTAATTTAAGAAATACCTGTAATGCCAACGTTGCCACTGAGGCTAGGAATAATACTGCACAGATTTTCATTTTTAATTGATAATTATCGAATATGCTGACATCAATTTATACCTAAAAGAACTACTTGAAATATTTGGGGGTACAATAGGTAGATAAATTACAAAATTGATAAATTAGAAACAACAACACGCAATTTAGATTTGTAATTTCGATAACATATTAATTAAAAAATTATGTAAATTCAAAAGATAACTCAAATTTCAATGTTTCATATTTTTTATTTTGATCAATCTTACTTAAAAGCAATTAGTATTTGCGAGATATAAGCTTTGAAATTGTCACCCCTTATAACTAAATCTTAAGCAGCGAAGCCTAATTTTGTGGTCAGATGGCAAAACCATATACAGTGTGTCTACTTAAGTTGGAACCATATGGAAAACATTTTTATTATTGATTTTAGGAAAAAAAGTTAATCCTGATAAAAAGTCCTGCATGACCCAAAACCTAAAATACAGTCATCACATATCAAATTTTTCAAGCCGTATACGAGGTTTGTCAAAAAATATGAATTTTGCTCAAGAGTAAAGTACGTTTATTTTTGACAAAATCGAAAATTTTCATAAAGAAAAGTTGATTAGAATTGAATATTACATTCAAATATGCAATTACACCGATCTATCTGAAAAACAGATTTTCTTATTTTTTATAAACTCTACACTCTACACATTGATTGTAAATATCTGAAAACGTTATAAATTACGTTAGCTACTATAAACATGATACGCTTTCCTTTTGTTGATGTTTGTGAAGAATTTAGCAAATTTCTTAATGAAAATTTTCGATTTTGTAAAAAAATAAACGTACTTTACTCTTGAGCAAAATTCGTATTTTTTGACAAACCTCGTATACGGCTTAAAAAATTTGATATCTGATGAGTGTATTTTAAGTTTTGGGTCATGCAGGACTTTTTATCAAGAATAACTTTTTTTCCTAAAATCATTGTGTATATATGAGTCCCTTAAATGCAAAACTCTGTATTTGCTAGTTACAAAATTTTTCAGGAAGGGCAAAAAACTGTCATTAATTAAAATACATATGAAATTAGTTGTAAATTTTGTTTTTAGTTGGCTCTAGTGATATTGTTCTGAAATAACTATGTTTTTTAATCGGAAATCCTACCCAAAATTAAAAAAAAAATACTTTTAAAATTAAAATACCGAGTTTTGCAACTCACAATTGCAAATACCGATAAGTGTATGGTTGTCTTATTTTAGAAAATGTATTTTCTTATAATTTTTTTTTAATTAAAGATACCAAAATATAAATTAAAATATTTTTATTAGATGTAATAATATTCATACAAGCAAAAAAATATTTTCTAAATAAGCAAAAGAGGTACTTGTAAAAAAATAAACTCTTAGAATCTGAGTTCTTCGTTTTCTTCCTCCATGAGGGTTTTTTCTTCTTCTTGGTGGTGATCTTACTTAATCACGTGACTATTAGGCACAACGCCATTGGCAGGTTACAATTACGTAGTTTTGCATTTGACAAGTGAAGGCAAATACAGAGTTTTGCATCTAGTCTTCGTTTTCTAAAGCGTTTTTAATACATAAATAGTGAGTTTTGCATCTTATTTTAGGAGAAGAATGGCAGAGTTTGAAATAAGGAATTGAATGGCGCCAAAATATTACTTTTGAAAATTTCGTCAAATACCGAGTTTTGCATTTAGGGGACTCATATATATTGTGTATTTTTGGTTATTTTAACATTTGTATGCCATCTGGTGTATTTTATGCACTTCTTTACATTGGCAAAACGATATAGAGAGGTTTACATACTCTGAATAAATTCAATAGCTCAATTACTGTACATATTTATAAAAATCGCATAACATTAATTTTAGATTATGAAATGACATCCTACAACGTGAAAATTTCACCTCTACCTTTAATCCCGTTCGAGTGAGGGTCGCAACCTTCAAATTTGTACATGTAAAGTTGGGACTTGTGATATCTCATTTAAATATTCTCTTCATTCTTATTCAAAAATACTGTGGTTTTCAAATTTGATGCAAACATTAACTATAAAAAATCTGATGTGTACAACCTATTGCAGCACCTCTATAAATGTTTAGAGGATAAACTAAATGTACACCTTAGCTACATACAACTCTAAACATTTTTTAATATATATATATATATATATATATATATATATATATATATATATATATATATATATATATATTCATTAAAAACAAAAATACTGAAAAATTTAATTTTAACACTTTACCTCCAATTTTTCCATTACGGTCCATTTTAGAAAAATCATTTACAAAAAAATTATAGAGATCGATATTGCAAACAACTTTTAATTTAACAATTTTCTTAAAAAATTAAATTTTTGTTATTTTGTAATATTTATCGAATATCGCACCATCTTAGAAAAATTTTAGATTAGACAAAAACTATAGAGAATAATATAGGAAGCAACTTTTATTTGAACAATTTTCTTCTCCAAACATAAATAACAGATATATTCCATTAAATATAAAAACGATCCCCCCTAAAGTAACCCCAAGATATTCCGACTTTGTACAAAATCTAATTATTTCACCTCAGGCCGAAATAAAACTTAAGTTTAAAATTTGATGTTTTTTCCTTTATCCGTTTTTTGAGTTTTTTTCAAAATTTAAAATTTACACATTTCTCAAGTGCCTATTGCTACGATATATATATATATATATATATATATATATATATATATATATATATATATATATATATATATATTGTTTATATTTATAAATTAAAAAGGATAGATAACTTAACAAAATAGTGGTTATACTTATAATAAATTTACAAGCAGGAGGTGACCTTTTATTTATAGCTTCGTTCGCGGTAACAACCCTGCTAACTAATTCAGACAGAAATACTAATTTATATTTTGAGCGCATGCTCGATTTATTATTAATTTTGAATTTTTACTGCGCGCGCAATCACTGTTATATCTTGGTCTTCCAAGTATGAAACCATAGATAAATTAATAAAGAAGATAGTCAGATCCCGTGTTAATTTTTGGAAACGTAGTGCTGTGAATTAGTAAGATTTTTTTTTTAACTACACTGGCTGATTGACTTGTCAGTTAGAGGCTGAATAATAAATAGAAGAATAAAAAAAGAAAAGCGCTTAAAGCCAACCGCGGTTTATTCAAATATAATTTATTATTTATTTACATTTTTTTGGCATTCATTATTCTAAAAAAAATTAATATCTACATCAAAATATTGTATTTAATATAAATATTAGTTTTTTTTTACGTAATAAAACCCCAAAAAATATTTACATAAAAATAAACATATATTTTAATTATTTATTATACAGTAATACATACATAGTAATGAGCTTAATAATAAATAACAATTGTAAGAAAAATAAATAGTAGGTAGTCTCCCCCATTCTTGGAAAAATGGACCATATTTTGTTGGGTGTCCGGTGCTTCCTATAAAAACAAAACAAAGTGTACATAATAATATGTCTTATAGAACAATTTCTCTTATCAAATATTAATAAAATACAACTTTTCTCTTTAGGACTTAAGTTTCTGACTCTACTATTATTTGTTTATTGTTTTTCTTCGTTTCGAGGGTCGTTCAAATTGTTCATCACTAATTATTAAGTTTACGTTTGCAACTAATTTCTTATGCTGCTGTATTTGTGCTTTAGCCTCAACATATTCTAAAATCTGACTCAGGTTGTATGATTGAACTGGATGCTCAATTATGTCATGAAATGTCCAACTAGCATTTTACGTTTTGAGGAAGCCTTACTAAAAGATTCAGGCAAAAACGGTCTGCACAAAGATAGCGAGTATTATTATTATTATTATTATCTAAAGTTAAAGTCTTAAACCAGTTCTGGCGAATTTTAATATCAGAAGGAAAATGAAAAAATATTTAATATTTAAATATCCAACTTTCTGAATTTTAGAATAATCATTATTTAAACAATTAGGAGCTGAATAAAAATAATCTCGAGAATACTTAACTATACCCGGGCCAGACATTTTTTGTTTCAAATATTAAAACAGAACTGAAAATCAATGAAATATGAAATTACATATGGTTAGAAAACAATGATAAAAAAAGTCCTTAAATAAATCTACACACCTCTAATATTAAATTAAATTGCTAATACTAACTAATTACCATAGAAATAGTATAGAAAGCCGATTCCATATATCAAAAATGAAACCATAAGGAGAAAATAGTGTGTCGGAGCTCATGCGTATAACGGTGCTGGCGCGAACAGGACCGGTGCAAGTTTTTTATTGATCGAACAAATAGTTCACACGATATTTCAATAATACATTTTTAGAGATGATTCTATACAAAAAACGATTAAAAAAATTTCAAGTTAAGGTAAATATGGTTCTGACAGTCCTTATTAAGAAAGATATGGCATAAAATATGAATTAGTTAATTTTCGGCAATCATTAGTACAGTAGTCATGAGATTTTGTTTGTGATTTTAAAAATACTTTCCAGAAAAACCACGTGCTCCGGTTTTGACTACGTTTATTATTAAACAGCGAAATGATATACAAAAACTTTAATCCACAATCTAAATTAGGTACTATCACAAGAAAATCACTGTTACAATAATTAATTACTTAACCTAGAACTAAAATACTTTTTAGGTACCTACGTAACCAGAAAGGAGCTGGACCATTTATCCTAATATTGATTTTCTCTCTCCCTACGGTAAAACTTAAAACAATAACAAATTGCCTATCTACTAGGGTCGGTAACTAAACGTATATACATAATGGGCGGATTTTGTTTATACTTAACATTACACTCGCGCATTTAAATATAACTATGCATATAAATATTTACAAATAAAGATACTTTTCCAAACAGGCAATCATTAGTACTGTAGTCACGAGATTTTGCTTGTGATTTGACATCTTATTTGATAATATCATTTGCTACAACTAAATTTAATCTGGGGAGTGCAAAATAGGGCCCAGGAATATTATGTTCGATATTTTTTTACATTTTGTCAGCCGAGACTATGAGTCGTTAGACAGAAAACCTTTCATGTTACCATTTTCAATATAAATTAAAAAATTAAAAAATACTACTACATTTACTTGGTACATATTTTATTTTAATTTTGAACCCTTTTAAAAGGGTCTTTCGGTTCCATAATAAAAATTAGTTGCTGCTTACTAGAAACATTCTATATAGCCTAAACCAATTTATAGTTTGTTTTCGATCAATTTAATACAAAGATTTAAAGTTTTTAGTCGATGATAACATTCCACACCAGCACATTGCAAACCTATTTTATAAATAATAGGAATAAACTTGTAAATCATTAATTTGGTAGTTATCTCACTTATATGATTTTTTTGTTTATATGACTATTTCGATTTCTAAATATATTTTGGCCTTAAAATACGAAGCGTTTTGTATCTACCACTTTTTTAATGAACGATGAATGTTGACAGGCGTGTACCTTTTTCGGAACAAGAGGCGTTTTAACGAAGGAAATGATTTTCGAACTATCTAGTTAGTTTTCGGAAAAATAGAAAACGTTTGAAGAAAGTTGTCAATAACAGTTTGTCGTTCATGTGTTTCATTTTGATCAGCTTTCATACTAAATTGCGTAGAATATTTTTCCGATTCAAAATCGAGATTCTCGATATTTCCACAGTTTATTTATAATACCTTCTAAACTGGATTTATCTATCATTTTATATACTTTATAATATATGTTCATGCCCTACTTTTCACTTTATTAACAATTTTTTTTTAACATACTTCAAAATGGTAGGATATTCTCAATTCGTTGAAATATTTTTTTATGTATGTTGAGCGATAATTCTTTACCACGTTGCCCGATTTCTAGGATTCTTTTTGTTAGAAAAGGAAACAGTTTTATATACATTAAGTCAAGATCTGAAGATGGGATCCATAAGAAAATCATTAACATCTTTATTTTTAAAGTAGGTTATTTTTTTAATTTCTTTAAACCTTACTGGTTCGAACGCGGTAAGGAATGAAGAAATGTAAATAATTGTTGTGTCAGCCAAAAAGCGAAGAGGAAGTACCGATTAAAATATCGAGTGACAGAAGAGTTCCTAAGATTGTTGAGATCGGGTTTATGATTTAAAATGCCTTAAAACCGATATCGATAATGTCTCCCCGTCGCTGGGCAGCCTGTATATAAATATACAGCTCTCTATTTACATAATTATAATTCTTAGGTAGGTTTAGATTTGCAGACATAAATCTTGTAATAAATATAACAGCTGCCTAATACATTGATTACATTTTCATTAGCCAATGTAAAAATGTCTTTTGTTGTACCTAGGATTTGACTAAACACTACACAAAACTAAAAATAAAATGCCACTTTCATCGTGTAATTAATGCCGCGTTTGAGAATCCACATCGGATGCATTTTTTACATCTCGAGCGTTTTTTATCCACATCGGACACATCTGTCCCATTACATTTACGTATACTGAATCACGTGATCAAAGATTTACTACTTACTACATCTCAGATGCATCCGATGTGGATTCTCAAACGCGGCATAAATAATAAACTACAAACGGTCCTGTAAGGGCAGCGTCATATAGCCTTGAAACACCGGATTTTAGTGCTATTGCCAGGTCAATATTGAATTTGTAGGTGAATCGCTTACTGAACATTAAAAATACGGTATTAATGACATTAATACGGTATTTGTATATATTTTTGGGAATGTAATTACACATAAATATTATTAGTTGATATGTGTATAAGTTATTTTGTGGCGATATTTCGTAGATATAAACTGTTTAAATCATATAATTTAAAAATTAATTAATTTAAAATTCTTTTCTGTTAGGTATGTTTAATATATTTGGCAACACTACAGGGACAAGTCATGCATATTGCGCAAGCTTCTAGACACACTATTTTGCGATGTCAGGCGCAGAGACGCGTTTTTATGCACAGTAGGTTTCAATTTCTGCTTAAATGTTATGTTTATATTGGTCTTCTATATTATTTCTATGCTAATTACATCGAAACAACACTGTTTATCTTCTTAAAAATAACTTGCAACTTGCCTATCTATGGAACATACATCATAATTCGTAAAATAAGTTTTAATTTATCAATTAATTATCATATTTGGCAATTTGGCCTTCCGCCATCACGGTTTTTAATTTTTTACTATGTTGTCAACTCCTTCTTTTAAAAATCCCAGCAATAGTATGGACATTGTATGGATGGTATAGTGCGCACGTAGATTGATAAAAAATTAAACTAAAATGTATTTAAAATAACTCTCATCTCATGAAAGTTTACGGAAACCGGTAATATCGCTTTCATACTATTGCGATGGTGGCGCTAACTAATAGTATGCTGGGAACTACAACGTGTTGACAGTGGCGTGTATTTAAAAAATTCATCTTGTTTTATTAATTTATCTATGTATGAAACAAGCGATACACATTCAAAATCAATGATAATTTTACCGCGAATGCAGGATATAACCAACAGTTCAGTTATTTTCTTCCGCGAACGCTTCTTAACTACTGAGCCTGCGAAATCGTTACTATTAGTAATAATTCAGTTCAGGATTTTTACTGCGAACGAAGCTAAGATGTTTATTTGATTAGTAAGTTTTTAAATATTTTAAATATCTGAAAGACTAAATCAGTTGATAATAAAAATACTGTTAAAATAATTACACATAAAATACACAGAAGGCATTTAACATTACATACTCGAAGCATTTAAATAAAATGTATAGCTATGGAGACCAACCAACCACTTCCTTCGGGTCAAATTTGTACATTGAACAAACTTATTTCATTAAATAACAATACTGTTATTATCTGCAGTTCTGTCTTCGTAAATTCAGGAATGTCCATCACTTGCAAAACATCATCCAAAAGACCATCTTAGATTTATTTTGGCAGCACATTTTGGTAAAGTTGAAATTCCTGCCAAAAGTATTTCTGAGGTAAAAACACCTTTTATGTTATCTTGAATGCTTTAGAAATTTATTCTTAAGTCAAATGACCTTATTTACTTCTTTAAAATTATTTTTAATCCTTTTTTCAATAATTTAATGATCTTTTGTAAAGCCTTTTAATTTTTTTATCGTGGTTGTGTTTCATGCTTGTAAAAACCATTTTTTTCTTACGACCACTTAGGAAAGTGACACATATCACACTATATAGTCCTATGGAAAGTGCCCTATATCACACGCGTATGAATAAGAATTTACTTTCCACCCGTGTATGAATATGCTACTTTCCGCAGCAGCTGTCACAAAATATCAAACACATCATTTCTATTTTGATCTATGTAATGTCCATATTAATACTAAAATCGATATGATTGTAAAATTATTGAAATTGTTGTAAATTAGATCCCAGATATTTATCTTTGACAATTATTATTAAAATAACTAAGATATATTTGCTTTTTATTTTGGTTAAACACATTACCAATTAGATCATTCCATTGATGCAAGGCCTATTAGCTCAGATGGTTAGCGTGTCAGACTTATCAACTTTGCCATTTGAGACCTAGCGAGCGACCGCGTTCAAATCCTACGGGGCCAGAATTTTTTTTTTTTATTTTTTTTTTTGATGAAATTATTTTATGGTCGCAGGAAAAATATTGTACATCACTTGTGTGAAAAGTGATTTTCCACAAATTAATTTAATAATTGTAAATGATAATTGCAGAAAAATATTCTTAAATCTTACCACAAGCCTTTAATTTCAGTTCCATATTTTCACACTTTTAACATTGATCTGATGTTTTCTACAAGAGCAAAACTATAGCTCGCTCCAGACATGCTAATATTTTAAATTATTTCAGGGTATAAACAAAATGTGGTCCGAGTTCGGCTCGGAGGTCACGCCCTTGCCCTATTTGTTTGAGTTGTGTATTAATTTCAAATCGATATCACAATATTACCTGTTAGGTACTAGTTATATGTTACCTATTACCTGTTACCCATTATCTGTTACCTACCAACAAAGAGTCTTCTCACTGCAGGTTTAATTGATTTTTTTTGAAAAATTGCAAAATACTTGTTTTTCTTAAGAATAATTTGGCCAGTTTTATTTGTTTAAATATATGCACTGTACCACCGAGGTTAAAGCCTCTCACCGTGTTTGAGTCGTATTATTTTTTAAATTTATACTTGTAACTGAATTTTGTTGGTTCTATTTTTTCAATTCGGCATAGACCCACTTAGTTCTGCCTCCCGTATGACTGACACTGTCTTCAGAATATCTGAAATAATTTATTACCTACCTCTTTTTTACATCCGGTATTTTGATACACGGACATAAAGGTTACTCTTTTGTTAATGGTCTAAATGGGAAGAACATCATTATCGTTTCCATAGACAATATTTTCAAAACTAAAAATCAAATTTTATTTAAAAAAGATAAAGAATAAAAATTCTTCTGTATATAATCACGCAATGAAACATTTTGAATATTCATCAACATTTTAAATATTATTAAAATGAAAATAAAGAAAAAAAAAATGCATTTTCTTTAACGCGTAACACTTTCTATAGAATTTTATTTCTTGCAATAGTTACGGGTTATTCCCATTTGCTTATCGGGTTTTGGCTCTAAAATATTCCTACCACAGTAAAAATTTTATTGGTAATAAGAAACACTTCTGGCTCTTCTATCCATTATAACTATATTTCGGTGAGATGGAAGTCCATGCTTGCTTGAAGCAGTGAATCCATTCATTTCATTCATTTCAAAAGTCTTTTATTTACATTAAAATCTATTTACAATTCAAATTATAATATGTACATTAAATAAGGATTTCTTCGCGCTTACGGAGTGCCGAAGTGTTCCTTTTGACCCCTTGCGAGGCCAGTACCGATGTTACGGCCTTATGCATCAATTATAATTTGTTAAAATAAGGATTTAAATGACATCTCCTTGCTGGTATAGCATTATATGTCAATTTAGAGGGGCTAACAAGACAATAATTTATAAGTGTTGAAGTTTTTGTCTGATTTTAATTATGTTTAAGTTCCCTGAAAAACTGTTCTGAAAAAACAGGGTTGTCCTTGTATGTGTGTACGTCGGGTGGTTGTTTACGTGCATGTTTAATCAAATCACTTGACTACACAGTGATTTCCCCGTCCAGAACAGGTACCTAGGCAAGCCAAAGCTCCTGCAACTGGACGATGACGTCACCGTGCGGTCGTCCTTCCGACTACTTTTGTCAAGAAGTCAGTTTTGTGATTTGATTATTCAGTGTTGTCTTGTTGTTAAGGAGGGATGTACGTTGATTTCCCGTCTATCTGTCTCGTGTGTATATTGTCAATGCACTGTGCAAACATCCATGTCTCCTGTTTGCACCATCCCCTTCATATAGTGTAAGAATGTCCTCTAACACTGAGTTAGGGAGACAATGATTGTAGAAGTTATTTGATAGTTTAATAATGTGCTGTTTAATAGGTTCAATGGATGCTTGTACATGCATGTCGTTTATCCTGGCATAGCGGTCGTATCCCAATGCCAGCCTCAGACACTTGTTTTGCATGATTTGGAGTTCATTGTAGTGAGTTTTTCGACATAGAACAGTAGACTGGACATCCATAAGTTAATATTGGCCGAAGTACTTGTTTATATAATAGTATTTTATTTTTCACAGTAACCCCGCTTCTTCTGTGGAGCATGGGATACAGTGATTTAAATGCTCCCATAGTTTTCGCATATCTGTCATGTATATGATCTTTGAACGTTAGCCCCTTATCCAATATAAATCCTAAATATTTCAATTTCTTAGTTACTTTTATTGTTTGATTTTATACTTTTAGACTGGTTATTATTGGATATAATTTTTTCTTTGTTAGTAATATACTTTCGGTTTTAGAAGCGTTTATTTTAATTTTATTTTCATTTAGGTATGGGACAAGCAGTGAATCCATATCGAGCGCACCTCGCCAAAAGCTACGTCGCGCCTCACTAGATCTAACATTCGTGCGGAGTTGTATCATTATCATAATAATAACTTCCTTGATGTAAATATCAAGAGAAATGAGACGAAAAATGACCTCCATGGCTCTGGTTGGTGTGGTTCTTCATGGCCCTTGTTATATTGAGACATGTTCTTGAATTTGTTCTAGTTTGTGAGTAGCTGTCATTTTTTAGATTTTCGATACCCAGACAACTGCACCATAATTCTTACGATAGTTGTGTAAGTCTATGTGAGCGACACCCCAGGTGCGCCGCACGATTCCGTGGCATTTTTCATAAGCAAGGTATGACTCCGTTTTATATGTGTTTTATAGGTATGGGTTCCATGTTTACTTGCTGTCAAAGGTGATACCTAGTTACTAAACCTCTGTTGCAAAGCCTAGTTTTATTTTTACGGGATCTAAATGTTCTAGTTCTATTTTCATCCTTTTCTTGTGAAAAGAACCATTTTAGTTTTCTTGGAATTGATAGACAGTGAATGGTTCTATCACCCCTGTATTATAATTTTAAGAGCTACTTGCATTCTTTCGCAAAGTATGTTCTCAAAATTCCATGTTTTCAAAATAAACAGGTCATCTGGATACGCTATGGTGTAGTCACTGTTATTATTAGGGCAGCTGGTGAAGGTGTCGAAGGCCATGTTCCACAGTAGATCTGATAGTACCCCTCCTTGTGGATATCCCCTTGGCGCCTGGTTCAGTTTATCAACGATAATGGCTGCAACGTATTTTTATGGTGAAAACACTTATATGTTGTTGGTTCTGGAATTTAATGAAACTAATTATCGGAGAAGCATGAGAGTAATCGTTACATTCCGAATGATCTGACATTTGCAAGAAGATTAAATCATTCAAAATGAATTGTAGACGTCCTCGAAATAACTTATATTTCAGGACATGCAGATAACTTTTTTGCGAAGGATCAATCTGTGCATTCTAGAAAATGGAGTCACATTGAACAATTTTTATGAATTCACTTAAATAATTGTGGTTATTATATTTTAGGAAAACCCAAAAAATCCTGAAAATGTGAAAGAACCATACAAATTAATACGATAAGAAATAAAAGAAAATTTTGATTGACCAGTAAACCTTTTATTTAAATTTATAAATTATTTCCAAGAAATGTTGGTTAATAAAGTAATCTTGCTGCTGGTATGTGGATGTAACTTAGGCTTTGGATGAGGCATCCCGTACGGCTTCGGAGAAAGTACTAACAGTAATTCAACAATACGGACGTTACTTGGTCATGCATGTGCATCTAAAGAAGAAGCTTGGTGTAATTTTGGTTGAGGTTGATATCTTTAAAATAATGGCGTTGGTCCTGGTTGTAGTTTTGGCTGACGTTCCAGTTCTGGCTGACGTTCCAGTTCTGGCTGACGTTCCAGTTCTGGCTATTGATGTGGTTATGGTTGAGGAGAAACAGTAGAGCCAGTAGGAGGATGACTAGGGTGAGTAGGGGTGTGAGTAGGGTGAGTATGGTGACTAGGATGAGTATTGTGACTAGGATGAGTATGGTGACTAGGATGCGTATTGTGGCTAGGGTGAGTATGGTGACTAGGGTGAGTATTGTGACTTGGGTGAGTATGGTGACTAGGATGCGTATTGTGACTAGGATGAGTATGGTGACTAGGATGCGTATTGTGGCTAGGGTGAGTATGGTGACTAGGGTGAGTATTGTGACTTGGGTGAGTATGGTGACTAGGATGCGTATTGTGGCTAGGGTGAGTATGGTGACTTGGGTGAGTATTGTGACTTGGGTGAGTAGGGTGACTTGTAGGGTCAGCCACCGAACTTGTAGGCTGTTAAAAGAAAATATTAGGTAATTAATATTTATTTGCCGTCCATTTTTAAATAAATATTGAAAAAATATATTGTTATTAATTTGTAGGTTCGGTAATAATTGAATCTAAGTCAGCAGTACACCAAGACCGCAAATGATGTTGATCGTTTAGCACTTACATGTGTTAAGGACAATTTTGAGACAAATTGTTTTAAATATACTATCATGTACCCCTTATATGTGTACAAATAACTTCGTTATTTTGCTTTATTATGTGATCAGAAACAACGAGGACGTGTTTGATTGATACATTTCATGTAAAATAACAGATAGCTGTAGTTTCAAACTTAAATTGTAAAATATTATCAAAATGTTACTTAATACATGTGTGCAGTAAACCATATTGCTTGCAGTTAGCGCAATATCTTCCATATATTATTTGATTATTTTATCGAGTTGTTTTCGATTATTGCTGAACCTACAATAGTATTTAGTTATGTATTTAGTTACGAAATGTCTTATTTTGTGCAATATGTGAATATATGCGGGACGAGCGGAGCGAGGTCTCACAAAATAGCATTTCGCAACTTGTTACATACATTTTTCTAATTTTGAGTAAATTATGTATATACTAATAGGTTTTGTAAAAGAATTACTAAAAATTAATTCATTTTTTGTATCACCAATCGATGATTTTAGAAATCAATATTTGAAAATAATAGCAATCGGATATTTTAAAAATATTTTTCACCGAAATTTTGTTGCCAGAGTTTGATAGTTTTCAATAAAGTGGGTTATTTTGCATACATGAATCTTAGTATCGTAAAAGATCAAGAGAGTTTAAAATAACAATTGAACCAGAATAATTACTAATTATAAGTTCACTGGCAAAATCTATTTTTATATTGCCGCATACTGACTGAAAAAGTAGGCAAGAAATGGGAAATTTATTTATTATTTATAAAAAGTTCTGCATCACATAATCAACAGTCAGACTCGTAAAATCTTATACAAGGAAAATTAGATTTTTTTAATTTAAATGTATTAATTAATTAGTAAATGCATGTGAATCTATATTTTTTAGTTACTATCAACATTTTTAAATAACATTTTGATTTTTAGTTAATATTAAAAGCACTTTTCCCTTCATAGTAAATTAATATTTTTATTTGCTTAGTATTATCAATATATATTTCACAAATCTGATTATGATTCTGGATTATGGATTTATATGTGGTGCAGAACTTTTTATGAAGAATAATATTTTTTGCTAAACAGTAAATAAATTTACCATTTGTTGCCAACTTTATATTGATTTCTATTAGCGTCAACTGATGACACAATGAACTCACTAGCTTCGATTAAAAAAGATTGCTTCATATGTCAAAATTAGAAAAACAAATTGAATATATTTTTCTACGCCCACATAGACATTAGCTTTTCTGAAGAATCGATAAATAAGAGCATTTCACAAGATATTCGTCTATGTTTTAAGAAAAACAATTATATATTTTATTAAAACTATATAAAATCAATTTATGAGTAATAAAACTAAAAATGTAGATGTGTCGTAAAAGCCGAGGCCAGCAGACTGAGCTGCAAAAGGTCTTGGATTCAAATATAGAATTGAAGGTTTTTTTGTTTTAAAAATTAGTAATATTAATAAATTATTTTTAAATCAGTTAATTTATCTTAATAACCTAAATTAATTTTTAAAATTTGTAAATTTTTGTTAGTGGGTCGTAGAAACAATATACTGTACAACTCGAGTGGATTGTCCTTATTGCACTCAGAGGATTCAACAGCATCGAGCTCAAACTTATCTTTATGCACAAATTACACAAATTACTATTCTAAAATCAACTTTATGTAAGACATACCTGTAAAGCCAACGTGGCCACTGAGGCTAAGAATAATACTGCACAGATTTTCATTTTTAAATGATAACTATCGAATATGCTGATGTCAATTTATACCTAAGAGAACTACTTGAAATATATGGGGGTACAATAAGTACATAAATGACTAAATTGATAAATAAGAAACAACAACACGTGATTTAGATTTATAATTTCGATAACATATTATTTAAAAAATTATATGAATTCAAAAGATAACTCAAATTTCAATGTTTCATATTTTTGATTTCGATCATTCTTACTTGAGAGTAATTAGCATTTCTTTCTCCTGTATGGAGAAATATAAAACAATAATAATACTATTTTATCATTTAGGTTCCCAATACGTATTCTAGGGAGGTTCTTTCGCCACCCCTATCGCCACCAATGTTAAATAAAAAATATTAGATTATGACTAAAATTTATTTTTTTTCTAATAGTTGAAGTCCTTATTTATCTAATGTTCAACTTTTAACTATACCTTACCGTGCAAATTTTTGAAATTTTTTTTTAAATGTGAGTATTTGTACAGTGTCTTATGAGAAAATAAGACCTCAACAACAATTCTCGAAATATATTATTATTTATTGATTAGATGGAGTAGAAAAAAACTAAAAATGGGGTTTTTGAAATATATATGGGTTTTGTTTTTTACAATAAAATATATAGGTTACTTTGGAATTTATTGAGAAATTAATATTAAAAAAAAATTTGAAGTAACCTAGTTGAAAATTTTTTGGGATTTTTTAATATTAATTTCTCAATAAATTCCACGGTAACCTATATATTTTATTGTAAAAAACAAAATCTAAATATTTCAAAAACCTTATTTTTAGTTTTTTTCTACTCCATCTAATCAATAAATGATAGTAAAATTAATTATAATTCGAAAATTGTTGTTGAAGTCTTACTTTCTCGTAAGACACTGTACAAATACACACATTTTAAAAAAAAAATTCTCAAAAATTTGTACGGTAAGGTATAGTTAAAAGTTCACTATTAGATAAATAAGGACTTCTACTATTAGAAAAAAATTAATTTTAGTCATAATCTAATATTTTTTATTTAACATTGGTGGTGGAAGGACCTTCTTTTAATGCATTTTCTGATATCATCTTTAAGTCACGAGATATAGCCATTGCAAGCTTTGAAATTGTCACCCCCTATAACTAAATCTCAAGCATCGGAGCTCAATTATGTGGTCAGATGGCAAAACCATATATTGTGAAATTATCTTTATTAACCGACTTCAAAAAAGGAGGAGGTTATCAATTCGTCGCGATATTTTTTTTTATGTATGTTCAGCAATAATTCTTTAATACGGTGTCTGATTTCAATGATTCTTTTTTTGTTAGAAAGGGGGTACTTCAGGGGTGGTCCCCTATAAATTTGGTCTAAATCCAATAATTGGGTCCATGAGAAAATCCTCAAACTCTTCATTTTTTTGTATGTTTAGCGATAATGCTCTACCACCTTGTTCGATTTATATGATTCTTTTTTTGTTAGTAAAGGGGTACCTCAAGGGTGGTCCCATATAAATTTGGTTAAGATGTGGTGATGGCATCTGCACGTTTTTGAAGTCGGTTTTTTTAAATTTTTAATTTCTAATACTTGTTTTAATATTTGTATACCATTTGGTATATATTATGCACTTCTATACATTGTCAAAATGATATACAGAGTGTGTCAGCCAAATGGAATAAACTCAGCAGCTTAATTACTGTACATATTTATAAAAATCGCATAACACATTAATTTTAGATTATAAAATGACATCCTACAACGTGAAAATTTTACCTCTACCTTCAATCCCGTTCGAGTGAGAGTCGCAACCAAATTTGTAAATGTAAAGTTGGGACTTGTAATATCTCATTTAAATAATTCTCTATTCAAAAATACTGTGGTTTTCAAATTTGATACAAACATTAACTATAAAAAATCTGATGTGTCCAACACATGACTTTCCTATCTAGTAATTACAGGTTATTTTGTACAACCTATTGCAGCACCTCTATAAATGTTTAGAGAAAAAACTAAATGTATACCTTTGCCACATACAACTTTGGTTCGATCGATTCCCAACATTTTTCATCGCGTGGAATTTTTTCTGTGATCATTCCTAGACAGAAAAAAATGTGACTAGAAAATTTTACTACAATGTAGTAGTAGACTTGTAGAAAAATACTTAACTTTTTGTAGAAAATTTTACTACAATTTATAGTTAAAAAATATTCATTATTGTAGCAATTGAATTGTCGAATAAAATTCTACAACAATAGGAAAGAAGACCACAATGTTTAGTATATTTTACTATTGTTTGTAGAAGTAGAAATTTATTACAATTATCGTAATTACTACTACTAACTTCTGTAAAAATTTGTACAAATATTAATAATTATCTCTACAATAAATAGTAATTTTCTCTACAAAAAATAGTAATACTCTACATCCTTTTTTTTTTTTTTGGTTTGTCATCGGCTTCAACTGCTAAGGTTATTTCGCCTCGTGTTCTGTGTAGGCGTTGTTACTGTTTCCCAGCGCCACTTTAGGAACAGCACTGTTAATTAGAACCCAACAGTGAATGGTCGAGTGGGGATACATCCCTTCTTATAAAAAAAATTCAATTTTGTTCAAAAATATTCTATAATATTGTAGAAATTTTAAGTCATGTGAATAAAACAGAATTCTGCTATTGGCCAACGTTTTCTGACGTCGATCATAAATGGCCAGACAGCAGTAGCCGTTCCCCATGTTCACAAAACAAAGTATGGTACACCTCATTATTATATTATAAGTACCGATGCGTTAAAGAAAATTTTAATAATAACTTCTATTAGTGGTAAGTACATTTATTATTGTTTCTGAATAATTTACCTTTAGATAACTAATTTAAATAACCTTAGTAGATTATTTAAAAAAAAAATAGTTGCCAACCATCGAATGTTGTGCTCAACGATCGGATGTTGTGCCAAGTTCAATGATGTTTTTTGTCTTAATTGTGACATACCTACTTTCTCATTTTTGTTAGTTATCTGACTTAGTCATTTAATATCCAAATCAGTGTAAAGGTGATAAATATCCCCGTTTTAAGGGTATGAACAGTTCAATAGTTATTAATTTTTATTTCATATTTTTCAGATGCAGAAAAGCCAACTGAGCGAGACTGAGGGCGCTGTTATTACTGTTATTTATTGCATACTGTAATTAAGACTTTGTATCTTTTATATTAAAACAATAAATTGAATATTTTATTAAGGAACATTTTTTCTAGGTTATAATTATAATAATTACGGAATACTACTACAAATTTTATTAAAAATTACTACAATTTATATGAATTTTTACTATTTATTGTGTAAAATTTTCGTATTTACTTTCATAAAACGCAATACATTTTTAATATAAATTCATACAATGAATAGCAAAAATTATAACAATTTGTAGAACAATTCTTATGATGCATTTAGATATTTTTACTACATATTGTAGATAATAACTCTACAATACATTCTCTACAAATATTTGGAAATTTTTACTACAAATTGTCCCTGTCCTTATATGTACTATTTATTATAGATAAAAATTGTATAATTGTAGAAATTTGTTCTACAATTTTTTTTCCGTGTAATGGAGTAAATACATTAAAAAAACAGCACTCTGCTCCCGTTATTGCTAGCTGTCCTTGAACCTGATAAAAATAATTATGGTTTCTCTTTAAACTGTATGTGCCCTGTTTTACTACCAAATATTTAATTTTTCCTTCTGCAACACCCATTTCGGGTGTCATTGTGGCACATGAGAAAGAACACTTTAACTTCAATTATTTCCGACGTGTTTATTACTCCATCCGGACTTGCCCCCAGAAAAGTAAGTTTATCGTAGATAAATAAACCACAATCTTTAACCTTTTTTTGAATTTTTTTCAAGGCATGGCTTTCATGATCTTTGTCCCAATTTGTTGCTTTGGAATTTGTAAATAAAGAAAACAAAATGCTATGAACAGTTTTCTTCGGGTCTGTGGTTTTCTTTAATTTGCATATTGTGCCGAAATTTGAAGCAGTAAGCATATTACTTCTATATTCTCTCCAACAGGTGTTCCTGGCTTGCCCTCTTGTTTTAATTTCATTTTCTAATATTTCGGCTCTTGAATTTGGTAAACTGTCCTGTTTTTTCTCTTCTAAATTTAGAATATCATTATCTGGCGTTCCATACTCCTTAGCAGCAGGTGCAGTTGTTCTCTTTTTTTTTAAATCCGGGGTCCTCTGAGAGTTCTTTTGCTTTTTTTATTCTTTAATTTGGCGATGAACGACTGTGAGTGTTTTCCAAGTTCTTGAACGGTTGTGGTTTGATGTAATTTTCCCTTTTGTTGTACGATACGGCTGCTGCTTTGCATCTTATACCATAGCCTCCTTTAATAGCAAAATTTATCCTCTTTCCCCCAACAAATTTAGCCACTACCGAATTATAAGTTTCTGCTGCATATTATTCATGTTTAGTATCAAACTTCGGGTATTCTGGAGCAATCTATTGCCATCAAAAACTATATCCTCCATTAACCCAGAGCTTTTCATTTCTTTAACATAATCCCTATTTGCTTTTTTCTTTTTACAAAAATAATCTGCACATTTATTGTGCCTTTTAAAAACATGGTATGGACAATGTTTGATGTCAGCCGATAATTGTTGAACCTGCTGATTAAAATTTAGAGTATTTTTTGGTGATGTAATATTGCTGATTTTACGGCAATTCGTTAGTTATAATATCCTTGATGATGAAATTTTTCTTAATTCGGGCTTTACATGCATATCCTTAGTACTTTTTTTTTACTGGTCAGTTCTCGCAAATGCTTACAGTAATTTTGCAGAAGGTGAGTGGTACACTCAACTTTTGTAACAGTCATTGGTCCATATGGTCTTGTTTCGCAATTTTTTTTTCATACGCCGATAAGACGTATGTACTTTAACTTGTGCATCACAACACTGTTTTTAGAGCCCGTAAAATAATTGCTGACTCGATGGCAGTAGACGAGCCAGTTTTTTGAACAATTGTGTTGATGAGGTTCTTAATTTTTTGAAGATGCTTGAGTGCAAATGGGACAGTATTTGTCCTTGGAAGCAACGTACAGAATTTTGCCTGTCTTGACACCAATTATGCAAGCCTGAAAATATTTATATACATTTGTAAAAAGATAGCAATCAGAAGACAATATAAAATGAAATTAATTATTTAACGTAGTTTTCCAAACAAATAATACGTTTGGGAAGTATATTAAAAACAATAAGGACAAAATTAATCCAAATAATAAATCGGGAGTACATAAATTAAATTTTATATAAATAAAAATTTCCTTGGTTTAATCGGTAATTGTTTTTATTTTCAATCGTTTAGCACAGCACTACATATGTTTCGGAAATTATTTTTTTTTCTTCTTCGGTTGCAGTCATAATTTAAAAAAAAATAAAAAAAACAGAAGGGGACGATTACAAACAGTTTAAAAATTAACAATACAACTAAAACGTTATTTTCGAATTTTAAGCCCAAAATTAGTAAAATAAATCAACCAAACGTTGTCTACAAAATTGACTGCAAAGACTATAATTCCACTTACATTGTACAAACAAAACAATATCTACGTAAAAGAATAAAAAACCATAAAAATAATATCGCAACTAATAATGAAAATTTCACTGTTCTAACTAAACATGTGTTTGAAAATTTGTACGCCGTCGATTTTGAAAAATGTAAGAATTCTCGAAAATGAACCTGTCAACAAAAGAACAATCCTTGAGATGATACATATTAAAACAAAAATAATAACTCTGTAAATAATAAAACAGACATAAAAGATTTGTCAAACGATTATTTTAATATTATTAAATAATTGAAAGCTTCTAATCCTTAAATGTAGCGCCACTGGTAATTTTTAACATTGTAAAAACTCATCTTTTTGTTTTCCTACTTTGTCGTTATCGTGTTAAACCAAATCAATATTATTTCGAATACACATTCACACGCTGAAAGAGAAAGATGGGGGATCTATTATTTTAAAAATTTTTAAACTGTTTGTAATCGTCCCCTTGTGATTTTTTTGAATTTTTTGAATTTTGACTGCACCCGAAGATGGAAAAAAATTAATTTCCGAAACATATGTAGTGCTGTGGTAAATTATTTAAAATAAAAACAATAACCGATTAAACCAAAGCCACTTAAAACACGTTCATTATTTCACCAGTTGTGAAAAAAAAAACTAAAAATAAAACTTTTTTGGTTTTAAAATCAATATAATATTAATGGTTAAATTCTACAATTTCACCAGTAAAAACATCAACAAATTAATATTTTACATCTACTAAATAAATAAACAATTCTCAAATAGTTCGACTGCTTTTTACCCTAATATAATGTGAAGTCATAAAACTATAAATAGCATTTTTCTCAGAATACCGAACGTCGAACACCTGTGTGCACAGCTGTGCAGTGGAACAAAATGAGTGTCCGGCGCACAGTTAACGAAACACAAATGACGTATTTCATTATGTCATGATGTTTTCATTGGTTGAAACCGAATAGGTGCGTAAACTATGGCCCGGACACTCATTTCGTCCCAACAGTATATATTAGGGTGAGCTCGACGCGAAAGTTCAGTTGTCTTATTGCGACCAACGAGTTCAGTTGTCTTATTGCCACCAACGAGTAGTTGTCTTATTGTCACCAACCAGTTCAGTTGTCTTATTGCCACCAACGATTCAGTTGTCTTATTGCCACCAACGAGTTCAGTTGTCTTTTTGCCATCATCGCTCACAGTTGTCTTTGCTATCGAACGTTCAGGTGCTTTCTGCCGACGGCATGTTACTTTCTACATTTTTACAAGCGTTTAATGCATTTTATTTTCTGGTGAAAGTTATTTCTTCTACAATTATTATGGCATAAGAAATTCTACAAACAAATGTTTTCAAGTTGGTAACTAAAAAATCAACTGTATTAGTTAATCAAATTGTGATGAACTAAAATTGTAAATATTTAAAACTGTTTAGTGAAGATAAGAAAATTATTATATCTAAATGGAATCAACCACTATGTATTTACTTCAGTGAAAATAGTAAATTAAAAACACTTCTTTTTCTACTACCTATGACTCGTTAGTTATTTCTACAAAAGAACCCAATTCTTCTAACACCAGCGACATATGCTACAGAACATTTTTATCAAAGAAATATTCGGAAGTAACACCGGTATTTTTTCATCGTCCTTCGAGCCGGATTCAAATTGGAAATTTTTGGGTTCATCAAAAAAGAAAAATCTACAAGCTCCCTTGGGAGTGTTTCATAGTGTTCGAGAAGAAAAAGAGGCCAGAATCTACTAGTTAATAACAAGAATCAACAAGGTATTTAAAAAAAAAAACTTTTTATTGTGGGGAAATTTATTTTATTTTGATTGTTTTAACTTTTCGTTGGAGGTTAAGGGTTTGTATAATCATTATTAGTAAATTGCATTTCTTTTTGTCGTGGATTTTTCTATTTTTAAAAGAAAAATAATTTTTGTGATTTTTTCTGTACTTATTGTAATAGTTTACATATTTACAGTGTTTATTTAAAATTGTTGTTTTTTCATAAATTTTTTTGGTAAATTGTTTTTTGAAAGAAAAAATTTACTTTCTCTAATTTAATCTTTTGGCATATTTTTAATTTTTTTTTTCTTTCACAAAAGATATTTTTTGGAAATAATTTTTGTTTAAATTGTTTTTTAAAAAGAGAAAATTTACTTTCTCTAAGTCAATCCCTCGCAAATTTTTTCTTATAAAAAAAACTTAGTCGTTTTTATCAGAAATTTTTTTTTGAACACTATTATCGAAATGGATCAATTGAAAAAAGTTAGAGGCATTTGTAAATCACAGTTTACCAAAACTAAAACTTGGGTTAATGAAAACTCAGCGTGTTCAGACAAAGGTCCAATAATCGCCAAACTTGAAAGAATTAAACAATATTTTATCAAATACTTAGAAACTCAGGACCAAATTGAACAATCTAAACCTGCAGACATTGATAGTAACATCACAGAGGATGGATACTTTGAACTGTTTGCAAAATTAACCACAATGTTGGACAACTTAAATAAACCAACAGTTATCACTAATAATTCACCTCGTTCACGTTCCATCTGCTCTTGGGGTTCCTCAATCAAGACTACGTTTGCCAGAAATAAAAATTCCTGTATTTTCTGGTAATTCACTTGAATACACATCATTTATTAATTTGTTCAATTCGCTAATCACCAATAATGTTCAAATGGGTTCAAATTCTGAAAAATTATTTTACCTACGCTCTCACCTTAGTGGCGAAGCACTTAAATTGATAGAATCGTTACCAATTTTGGATGACAACTTTCAAGTAGCACTAGATTTATTAAACACTAGATACAATAATGTCAGACAAATTTTGTCCAATCATTTCCAGCAATTGTTAGCGATTCCTGAGATTTCAAAATGTACCGTTGCCAATTTGAAAACATTCATCACTACCACTCAATCTACATATGAATCGTTATTAACGTTAAACCATGACCCGCAAGCACTCTTTGAATCTTTAATAACACAAATAATAGCTTTAAAATTAGATTACTCGTCTCGAAACTCATTCGAAGAACAAGCGGTCTCTAACGCCTTGAGTACGCCACAGAATTTATTTGAATTTCTTAACAAAAAATGTCAAGTAATGGAATCAATTCAAGTAGTACCGTACAAACCAGAATCAAATAGGTCTAATAACACTAGCCAACAGGTGTCTAGGTCAACTAAGGTTTCATGTCATGCCACGTCTCAACCAGCAACGGTATCCACATTACGGACACAAAATAATGCTCCCCCGTACCATCAAGTGTGTAATATGTGTGAGAATACAACTCACAAAATTTACTCTTGCCCAAATTTTTTAGCATTGAACATTTCTGATAGGAAGACCTTTATTGCCAATAAGCAACTCTGCTTTAACTTTTTGGGGAAAAACCATTCATCACACACTTGTTTTTCCAGAAAAAATTGTACTATGTGTAACCAAAGGCATCATTCTTTATTACATGACATCCCTGCTCAATACCAACCACAACAACCTTATCACACTCCTTACCAAAACACTGCATCCAGTTTCACTACTCCCCCTCCTCAAAGCTTTAATAATCAAGGGGCAGTAAGTAAAAATTCAGCAAACCGGTCAAGTTGACTATCACAAACATCTTTATCTGCAACAACTACTCATACAACAAGCAACTACGTGCTACTGATTACTGCTCAAGTTAATATAAAAATAAATTCAGGAAAAACAATTCGTGCAAAAGCCCTTTTAGATAATGGCAGTCAGATGTCATTTGTCACTGATCACTTTTTTAATAAATTAGGTCTATATTGCAATCAAAGTTCAATTCAAGTAACAGGCATAGGCCAAAACGAGCAGACAGTCAGAGGCGTAGTTGACTTAAATCTTACTTCACTTCATCCACCTTTTTCACATTTTTACGTCACTTGCGCAGTTATACCTCAAATAACATACAAACTCCCACAGTTATCATTGGATTACAAAACAATAAAAATACCTAGTCATTTGGAATCCCAGCTTGCAGATAAAGATTTTCATATACCTTCAACCATAGATATCTTGCTCGGAGCAGATCTCTATTATAACTTAATTAAGCCAGGCATTCACAAACTAGGTCTAAGATTGCCTACCCTAGTCAATACTCATTTTGGGTGGATTATAGCAGGTAATTTTCCTGGTTCACCCCAACCAAACAAATATTCTCATCATGTACAGTTCCCCAGGAAGAATCTAAAAAATCTAAAAAATCAGAGTACAGTTCGTGCGGGCACAAAATTGTTGTCTGGTACTAATCACATTCATTTTGAAATTTATTTATATGGTGGAAGCGGTTCATCAAATCAATCATCAACCTTTTCGGGTGGGTTTGACGACCCCTTGATCGGCCCTTCATCAAACATACTTATTTCAAACATTCATTCAAACACCCCCAACGCACAAGAGGTGCTTGGTGGTGATCAATCAAACTTTTCAACCCGTATTCCTGATCAAGAGTCAGAGGATAGTAGCGGTTTTTCAAATTATCTTTTATATCAACAATCAACCTTTTCGGGTGGGTTTGACGACCCCTTGATCGGCCCTTCATCTAACATACTTATTTCAAACATTCATTCAAACACCCCCAACGCACAAGAGGTGCTTGGTGGTGATCAATAAAACTTTTCAACCCCTATTCCTGATCAAGAGTTAGAGGATAGTAGCGGTTTTTCAAATTATCTTTTATATCAACAATCAACCTTTTCTGGTGGGTTTGACGACACCTTGATCGGCCCTTCATCAAACATACTTATTTCAAACATTAATTCAAACACCCCCAACGCACAAAAGGTGTTTGGTGGTAATCAATCAAACATTTCAACCCCTATTCCTGATCAAGAGTTAGAGGATAGTAGCGGTTTTTCAAATCAAACTTCACATCACTCATCAAACATTCATTCTAACAGTTCGGACACAGAAACCAAACTTGTGTATGATACCAGTCAACACCAAATTTCAAATCCCAGCTCAGCAAAAGAAGCTGAAATTAGCTTACATTTTTCACAACGTTTCTTCTCATGATGTCAAATTGGATAATCCCTTCAACATTCTATTTGACAACAACGTTGCTTTGCACATTGCAAATCAGGGTCAAATTGACAACCCTTTCAAACTTTTAATACAAGATAACGTAGAGAAATCACCTACTACCACGCCACTGTCCACTGACCAGCTTTTGGAGCGGTTCTGGATACAGGAGGAAGTGGAAAACAAAATGGTTTTATCTGAGGATGACCAACTAGCTGAACAAATTTTCAAAAATACAACCATCCAGTTACCAAATGGTAAATTTCAAGTCAACTTGCCGCTTAAGAATGAATTGGCCTATATTCAATTAGGAGATTCTTTTCAAATAGCAAAGCATCGTTTTTTGTCATTAGAACGTAAATTTCACAAAAACCCTCAACTTTTCGCAGAATATAAAAAATTCATCGATGAATACTCGCAGCTCAATCATGGTCAAATCATACCACTTCAATTAAAAACTGTAAACAACGAACAGAAATATTTTGCACCACATCTTTGTGTCATTCGTGATCAAAGTGTTTCCACCAAGCTCAGAGTTGTGTTCGATTTCTCTTGTCAAACCACATTTAAACTGTCATTAAACGACATTTTGTTAACAGGGCCTCGGGTCCAACCTGAGCTGGTTGATATCCTACTTAGATTCCACACATTTAATTATGTTTTGACAGCTGATATCCAGAAGATGTACAGGCAAATAGTAATGAACCCTGCACACAATTTTTTGCAAAATATATTATGGCGAAATTCACCAACCGAACCACTCCAATGCAATGCAACATCTGTAAGTTTTGGGCAAAAGAGTGCTCCTTACGTTGCTTGTCGTGTTTTAAACGAAATCGCTTTTCAAAACCCACATCGGGCTCTGGCTCATCAAGCCCTCCTTGAACAAACTTATGTCGACGACATTTTAGCTGGTGCAAATACCATCGATGAAATTAAACAACTAAAAAATGAATTAATTCAATGTTTAAGCCCCCATAGTTTCGAACTACACAAATTTTGTTCAAATGTAAAATTATCAAAATCAGATCAGACTTCCGAAGTAAAAGATCTTAACCTAGAGGATGCTCCTTGAAAGATATTAGGTCTCAAATGGGATGCCAATTCAGATTCCCTTCAAATATCCACTCCTTCATCCCTTTCTACACAGCAACTTACTAAACGCATAATTTTATCAACAATTTCAAGCTGTTTTGATCCGTTAGGGTTGGTCAACCCCTTACTTGCTCACGGCAAGTTGATCATGGAGCAGCTTTGATTATTAAAATTAGGGTGGGATGAAATCATCCAAGATCAAAAGGTATTACAAGAATGGAGCGAGTTTTGTAAGAATTTAACTGTTCTGCATGATGTAACGATCCCTAGACAAGTAATGTTAAACAAAGAAGTTTCACGTGTCGAACTTCATGCATTTTGTGACGCTAGTTCCGTCGCCTATGGTTGTAACATTTATGTACGATCAGTTTATTCGGATAATTCGATCCATTGTTCATTGCTTACGTCAAAATCAAGGGTAGCACCCATTAGTAAAATACTTACCATCCCAAAATTAGAACTGTCGTCAATGGTGTTGTTGTCCAGGTTGGTATCTCGAATCATTCAAAATTTGAAAACAAAGATTTATTTTAACTCTGTCAATTTGTGGACAGATTCACACATTGCTCTGTCTTGGGTAAGGAGACATCCTTCTCGATGGTCAGTTTTCGTCAGCAACCGTGTATCCCAAATCCAAGAACTTACCAACGATTTTCATTGGAGGTATGTAAGATCCGAAAAAAATCCTGCAGATTTGCTGTCTCGAGGACATTTTCAAAAAGACAAGCTTGAGTTCTGGTTCAGTGGGCCACAATTTCTTAAAGAAAATCACACCAATTTTGATCAACTTGATACTTTTAAATTAGTTACAGTTCTCCAAGAATCAAAAAAGACAGTTCTTCAAACTGTACGCGTCACCCCTGACCCCTGGGTCACCACCTTCGCAACGTTCAATTCTTTTTCCAAACTTGTCCGATCTTTCGCATATTTGTTTCGTTTTTTGCACAATGTACGCCACCCAGGTGAAAAAATGACAGGAGCCCTTAATACTAGTGAAATTGATAATTCGTTAAAATTTATTTTATCTAAAATTCAATCCAGTTATTTTAGTACAGAAATTACTGGTTTACAAAATCAAAAGCCTTTAGCAAATAAACAAATACGATCATTAAACCCTTTTATAAACAAACAAAATTTAATTCGAGTAGGAGGAAGGCTTAAGCACTCTGACTTACCTTATGACCACAAGCACCCTATCCTATTGCCAAGTAAATGCAAGATCACATCTCTAATTCTCAAATCAAACCACATCCGTTTGGGTCACAGCAGCCCTCAAAATGTTCTTTCAAATATTAGATTGCGTTACTGGCCACTAGAAGGCTTGCGAGAAATAAAACGAATTATTTCCAAATGCACAACTTGTCATAAATTTTATGCTCAGAAACATTTTCAAATCATGGCAGATCTCCCCTCTTATCGTATTACTCAGGCTCGACCATTTCAAAGGGTGGGCGTCGACTTCGGAGGACCTTTCATCATTAAGTCTTCTACTTTAAAAAAGGCCCCCATTCAAAAATGTTACCTTTCGCTATTTGTATGCATGGTCACAAAGGCTGTTCATTTAGAGCTAGTTTCTGACCTTACCACCGAAGCCTTTTTAGCAGCGTTAAAACGCCTAATTGCCCGTCGAGGGTGCCCAACACTCATTTACAGTGACAATGCCACAAATTTTCAAGGAGCCAAAAATCAGCTAAGAGATCTTCATCAATTTCTAGTTAATGACGATAATATGAAGTCAATCCAGTCTTACCTTCTTGCCACTGAATCAGAGTGGAAGTTCATTCCTCCACATTCACCACATTGGGGTGGATTGTGGGAATCTGCAATAAGTTAAAAATAAAATTTTATTACTATTAAGTTTTAATCACAAAGATACTAGGACAGTACCTAGAACTAAAAATAGTTAAAACAAAAAACACTTTTGAACTGTTACTAGGTATTAAAAGTCCAGTCAAATAAGGAATCTGTATCTGTAATGTGTGGAGGGTGGATTACCCCACGGCACTTAGGCCTCATTAGACCCATTGTGAATCCACCTGAGAAGATATGCACCTCCTAGCTCGTGAGCCAGCCTACATATTTAATGTAGTTGACAACGTCGCCAAGAGGTGCTTCTCTTATATCGGCCGATGTTAGCCGATACTCGCCGAACACAAATCTTCTAATAAATGAGAGCGTCAAGCAATCGTAAAGGATATGCTCGATGATCTCATCTTCTTGTTCGCACCCTCTGCAGAGTGCGGATTCTGACAGCCCCATGATATGCAGATGCTTTTGTACTTGGCAATGACCAATCAGAATGCCTGTGACTATGCGCAGATTCTGTCTAGTCATAGTCAAGTATTTGTTTGCTGCAGTGTTGTCAGAATAACTTAAGAGCTTCCTGGTAACTCTGCAGTTTCTTGTTTCATTCCATCTTTCCTTGAATTTCACAAGGGAATGTTCTTTGATTAGGTCTGTCACTGCCGATTTTGTCAGGCCAATAGAAGGGCCAGGTCCAAAAAGTATTAAGGAAGCTGTATACAGTTGTCTTTTAATAAAAAAATAATTTAAGGTGCCGCAAAATAATAAACGTGTATTTCTCATTTCTATTATATGAAACCCTTTTAAACTTAATTTTTTACCCTGTAATAAATGTAATGAAAATAAAATTCTCTACAACTTCCTTATTACCGATGTAAAAGAGGAACAAGAAACCAATAACATTTTAAATGAAATTACCGTTAAAATATATTTAACATAACCCATATCATCCTCCTAAGTCAAAAAGGGTATTTCAGTTGAAGCGAGTTTCGAGAGAAAGCATATTTTCTAAAAGTTGTTTTTGCGTTCCCTCAAGTCGAAAAAATAATTTAGGTACTGCTGGATTACTTTAAATTATTATTTTTTTTTAATTTCTTGTGTCGTACATGGATATGCAGTCATTTAGCTTAGTATTAATTTCATACACCTAACCCTTTTAGTAAATACAAGTGAAGTTGAGATACGTGAATTTGTCTTATTTTAATGTTTTTCAAGCTATCTGAAGCGTTAAAAAATAAAAAAAAAATTTTTAGATACCGCTTTTTTGTTTAGAAGGGCAGACTACCTACCTTTTTATAATTTTTATGAGTTTTTTTTATAATATATAATCATGGGGGGGGTAATTACCCCCAGTACCCCCGTAAATCCGCCCTTGGTTTATAAAGATAAATGGAACACCTGGTATGGAGACAATGAAATCCTGAGAGTTTAAAGCGTATTTATAATGGTAAGATTAATAAAAGTTTAAATCTATCAGTTAAGTCAAATGTGAACATTTTCAGATAATTCGTTAATGAAAGTTCATAGATAATATTTAAATTGGAACTTTAAATAAGTTTTTAATTGTATGTTAACAATAAGCTAATTTAGTAAGTTTCAATAAAGTATAGCATATTAAGTTTAATTTTTAAAGTTTAGAGTGAGTCAGATTCAAACTTGCCAAAAGCTATCAATAAATATTTAACAAACTTGCAAGGAAACTTACATTTATATTTGTAAGCTTGCAATATATTTCCAGTAAATGTATTTTGCTTAGTGGTACTGTATTTTGTTTGCTGTATTTTTCAATTCGACATAGGCCCCCATAGTCCCCTCCCCCGTATGACTCCCACTGGCTCCACAATATTTGATATAATTTATGACTTATTTCTTTGTTACAGCCAATATTTTGCTACATTGATATAAAGTGTGCTCCAATTTTGATGTTCTAAATGGGAAGAGCACCATGAACATTACTAAAGAAAATATTTTCAGAAATAAAAATCAATTTTTATCCGACGAAGATAAAGAATAAATATTCCTCTGTCGATAGTCACGCAATGGAACATTTTAGATATTCATCTAAATTAAAAATATTATTCAAATGGAAATAAAGAAAAAAATGCATTTCCTTTAACATGTAACACTTTCTATAGAGTTGAATTGCTTGCGACAGTTACGGGTAACTCCCATTTGCTTAGGACAATAAGTCTACAATACCTCGTAACCACCCACCTAGTCCTATCTTCAATCGCTTTTATTATAGTTCTACCTTCACAAAAATTATCTACATCTTTAATTTTTTTTTCTAAACCTACTTTCGATCTGAATTACGAAACGGCAAAAATTCACTAGAAAATGGTCCCGAGACTAGTAAATTGAATTCTTCGAATATTTTTGGGTTAGGTAATTGGTTGATTTTAAATTATTATTTATCTGTTGTTGTTGTTGCTTGAATTATTTTAATTTATGGAAATGCCATTAAAAGATCTATCTTGGTGTGGCTATACTGTTAATTTTATGTCGGTAGAATTTTCAATTCAAATCGAGCCGTACAGTGTGAACATAAAGTACCTCTATTATAGTATTTTACGTTATTAAAAATATTAGTATGTCCGATACCATTGTATAAATATATCTAGTAAGTCAATGCTTATGAAGAAAAAGTTTAATTTTATTATGCTCATCACATGGCGGTTCCAAGCGGACAGTAGCGCAAATTAAAAAAGTCGTAAGCAGAAAATAGTTTTCTAGATGCCGGTAAAAGAAGTTGGGATTGTTTGTTTAACCATACAACCGTTGTATGAAGAAATATAGTAGGGTAACCTTATGGACTTATCATTGGAGGACGATGGACATAGAATGTAGATGGCGATACTGTACTTATGTCCAAGTCAGGTCTTTAGGTCATGTCTGTGCTTGAGTATGAATTATAATTTAAAATCTTCTTTTTCATTTCTACTTGTCTTCGGTAATGAATTTTTATAGTTACAATTTACTATTTCAAATTATTACAAAAGCACAGAATACAGAGTATTTGAAGGTCACATAAAATGCGAAAATAATCGATATAATAAAATAAACCAGTTTTTGTTTGAAAAAGATTGAATTAGTTGAGATTGGGTGGAATTTTACTATAATAGGGAACATTTTTTTCTATATTGTGGTTGGATTTTGGATATATCGCTGATGGTTAATTAAACTTGAGTTGTACGCTGTTAATTTATGTTCACTTTTATTTAATGGTATCATCAAATTAAGAATAGGACAGGAACAACTGAATATTATTGTTCAAAATGAGACGAATAGACGAAAATAAAAAATGTTTGGATAAAATGTTCTGAAATACAGGATGTTGAGTTGAAAATTAAAAAAGTAATAATGGGTAAATATATAGGTAGTTATAATTTTATTCAATAATTTTACTAAAATCGGCACTGCCAAAATTTAACTAACAGATTTTTTTGCTGTTAGGTAAACCTATAACATAATACCAAACACGTTTAGTGAAATTATACTAAGTAATAAAAACATGTAAGCCACTAATTTTCAGTTTTCAACTTTTGACACCATTTGAAAACGAATCGAGTACCAATATATGGTAGGCACATTTAGGAGTATTATTTTCGAAAGGCAAAATTAAAAATTTTTCATTGTTTCTTTTTTGTACATGGAAATACTTTGCTGCATGTCTGCTGCATGTCCTACAATGATGAAGCTCTCAACGAAGGCATCTTAAAAAATAAATTATAGAAAATGCGAATGTTACATATTTGATTAGATAATTAACATTGACATAAACTTTCATTGCTCAGGACGTTAAGTGCTCAACTTTGGGTTTCGTAAAGATCAGTTACTGACTACTACTATTTTTTTCTGAACTGTTATCAAAATACTACAAAATTTAGCAGAAAGATTGCATTAATTATATTTTTCATATTTTTTCCAAAATAAGAAAGAATGTTTTTATATGTAATTGAATCTGGGTTGGGAAATCCAAACTTGAATGCTTAACGACTTAAGTCTTGAAGGCACTTATATCAAGTTAATTATCTAATCAAATATGTGACGTGGCTTTTTAAAATACCATCATTGTGCGCTCCACTGCGTGTCCATCTTCTACAAGAGAAAAAAGGAGGAAACATTTGTAAAGTTGCCTTGTACAAATGTGTACCAAAAGAGGGCAACTGGCTCTCGTATGCCTTTTTCGTTTAATCGTCTCATTATTTTAACACTAAGCGCCAGCATGGGAAATATATGTTAAAGTTAGTTTTAAGAACTTTTAACATTCAAATAAACAAAAACAATTTATAAATCTATTATTAAAATCTGTGTTGGAACAAAACATAAAATTGTTGAATTTGAAAGATAATATTCTAAAAATGGAAAGGATTTCAGTCGAGAGCCTATTGGACTGAATATTCAGTTTAAAATCGCTTTTCCGGCCTATAAATCTTCAATTGTTTCAAAACGAATAAAATAAAGTAGTTCTGTCTAAAACTAAAATAAATTTGCTATCTCGAAGTCCCCATCGATTATTTCCAAACTTTTCTTTAACGTCTTAGTTGTAAGTTTTATATTACATTTTTTTTAATTTGCTATTTCTGTGGAATCATTAATTTTCACTTGCATTATTGTTCTTCTAAAAAAGCGAAATGTGACTCACGTTTTGCTTGATTGGCTTTAATTTTTGAGATAGTCAACCAGTCAAAATAAAAAAAATTCAAAAAATAATAAGACATTAATTTATTTATTTAATCAGTTTTGTCTGAGCTAACTGAAAGGCTGTATTCTATAAACAATGAAAAAGAGTGATTGTTGTTTTGAACTACTTAAAACATTTTCACTCGAACGGCGTGCGTGATTCAATTTAAAAATACTTTCCAGAATAAAACCATGTGTTACAGTTTTGACTTCATTTATTACTAAACAGCCAAGTCATATACAAAAACGTTAATCCAAAATCTAAATTAAAAGTAATAACAAATAGTCTATCTACTAGGGTCGGTAACCAAACATATAAACAGAATGGGCGGATTTTGTTCATACTTAACATTATACTCGCGCACTGACACTTAACCTGGATTAAATACAGGCACGTATCCAGGATTTGTTTTCGGGGGGGGTCCAAATCCTGGGTGTGTATATATATATATATATATATATATATGTGTGTGTGTGTGTGTGTGTGTGTGTGTGTATGTGTGTGTGTGTGTGTGCGCGTGCGTGTGCGTGCGCGTACGAGCGTGGGGGCGTGTAAAAAAACAAAGTCAAGGAAAATAGCGTTTTATTAATGAACATTGAAAAGTGCACACTTTTATAAAACTAATCTACGATTTTTTTTATTTGCCATAACATTTATAATTGAGTCGACACTAACATCTACGTCCCAATGAATCGAAAGTACAGCTAAGGAGTTTAACCTCTCGTGTTGCATTTTATTTCGAAGGAAAGTCTTCACTCTCTTCTTGGTCGAAAACGACCTCTCAACCGTAGCAGTGGTCACTGGTAGGGTTGATAAAATGGTCAGTAAATGATGAATGATTGGGAAGAAGTTTTTGTTGCATATTTCAAGGACGCCGAGTGTTTCAAGGTTTGGTTCTTTAGAAATTTGATTACACCATATATAGTATTCTCCTTGGAGAGCAGACACTGAACATTTTTCAATAAAAAATATAGATAAGGTTTGAAGCTGAGTGGCTTTATCAGGCGATACAAACCCTGGTAGTAGGGCTTGAAATGCTGATAATACTGTTGTTGGAGTCCCGAAGCGGTCTTGTAAATTAACTATCAGCTGGTCGGCGCATGGTAAAAAAATAGCAACTTTAAAGTATTCTTCAGTAGAATTAGTTATAGGATTGGCACGATGGCTCTGTCTGCCAGTCAAACGAGGAATTTTTAGTTCACTCCCGAACAGTTCTTCTAAAAGCTTCGATGCGGTATTAAAAAGTTGTTTGAAAATTGATTCTCCATTATCTCTTGTTTTTTGTAAGGAAGCTATCACATCATTAGCCTGGTCAAGAGCCGAGACCAAATCATGGGAAGGACTCTGCAGGTACTTGGATAGAGGTAACGTGAAACTAAGAAATTTTTCACATACTAACAGCGACACAATAAATTCGCTCTTTTCGATCGTAGCCAAAAACATAATGGCTTTAGAGGAAGTATCTCTTGTTTCGTTAGAAATTATTTGTAACGCAGACACAATGGGCTTTAGCAGTTCCACGAATACCAAAATGCTGTCATGTCTTTCTATAAAACGAGTTTCACACAAACGAATTAATCTTGTTTTCTTGGATTCAGGCAAAAGTTCTGTTATTTGCTGTTTCAGGATGTGATTGGCACGAGAGTTGTTTCTGAAAAAGTTAGACACTTCGTTCACGACACCAAGACAGTTCCTAGCTGCTGGTAGCGATAAAGCTTTTGACAAAGCAAGATTTAATCGATGACTTGCACAGTGTACGTAAATAGCTTTCGGATATAACTGTCGAATTCTAGTTTGAAGTCCACTAACGTGCCCGGCCATATTTGCTGCACCATCGTATCCTTGGCCCACACATTTGTTCATGTCAAGGTTCATTTTCCTACATTCTTCAAGAACCAAATTGCATAGACTTTCAGCAGATTGATCGGACACTGGCACAAAAGACAGAAAATCTTCACGGATAATAGGTTTTGCGTTTTCTTCAGACAAATATCTTACACAAAACGACATTTGCTCAACACCAGACACATCCATAGTTTCGTCGACTAATATAGCAAAATATCCAAATTTGTTAATTTTTTCAATCAGTTTTTTCCGAATTAAAGACGCAGCTATATCTAGAATCTCATTTTGGATTATTGGGCTTACATACGTAGCGTTCTTATTACTTGAAGTAAAATGTTTCTTCAATGAATATGAATCGTTTCCTCCATTTGCCGTAAATCTCAAAAGAGCGCGAAATTTACCATCTTTCTTTTCAGGATTTTCTAGATTAAGTGGTCCACTATCTTCATCGCCACGCAGGGGGAGTTCTTGTTGACCACAAAAAAGTACAGCTTTTATGATGGGCTTTAATATTGAACGATTTTCCTCGCGTTCCTGTTGGAGTTTTGAATTTAATTGAGAGACCACATCGAAAACTTGTCCTGATGTTACTTTCATATAATTGTCTGCTAATATCACACACTCCTTATGGTAATTGGTTTTTGCGTGGTTTTCAAATTTTTCAGTTGCTTTCTTCCACTTTTTGAAAGGAACATTAACAAATATTCCTAGAGTTTGATGAGAGCCTTTGCCTGCCCATTCGCGACTAAAAAGCAGACATATCTTGCAGAAAACCCCATCACTGATTTTTGAATATGCAAGCCAAGGCCACCTATCAATCCAGGTGGCTTGAAATTTCAAAGATTTTTGATGCCCAGAAGAATTGATAATGGAAATGGGATATTTATGTGATTTAAGAACCATAGCGGTTGACAGAATTTTTCTTTTTTCGTTGTTATCTAGGGTTGACACGTCTACTTTTCCCAAGTCAAAATAATCGAGCGAAACCGGAGGAACGCCTCCCATTTGAGAAGTTGAAGCCATGGAGTAATAATAATCTAAAATAAAAGATCAAAATAAACATTGAAACATTATTAATAAAGTACTGAGGTGAGGTATAAGGTCTGAAGCTCGCTAGGCCATCCATTCATACCGAGAGGAGAGCCGCGTGATGCGTAAACCATAAGATCTTGATTTTAGTACTTACCAAGATATTGAGTTTTTCCTTCGATTTTTTCCAAAGCAGTTCCGACCTCTTCTTCTTTATCAATACTGGGAATGGATGCTGAAGCGAGAAAATGTCTAGTTATGCATAGCCTCGAAAGGTTACATAAAATAAATAAAATAGTTTGTGTAAAAAGAATTGATATGATGGGCATATCGCACAAAGACGAAATTTGAGCACGACGCCATAGGTGGAGTGCTCAATCGTCCAAGTGCGATATGGACAATCCACTCGAGTTGTACACTATATTTTTTCTACGACCCACTAACGAAAGTCTACAAATATTAAAAATTATTTTAGGTTATTAAAATAAAATAATTACTTTAAAAATTATTTATGACTTTTACTAATTTATAAAATAAAATGAACAAGAAAAAAAAACAGAAAAAAATTTCATTTTATTTTTCTCCATCCGAGTTTCGAACTCGAGTCTTCCGTGTGGAAGGCAAGAACCCTAACATCAGGACCATCTACGCGTTTATTTTTTTGCTTCAATAGTCGTAATTAAATTTATTTCATACAGTTTTATTTAAATTAACAAATTATTTATAATTATAAACGAAATAAAAATAGAAATTATATTATTTATCGATTCTAGACAAGAATAACTCATTGTAATGTATGTTTAATCTCAATAACTAAAAATATACTGACAATTAGTTTGACAGAATTGTCACTTATTTAAAATTTTCAAAATAATAGCAGTCAATTGAGCAAAATATGAACTGTGATTGGTGGATTTCATTTTTTTGTAGTGTTCTCGTTACCTAAAATGGTTATGAAATACATTCGTTCAGTTGAAGGCAATAGCATACTTTTTCGTTTAGTAATAATATGTGCGTAGATAAGCTAATATCCATGTGGGTGTAGAAAAATATTATTATTTGTTGAAAAAATCAGACCTTACCTGCCTTTTCCCCTTTTAAATTTTTCATTCCAAAAAATTTTGTTATTTTACTCTGCGAATTTGAGTCGGAACTCAACCTTTTCATCTTGATAATGGATCGTTCGTTACTGCGTTAGTCAATTAGTTTTTAATTTCACCCACGATCAACTACACAACATTCAAACTTAATATTTAACGGTCTTGGTGACTTATAGTTAAAATCAAATGAAATATGGACTACACTAGGAAGCACTAGGTTCTTAAAGGTTGAAGTACAATGCTCGACTAGCTATTCAAATACCAGTGTGACTGTAAACGTCAGTGCCGCCCCGCCCGTTAGCGAAGCTACGGAAATAGAGGTGTTGCCAAATGCCAACCTAGCGGATTTCCAGCTAAATTTAGTGGAAGGAAATAATTTTAGGCCTAGGGGACTGAAAACCAATTTCGTGGATAGCGAGATTTTTAAAGGCATTATATGATTATTAATTGTTTCGGGGGGGGTCCGGACCCCCTGGACCCCCCCCTTGAATACGTGCCTGATTAAATATAACTGTAAATACAAATATTTTACAAACAAATATACTTTTCCAAACAGTGATAATTTATATAAAAAAAATGTTTTTTTATAAGATTTTCTTTTATGTTCAAAGTTAGGACTTTATAATTATTGTGTCGTTCATAGAATTCTGTACTAAATAAGAGCACTGATTTTGGAAATAAATTTTAACCATTTTGGCAAGTTGCTGAACCTTGTAACATTCCATAATGAAATATAAAGACTAACTGAATATGTCTGCCACAGATAGACCACTTGTAGGTCTATTGATTTCGTCTTGAGCTATTCCTAAAGAGTGGAGCTATTGAAAACTTCCTTTCAAGGTGATTTATTTCAACACTCAGAGCCAGCCGAGAGAACATTTTTTTCTTATATTCATTATCAACAGCCAAGATACATTTGAAAGTCGCTAATATATCCCTGTGACTATTTTTATTTAATTTGTTTTCCAGTGTTGATTGATTTTTCCCTGATTAGTGTGATTTTCTTGTTCCTTAACTCAATATCTTGCAAACCGTTGATAGCTTTGATGAAATTTTGTAGCAAAGCTTGTTCAAATTTTGAAAACTATAAAAATATTCAGCTATTTTTATGGTTATAAACTTTTCCAACACTAGTCCAATTAGAGGTACTTAGATTACATGCAACATTTTCAGAAGCTTATTCCTTTTTTGTTTTCTACTTGGAACTTTTCAATTTATTTAAAACATTGGACATTGTTATAAGTTGTTATTAGGTATTCTTTGTTATTGTTTATATATTTTGACATAACCGCACATAACCAAAATATTGACCAAAGTCCTTAACCACTTTTTATCACCTTAATCCAAAAATTTTATTCGTACGGTTTTGTCAACTGGAATAAATTTTCATTATTATGTTTAATTTTTCATGTCTTTTATCATAAATTGTTATTTTTAAATAAATAAAGATGTTTTTAACTATAATAGGTAGGTGATAGAGGCCATGTGCCTGAACAAAAAGAAGACGTAGATGGCGTATCTGCATAGCATTAAAAATTGACTACTTCATTAAAGCGTCACTAGATGCCGCTCGAGATTGCATCCAACACTTTTTACTGTTGCATTATCCTACTATATTATCTTCATACAACGATACAACGTTGTCATTTTGCGAATTTTTTGGATCGCACATCGTCTCTTATTAACAAAACTGGCCACTATCGAATAACAGTTTACCAGCTTTATAATTGCGATTTATTAGAAGTCGCTTAGATGGTCTTTAAGTTGGTGGTCTACCATATTACGCATATTTCATGTTTAGCGTGAATTCAAGCCATCGGTAAGTGTAGGTATTTAACATTTTTGTCTTTACGTAGGTAAATCGCTAATTTTGTCATTCATCTTCGTATAAATATGATGGAAATAATAAAATCGTATGAATAGTTGTTATCCAGGACCGTAATTTACGAAATTATTATACTTATAGTTTTTAATAGAATAGTTTGGATAAAAAAATTGGTAATATAAAATAATATTATTATAATTAACAAAAGATAAGATTTTTAAATAACCTAAGTACCAGCCTCTTACAATAATTATTGGCTTTCTTGGGGGAAATAACTACACGTGCAGAGGTTATTTATTATTAAATAATAAATGTTTTATTATTAAACATTTTGTTAAGTATAATAAGTAGGTAGATACATTAAAAATATAAGGAAAATGAGGAATTAATTAATTTATGTATTTTGCACTATAGACAACTTTATATTTTTTTTACTGGCTTAAAGTTTCCTCGTTTTCTTTGCCGCTTCTAATTTGGACTGGTTCTTACAATATTTGAAAATTTGAGTTGTAATTAATAAATTACACCATTCTGCTAAAAATGTTTCTATTTTTTTCAATTATAATTTTTCGCAAATTATAAAAAAAATTTGGTAAATATTCTTCTTTCTTTTGCGTGACAGTTTGTAGCGATATTGTAGCAAATTGGTAATAGTGATGATGGACATTTTAGCCCGGATTGCTCGTTTTATAAAAAATGAGTGCATGGTTTACATCATTAAAAAGATTTTCTTCCTGTTAATACATATTTAAGTTGAGTTTGCGTAATAATATAGGAATAAAACTCTTTAACGGAATTTATGATAAGAAGAAAACCATCGAATAAATCCAGACTCGTTAATTTACCTTTGGCAGTTTGTTTAGCTACATTCTTTAAAAGTTCGTATTCTTGTGTAACAGCATTAAAATCACCTATTAATTCTCAATATATTACGATAGGTTACAAGGTTTCGAACTATATGCAGAAGAACTATTTAAGCCATCAAATAGGTTGTTCATTGTTTTAATAAAATAGGCTGTATTTTTAGCCGTTATGGAAACTAATTCTCCAGTTCTTGTTGCCGTTTTAATGGTTATAGCTACAGGATGGTTAAATAACTGAGTAGCGAGCTTTACGCTTATTTTTTCAAATGCATTTGGGAAAAGATTTTTTAAAGTGATTTTTAATAAAGCTTTTCCAGATTTGCTACGTTGGTCCAGTTCATAAACCTATATAACATCAGCAAATCTGATAAATTTTCCATTGAAGATAAAATGATCTTGTAAAATTATTTTGAACGCATTTTACTAGGTCAGGCACATAAAAAATGCAAAGTAATTGTTTTCTACTATGGCAAATTTAGAGTTGTCTACAGTAATGCCCAAAGATCTATAGACTTTTTGGTTAACTGTAGATAAATCACACACTATCCCTATAGGTTCCAAACCTGAGTCTCAAATATGTGTTAAACCTTTAATAATAATATTTTCGAGGTATTAAGCATCGACACCGTTTTGGGTTAGAAAAAAAAGATACTGGAATTTTTCATTGGAAAAATACACTAAAGCTTGTCCGGCAAAAATTGACTTTCTTTTGTTGTTCTCGAAGTCTTCAAACCCTTCAATGACATCTAATTTTTTTATTATATTCGTTGGTTTTCTTAATTGCCGTCTCATCGAACAACAGAATACATTTTTTGTCCTCGTTTGTCATTGTCTCTGATATAATTCAAATATTTTTAAATATCCGATGTCAGGGTTTATAAAATATCACGCAACTTCGTTTGTTTGTTTGTTCTATTATATTATTCAGTTATTTTAAAAGCAGAAACTCATAACCTTTTAAGAATTTAAGATTTCAACTGAGAAGAATTCGCATACCTCATCCCAATCTGTTTATAAGATCGTTGAAGTGAAAAAGAGAAAACTTGTAACATATATCTATGATACTATAAAAAGAACGTTATATTACGCCGATTGATACTACATCATGGCGACATATTGTGGTGATCGAAAACAGTGCAAAAAAATAAATTTTAATAAGCTCAGGGCCAATCATCCATATTCCACACCACAATACGTCATACGCGAACTCGTATCATGTAATATATCTCAAAGTTAACAACAACAAATATATGATTACATCATTCAACATCAGCATCATAAAATGCGGACCAATCAAAGGCGGAGAATAATAAAACACAACGGTTCTGTTTACTCAGTTAATTTATAAAATATTAATTATATAAGATCTTTTTGAGTTTCAACCAGTACAGACCAAAATAATTTTAAATTTCATTCTCTTGCGTAAGTTACGAATATAAGCATTCGTAAGTATTATAAAAATTGCAAAATATTATTATACGTTAAATAATGTAATTTAATATATCTTATATATTTGTATAGAATAAAAAATTAAGTCATCTTCTTTATTTATTTCAAGTTAAAAAAAAGACATAAAATATTCACATCATTACAACAGCAGACAGCAACAACACCAGACAGCAACAACACCAAGAAAAATTTGTAAGGAAAACTAAGTATTTTCTCCACGTTTCTTTCACAAATAAGTCAGGAAACATGTAAATTAATATATTGTGAAACATTTGTTAAATACATTATTTAAAAGACTGATTTATAGATTTTATTATTTTAGTAGCTTAGTTGATATTCTTGGGACAATGTTAGAAAATATTTACCCAATATATAAATATAATGCTTAAACCTAACTTTTTTTTAATCAAACACTTTTTTAAATATACTGAAATATTGAAAATTCTATATTAAAAACAAAATTATCTCATGTAATAAATATTCTCACTTTGCACCATCGAGCAATTCTAAATTTCAGATCTATCCTATATGTACCCCTTATTCCGTATCTGTCCAATTTTCAAAACTAGGTAGACGAGGAAGACAATATCGCCTATCCCTCGGTATGAACACGGAACTTCTTGAGAAAGGATATTGTAGTCATATTTTTCAATCATTTTTATATCCGAATTTACTTTAATAATTATGTCTTCATAGGTATTACGTCCAATTTTAAAATTTATTTTTTGATTTTGTTAAGGAAATGATTTACTACAACTTAATAGTACCTAATCGTTTAAAGAATAATGCATGTTTGATAAATGTTAATTCTCAAATAAAAGTTGCCCTTTTTTTAAAAAATTTAATAAACTTTATAATTTTTTATTGGACGAAACGGGCTATTTTTTCAAAAAGTATGCTAATCCGGGGCTAGTGCCACTTATTCTATTTGCACATAAAAAAATTATGGTATTATCTTTAAAATTGTTTCTTCTAGAATTAAACCAAAATGCCTATTTATACAAATGTCTTGCTATTGCCAGCGGTCAGCGGAACAATAACTCTAACAATATTACGAAAATCAGTTTTCTTTACTTTTACATATTTTAAAATCCAATGAAAACAATACAGAGTGGAATAAAAATGGCAACTTTTATTAAGTTTATTCTGCCATCTATTTTAAACTAGTAAAAGCTCCAGCCGTCTCTAGCTTAAAGAGACTCAATTAGACTGGCTACCTGGTGGTGGTCTTCTTTTGGTATCAAACAAATAAATGCATTGGGCTGACCTACTAGAACTACTTATACAATGCCGATATATATAAATAGAGAAACTCGACACAAGAAATACATTCTTATGTTGAGTCCCCTAAATGCAAAACTCGGTATTTGACGAAATTTTCAAGAGTAATGTTTTAGCGCCATTCAATTCCTTATTTCAAACTCTACCATTCTTCTCCTAAAATAAGAAACAAAACTCCCTATTTCTGCATTAAAAACGCTTTAGAAAACAAAGACTAGATGCAGAACTCTGTATTTGCCTTCACTTGTCAAATGCAAAACTACGTAATTGTAACCTGCTGCCAATGGCGTTACGTGTAATAGTCACGTGATTAAGTAAGTGCATGGGTACGTAGATATTTTAACTTATTCATTTGTTGTTTGGATTCTGAAGAGGCCAGAAGTAATTTCGCTTGTTTTTGCGAGTTTTTGCAGTTTACACCTAATAAAAATGTTTTAATTTATATTTTTGTATCTTTAGTTAAAAAAAAAATATAACAAAATAAATTTTCTAAAATAAGACAACCATGCACTTATCGGTATTTGAAATTGTGAGTTGCAAAACTAGGTTTTTTTTAAAACATAAATGCAAAACTCGGTATTTTAATTTTAAAAGTATTTTTTTTTTAATTTTTGGTAGGATTTCAGATTAAAGAGCATAGTTATTTCAAAACAAAATCACCAGAGCCAACTAAAAACAAAATTTAAACCGAATACATAATGTATTTTATTTACTAACAGATTTTTGCCCTTCCTGAAAAATTTTGTAACTAGCAAATACCGAGTTTTGCATTTAGGGGACTCGTATCTCCCGTTCCATACCTGTTCTTTTTTTCTCACACGCTGGAAGAATAAGATATATTAACAAACTAACAGGCCACTATCTCCCCTTGAAATCATTTCAAACACAAACCGCTACCCCTCACTGAGTTAGTCAAACTTAAAACACTGCACTTTTTATCATATTCGGGGATGAACATTTTTACACCTTTCCCCACAATCTGTAAAAAAAAATTCGGAGGGAGACCCAAAAGACCCTGAAGATCGGGAGAATTCGAAACTCCCTCATCCCCACCACTATAAGACTGACATACCCGAAATACGGTCCCAAAAACGAACGCTAATCAAGCTTTTACAAGTCACCGCAGGGGTGCTGGTATAGATAGAGATGTTAAAAATATATGGCTTTTATATAGTTTTGTATAAATAATAAAAATATACTTGTTTATTGCAAAACAAAGCATATAAAATATTGTTGTATTTATTTCTAAATAATTCTTGCATGTTTTAAGCTATGAACTATTTAATTTTATCTATATAAAATGCAAATTAGGTATAACCAAATTCGAAATGGTTTGTTAAATGATAAAATTTTGTTGCTAATTTTTTTTTAATTATACCTAAATATAGTTTTAATAGCAAAATAAAATATAGATAAAAGATTTTTTATTGTTATAATACAAGAATAAAGGGAGATTCGGGAATATTTATTTAAGTACATATTTATAATACAATACCCTACAGGTCATAAACCCAATTACAGAGCAGGAATTGACAGAATATAATTAATACATCACCGATTTTTTATATGAATATTAAGCACATAAAAAGAACTTGTATTTCGTAATAGATAACAAATAAATTAAGATAGAAAATGGGATTTGATATCTGACAAATTGCAACTAAATATATCAAGTTCATTACTAATAGAATTTGTCACTGTACACATGGTATGAAGCAGAGAATTTTTCAGATAAGAACATTTGTTCGAGATGTATTTATATAAAAAGTATTCGGGTGTTTGGAAGAAATTCTGGGAATGCAAAAATTAAACTTTCCTAATAATTAAGTGTAAGGGTTAAAGAAAAGGTCCTTTATTTCTCACAAGTCAATTTAATTGGCGACCGGTTTCGAAGCTGTCACTTCATCATCAGGCACACCTAAATGGAATGTCAAGGAGTCAGTTGAAATAAAAAACAATTATAAAAGCATGAACGGACTTTAACATATACAAAATAACAGAAAAAACAGAAAAAACACAAAAGAAGTTAAACAATAACCTTGACTCACCTTGACTATTTCCATAAAGGAAGCGCTACTAAAAGTTTAACAAAACGAGTTAAAAAAGTCATATGTAATACAATAGTATTTTTTAAAAATATTGTAGGTTAGGTTAAACCGCGAGATGTCTGTTTGAATAAATTAATGGCTTAATGATATTCTTAAAGAACACTACAAGGATTATTTTGTTCATACAGTAAAGAACAGTGTACAATTGATAGAAAAAATCAAAGATGTTCATGTCACTGACACAGATTACTTAGTTTCGTTAGATGTATCAAATCTTTTTACTAATGTACCTATCCCAGAGGTTTTAGAATACATCAAATCTTACTTGTCTTTATCTACCTTACCAGATGTAGAACTGTTGGAACTTATGAACTTATTAACAATTAGTCTTGAACAAAACTTCTTCCTCTTTAATAATGAAATTTTTACACAGACAACAGGATTAGCTATGGGTTCGCCTTTATCTCCTATACTTGCAGACATCTTTATGCATAATTTTGAGAATAACAATATATTAAACAACAATCCTTTTTGCTCAGCTATTAAATTCTATCATAGATATGTTGATGACATACTGATACTATGGACTGGTGATCTGGATAAGTTAAATAACTTCCTAAATTATATAAACACCATACATAGTAACATCAAATTTACATTAGAGATAGAAAACAACAAATCTATCAACTTCCTTGATTTAACTGTATCCCATTGTACAGATCTTAAGTTGGAATTTAACATATTTAGAAAACCTACTCACACAGGGGTTGTTATTGATAATTTATCCAATCACCCAGTTACACATAAGTTAGCAGCTTTAAATTGTTACTTGGAACGTCTTCTGAAAGTACCACTATCAGTAGATAACTTTAATAAAGAACTCAATGTTATCAAACAAATTGCTAATAGTCACAATTATGATCAGAACTTAATAGATAAAATGCTTCATAGAAAACAGAATAAACGTAATCAGAACAATAGTTACATAATTGACCCCCTTCCCAATATTGAAGCAGATAATCGTAAGTATGTTTCACTTACTTTTATTGGAAAATTCTTATATCGTATAGCCAACTTGTTCTAAGATTCTTTCAGAATTAGCTTTAGCACGTCCAACTCGATCAGTAGCCTATTTGTTAGGAATAAGGATAAGATTGATCCTATGGATCAGTCTGGTGTTTACAAACTAACTTGTTTGAACTGTCCATGCTCATATGTGGGAAGGACCTTTCGTAATTTTAAAATACGCCTGAAAGAGCACACACGCTGTCTTAACACTAACACTACTGGTTTTTCTCACTTTGCTGCTCATTTGTTAGACACTGGTCACGATTTTGATTCTAGCATTGGCTTCGACATTTTGCATATAACTTCTAATAAATTCCTTCTGAATAACTTTGAGAACCTGGATATTTTAAAAAATATTAAATCTGGCCCCTCCTGCTCTCTGAATGCACAAATTCAATTTATTAGTACCCCAACGTTCTCTGCGCTTATTTAAATTAATTTCAGACTCATACCCCCACTCATTTGATCTTCAATCAGTTACTTACCACAAATTAATTAACTCTCCCAATTTAGATTCTCTTCTCTGTTTCCATTAATTTTTTGCCCACTCGCATCTTATTAAATGTTTTATTAGTTTATTCAAATTCTCCCACGTGGTTGTCATACGCCAAAATTTGACCTTCCCCCTTTTTTTGACATTCGTACTTGTCAACTTAGTTTCCGTTTCCTGTAACAGTAATTTTTTTTGTTCAGTGTTCTAATTTTCTTGTTAGTATTTTTTGCTTTCTCATTTCCCAGTTTAATATTTTTACTTTCAATAAATTTTGTCACCGCCCCCTATACTCACTTTCAGTAAATAACACCTTTGTTAGTACACTATTTATCCGCTAAATTTAAAATTTACAGTTTACTACATTGATTCGTTAAAAAATCTAGATAGATGTCTTGAGAGTCTGATAATTTTTACTTTTTACTTTTATTAATTGACGTTATATCCTTAAAAATTTTTAAACTGTTTGTGCTTGTAAAAACTATTTTGTGTTGTTTAGTTAATAATAGTCTTACATGTGTTTTAATTAATTTATTCAAACAGACATCTCGCGGTTTAACCTAACCTACAATATTTTTAAAAAATACTATTGTATTACATATGACTTTTTTAACTCGTTTTGTTAAACTTTTAGTAGCGCTTCCTTTATGGAAATAGTCAAGGTGAGTCAAGGTTATTGTTTAACTTCTTTTGTGTTTTTTCTGTTTTTTCTGTTATTTTGTATATGTTAAAGTCCGTTCATGCTTTTATAATTGTTTTTTATTACAACTGACTCCTTGACATTCCATTTAGGTGTGCCTGATGATGAAGTGACAGCTTCGAAACCGGTCGCCAATTAAATTGACTTGTGAGAAATAAAGGACCTTTTCTTTAACCCTTACACTTAATCCCTACTACTCACATATGGCTACCCTCACTCCAAAACTTTCCTAATAAGGTTGGGCACTGGGTAGTCAATAACACTAAATAATTTTATAAGTTACTACTACACTATAATAATCATGCCTTCTTTCAAAACTGAAAAAGTTATGTTTTTGTAGTAATTCAGAGTGAGGTGTACCTATTAGAGGATAAATGCCATCAGTTTTTAGGCTTAGCAGTTTTAAAAATAGTCTTTGAATTGCTTCTATTCGATCTATATGATACTGATGAAAGGGACTTCACACAACTGAAGCATATTATAACTTTGATCTTATAAAAGCATAAAATAGAGTGTTTAAGGTAGGAGGAGGATAGGATAACTTAATCAATATACTCATTAAATGATAGTGCAGTGTCAAACGTGACGCCAAAATCAGTAAATGTTTCCGGTCGTTTAAGGGCAACGTTTTCTATTGAATAAAGATTAGGATATTCATTTTTAAACTGTAGGACATAACTTTACATTTATCCGGGTTTAGTGTCAAGTTATTTCGATAACACCATTCGAAACTCCCGTTAAGTTTGCAATTACCTATCTTCTCGACAAGACAGTATAGTCTTAGATCATCAGCATAAAAAAGGAAATTTACATTTATAACATCTGCAATATCATTAATGAACATAATGAAAAGGAGCGGTTCCAGATTTGACCCTTGTGGAACACCTGAAGAAGCACTATATTCAGTAGACCTAAAACCAATGAGCTTTCGATCCTATAGATATGATCGATAATTGGAACAATCTCTTGGGGCTGAGACAGGCCAAGATAATTCTGGGTGAATATAACCAGAAAAGATCGGAAGCCTGCATCTGCCTGAGCAAGAACAGGCTACGTATTGTAACAGGGATCCTTACCGGGCATTGCCGACTAAAAGAACACTTAAGTAAACTGAGAGTAGTAGAGAATAGTGAGTGCAGATTCTGTGAGGAGGAGGACGAAACCTCCATTCACATCCTAACTGATTGTGTAGCACTCCAGAATCCAAGGGCACTATATCTAGAAGAATATCAAATAGAAAAAGGAGATTTACCTAACTTGAAGCCACTTCAAATTCTACACTTCCTTGAGAAAATAGGATTGGAAGGGTCGTTATAGGCATTTCCTTAGTGCATTGGCGACAGAAGGGGACACAATAGATCTTTTAGGTTGCAGTGTATTAACACCCCATTCTCAACATAACATAACATATAGATAGGATTGAAACAGTGAAATTAAAGAGGGAGATAATTCAAAAACTACAAGTTTGTTGAGCAGAATGCCATGATCAAGTCTGGCGAAGGCCTTAGAAAAGTCAGTTTGGGTTCTGTTATCAATACATTCAGCAATATATTGGGCAACGGTAAGAAGGTTGGTGACTGTTGAACGACTTTTCACGAAACCATGTTTATTTATATTTATATTATAACTTCCATGACGATATATAACTCGCTTTAGCAGGATTTCAAAAATCTTTGCAAAGTTCCATATAATAGAGATAGGTCGGTAATTTGAAATATCTCGTCCAGCTCCTTTCTTAAAAATGGGACAGACCAGATCCCTGGTATTGTAGCCGATTTTAAACAAGTATTAATTATGAAAGAGTAAAACCAAATTTGGTAGATTTTCACACTTTTATTTTAAAAATAAAAATTAAAAAAAAAAAAAACACTAACATGACATATGTTTCGAAGTACAACTTCTTTTTCAAATGTGACTATTTACAATTCGGTATCCAATATATATACGAAATAATTTAACAAAACAAAGTACTTAAGAAAACATCAATAACATTACAAAATAAACTAACTATTTAAAGTAAATAAGGGTACTTAGGTAATTATAATATCCATCAGATAACAATTAGATAGCCCATTACCGGGATTATCTCACAGAAAACTGGGAAAGAGATTTAATAAGGGTGAATTATTAATATCTAATTGATCATTTAGTAAGTTATCTGAATTTTTAAATCTATTTATTTCAAGTGTTTCTAAATGGTTTAATTTAAGGCTCTTATTTTCTACATGTAAAATTTCAAAGTTGTCTGTAAAAGAATGATTTTCAGCTAAAATATGATTTGAGTAAGTAGAATTATTTTTGTTTTTTGTATAGCTATTATAATGTTCGGAATAGCGTTTTTTGAAAGTACGGCCTGTTTGACCAATATACAATTTTGGACAACTACCACAATTTAATTTATATACCCCCGATTTATTATTAGGATTAATTTTACCCTTATTGTTTTTAATATACTTCCCAAGCGTATTATTGGTTTTAAAAGCTACGTTAATATTTTGATACCTTTTCACTAGGAGCTCCTATATATGTAAGACTCTTATATCTGCAATTTGGATCTTTAATTATGGGATAAACTTGTTGAATAGCCTGTTTAAAAAGTTTTTTCTCTAAAATGTTGTCTACTAACTTTGAATTAAAATTATTATTTACTGCGATTTGTTTAATGATATTTAATTCTTTTGTGAAGTTCTCTTTGGTAAGGGGAATATTAACTAATCTATGGATCATACTGTTGTATGCTGCCAGCTTTTGTTTGTATGGATGAGATGAACTATTATTTATTGTAATATCCGTATGTGATGGCTTATGAAATATCCCTAAACTATGGCCTTTATTATTTTTAATAATATTTAAGTCTAAAAAATTAATTGAATTATCCTCTGTGTTTAATTAAAACACAATTTTTACGTAATAGCAATTCAAATCAAGACAGTAAGTTAATTAAAACTATAAAGGATAAAACAAAACAGGATGATATCATTTTCACTCGTGCCGATAAGGGAAATACAGTAATTGCTATTAATAATATAGATTATATTAACAAAACTCTTTCATTTTTACAAGCAAGCAATAATTATAGCATACTCAAATTTGATCCAACAGATAAATATCAAAAAGAACTAAAACGTAATATTCAGGATTCAACAGCAATTTTTGATTCTAGAGAGAAATTCAAACTAATACAAATGAACCCTCAACCACCACAACTTTATTCTTTAATAAAATTACACAAAGAGAACTATCCTATTAGACCAGTTGTATCATTTGTCACGGCTCCATCAGTTAAACTTTCACACACATTAATTAAACTTATACAAGAAAACTGCAAATTCAATTCAAAGTATAGTATAAAAAATTCTTATGAATTAACAGAAAAATTAAAAAACATTAAATTACCTAGTAACACAAAATTAGTATCGTTCGATGTAACAAACTTATTTCCCAGTATACCTCCTAAAGAAACAGTTAAGCTAGTAGAAAACTTATTAGATCGTAATCAAGTCAATATTATAATCAAAGAAGAAATCCTAAATTTGTTAAACATTTGCCTAAAACAAAATTATTTTCAATTTCAAAATAACATCTACTCAGCAAATGAAGGTCTTATTATGGGGAACCCATTAAGCCCGTTGCTTGCAGAAATATTTATGGATAAAATAGAAAATAAAATTCATAGCAATAATTTAAGTAAACATTGTCTGTATTGGCATAGATATGTTGATGATATATTGACTGCTTTTACTGGTACTAGTAGACAGTTAAATTCTTTATTAGTTTTTATCAATACTATACACCCTAATATTAAATTTACTATGGAAACAGAGAAGGATAATTCAATTAATTTTTTAGACTTAAATATTATTAAAAATAATAAAGGCCATAGTTTTGGGATATTTCATAAGCCATCACATACGGATATTACAATAAATAATAGTTCATCTCATCCATACAAACAAAAGCTGGCAGCATACAACAGTATGATCCATAGATTAGTTAATATTCCCCTTACCAAAGAGAACTTCACAAAAGAATTAAATATTATTAAACAAATCGCAGTAAATAATAATTTTAATTCAAAGTTAGTAGACAACATTTTAGAGAAAAAACTTTTTAAACAGGCTATTCAACAAGTTTATCCCATAATTAAAGATCCAAATTGCAGATATAAGAGTCTTACATATATAGGAGCTCCTAGTGAAAAGGTATCATCATATTTAAAAAACCAAAATATTAACGTAGCTTTTAAAACCAATAATACGCTTGGGAAGTATATTAAAAACAATAAGGGTAAAATTAATCCTAATAATAAATCGGGGGTATATAAATTAAATTGTGGTAGTTGTCCAAAATTGTATATTGGTCAAACAGGCCGTACTTTCAAAAAACGCTATTTCGAACATTATAAGCTATACAAAAAACAAAAATAATTCTACTTACTCAAATCATATTTTAGCTGAAAATCATTCTTTTACAGACAACTTTGAAATTTTACATGTAGAAAATAAGAGCCTTAAATTAAACCATTTAGAAACACTTGAAATAAATTAAAACTTACTAAATGATCAATTAGATATTAATAATTCACCCTTATTAAATCTCTTTCCCAGTTTTCTGTGAGATAATCCCGGTAATGGAATATCTTATTGTTATCTGATGGATATTATATTTACCTAAGTACCCTTATTTACTTTAAATAGTTAGTTTATTTTGTAATGTTATTGATGTTTTCTTAAGTACTTTGTTTTGTTAAATTATTTCGTATATATATTGGATACCGAATTGTAAATAGTCACATTTGAAAAAGAAGTTGTACTTCGAAACATATGTCATGTTAGTGTTTTTTTTTTTTTTTTTTTTTTTTTTTTAAATTTTTATTTTTAAAATAAAAGTGTGAAAATCTACCAAATTTGGTTTTACTATTTCAAAATTAAATGGATTTTCATCAAGTAAAGGCCGAAACAATAAATAAGTATTAATTAGTATGGAGAGAGGACGAGCAAGCACAGAAGTACAATCTTTTAGGACAAAAGCTGAAATATCGTCTAGCCTTTAGCTCAAGCATACAAGTAATATCCAAAGCGGAATGGATCCAGTGATTTTTCCACGTGCCATTTTCCATTAAAAAAAAACAGGTCGAGGAAGTTATTTCATACAAAATTATTTTGAGATTAATCAAAAATTTGTGAAAAATTATTAAGAGTAGTGATTTACCTATTACTTGCACCATAATCCAGATAGTTAGCCTGGTCGCTTACATTAAAGTCTCCTACAACGAGAACTACATTAACATGTAATATATGTAACAATGCCAGGGCTTAAAAAAGTTGTTTAAACTCAGTTAAAGAAGTTTGAGGCGGTATGTGAATATTTAAAAAATAAATATATTTATATGATAAGGTTATTTTAACAACTACGATATCAATCAATTTAAGCTGAGGGAAGTTAAAATCAGATAGATTAATTTCAACGGAAACAAAATCTTCATGTACCCCAGTAAGCTCACCTCCACCTCTTGTTAAAATTAAAATTACGATGCATCCTGTATATGTTACAACTATCCGGAAATAATTCTAAATTGTTAATGGATGAGTCAAGCCAGGTCTGGGTTAACGCAAAAACACGATAGTTGCTCTAAATTACAGAATTTAGAATCTGGCTAGTTTTTGTCTTTAAACCTGGAGTATTTTGGTCTTTAACGAGACCTGGCTTTCAATCTACGAGGGGAACAATTTCCCCTTAATTGCTATTCAAAAATTAAGATAATATTTTTAAATAAATAAAGTGACTCTGAGATGGTAAAAGTCCTGTAACTGGCAAAATGACAGTGGTCTGACTGTCGGCAGTATTCTATATATGCAGGCCCTTTCTAGGTAAAAGTTAAAAGGCCATCATTATAATTGGAGGTTGAAAGTTATTATTGGGGCATTTTTTCCTCAGACCAAAATGTTTGTTGGGAAACAATTACTAAAGCAATCAAAATGGTTTTCAGTGAGGAAGAGAGAGAAGAGAAGAGAGTTTTATTTACACTATTTACAAATAAAATATTTACATCTACATATATTGTTATACGACGTCGTAAGATCGTTGCCTCTGTCCTCCGGCGTGGCAGGAGAAGTATGGGCGACGTCTCGTCCCGTAATCACAGATGCAGAATGTTTATAAGTTGTATTTTATGTGCCATCTCCTTATTACTGGTAATACTATATGGCATTTTTGATTATTTAGTGTGCGTCGGTAATTGAACTTAACTCATGGGAGATGTGTCTTTTGTTAGTTATGTTTAGTTTCCCTGAAAAAGCGTAGAAAAAACAGGGTTGTCCTTGCAGTGAGGAAGAAAATTCGCAAATATCTCTCTAATTTAAGATATTCGGCGTTTATTTATTCTAAAATCGTATGAGATGCAGGTAACATTTTTAAAATCAGAAAAAAGTTCATTCCAAAAACTTTTTAACATCGTATTAACAAATTCAAAATCAAAATCTAGCCAAGCATTCTTTTCAAAACTAGATCTAGAATGATTAAGTGAAAACTGCATTTCTTTAAGTTTAAAGTATAGAATCAGCCGTCCAAAATATTTTTCATTTATGAGTAAAATTATTTACTTCACGTTTCCGAGCACCCTTAATTGAAAAACGCAAAAAGTCTATGCGCCGACACGATAACTCTAGAATGTAAGCTCCGATCGACTTGTGTTTTAATTTTATTTTATAATTTCTCCAAGCTAATAGCCTTATTGAATTTCAGAATTTTTGGTATAACTTTAGTGCTTTAAGTATCAGTGATTTTTAAATGCAATGCATTTTTTTTATTAAAGCTTATTTTAATCATTGCGGCAGGGGTACTGATTTCACTAAACAGACATGCTTGTCGACTATGAAACTAGTCAAATTATTTAGATTTTTAAATGTCTTTTTTCTACGTTCATGCAAAAAGCAAAACTTTTTTGAACTATATTTAGTGAAAAAACTGGTTCTTTATTGCATTAGTACAATAAAAATTTTATTGCACTAATCTGTTATTTTACTACAGCGTTTTATGATCATGACAAACATAAATATTCAAATTAACGCCAAATATTTAGTCCATTTTCATTTTCTGTGTTACGTTTTAAAAACAATTGCATATTTTATATTATTTTCAATTATTTAATAAATAAATTAATAAAAATATGTATTTTATTAAAAATGTCATTACAAATTATGAACACAAACGTAAATAAATGCTTCAAACAAAGGTACACGATCACGGCTACTATGATTTGGATAATACAACTGCAGTTCTATAAAACAATTTTTGGTTTTTGCATGAACGTAGAAAAAATATTGTATGCAACTCGTGCAAAAAGTGTTTATTGCACTCGACGTGTTGTCAAACTCGGCCTAACGGCCTCGTTGGACAATTTCACGTTGCGTGCAATAAACACTTACTTTTTGCACTTGTTGTATAAATAACTATTAAAGAATTCTTTTAAGTGGTTATTAAATGTATATAATAGCGATAAATGAAAATAATTATTGTTTTGAGTTGAAATAAATCTTACGCAAATAATATACAGAACGGTTAAGTATAGATGAATTTTGTACGAATTTTAGTGAACTCGAATATGTAGGTACTATCTAAATTTGACATTTTCATAAAATTTAATTTTTACTCGTTTACTTTGTTATTTATAATATTTTTACTTTCCTATCTGTATACAGATATAAGGAAAGTATAGGAATCATGATTTTTTTCGACCTCGAGTTTTCGACGGATTTTTACGTTTTGAGGTCCTCTGAATCCGTTTTGACTATTTTCGCGATGATGTCTGTGTGTGTGTGTGTCTGTGTGTGTGTCTGTGTGTGTGTGTGTCTGTATAACGCATAACTCATGAACCGATACACGGAAAAACACCAAATTTTAAACTTAAGCTTTGTTCCAGCGTCTAATGAGCTGATTAGATTTTGGGCAGAGTCGGAACATCTGGGGGGGTACTTTATAGGTAGTCATTTTTATATTTTATGGAATATATCTGTTATTTACGTTTGGGGAAGAAAATTCTTCAAATGAAAGTTACTTCTTATTTTATTATCTATAATTTTTGTTATATACAAAATTTTCCTAAAATGGTCCGTATTCGCGAAATTTGACAAAATGTAAAAAAATATTTTTTTTTATAAAAATTGTTCAAACAAAAGTTGTTTGTAATATAATTCTCTATAATTTTTGTCCCATAGATAATTTCTCTAAAATAGACCGTATTCGAGATATTTGAGAAAATGTGTAAATTTCGAAATTTGAAGAAAACTCAAAAACGGATAAAGAAAAAATCAATAAATTTTAAACTTAAGTTTTATTTCGGCCTGACGTGAAATGATTAGATTTTGGACAAAGTCGGAACATCTGGGGGGGGGGGGTACTTTATGGGAGGCCGTTTTTATATTTTATGGAATATATCTGTTATTTATGTTTGGAGAAGAAAATTGTTCAAATAAAAGTTACTTCTAATATTATTATCTATAATTTTTGCCTTATGTAAAAATTTCCTGAAATGGTCCGTATTCGAGAAATTTGACAAAATGTGCAAAATTCTGATTTTTATGAAAATTGTTGAAATAAAAGTTGTTTGCGATATCGATCTCTATAATATTTGTTCATACATGATTTTTTTTTAAATGGACCGTAATGGAAAAATTGTAGGAAAAGTGCTAAATTTAAATTTTTCAGTATTTTCATTTTCAATGAATATCTATAGAAAAATGTTTCGCGGTAGATGTATGTGGACAATGTATATATTTAGTTTATCCTCTAAACATTTATAGAGATGCTGCAATAGGTTGTACACAATAAACGGAAAAAGCCTGTAATAACTAGATAGGAAAGTCATGTGTTGGACACATCAGATTTTTTAATCTATAATACATTTAATAAGCATTATTTTTGTCAATGTCATTTTAAAAATGTTTGAAGCCGCCCCTATTTAGTTTTTAACGCATATTGCTCAGATGCGTCAACATTTTTTAGGCTACGCATGGAATCAATTTTAAAGGTACTTTTAGACGGTCAGATCAGTTCTCCGTTCAGTCTCACAATCAGTTTCAGTACAGTTGTCAGTTCAGTTTGGAAATTACATCCCTTTAACTGACAACTGATAAGATAACTTAGTATACCCATCGAGCCACAGCTCCGTATCAGTTTCAGTTTTTCTTACAGTTTTTTGTGTTTACACATACAGATAACTGACAGTTCGACTGAAACTGAGATTGAACGGAGAACTGATCTGACCGTCTAAAAGTCCCTACCTTTATGTAAAATGGCCGTTTTATGAGCAGACCAGAAGTAGAGCATCCCTGTTTGAAGAGTCAGGAAACAGCCCAGAAGATAACATTTTGCGTGTTTATATTATAACTATTTTTAATTTGTAGGCGAACCAGGCTCAAAGTGTGATTCTGCTGGTTTAGAGAAAGTGACAGAAATGCGGTTTCTTCAAAAATAGATTTATTATCGTTATGTGTTGGAAAATGATTTAAAGGTATATAATTCTATATATTTTTTATTTAAATATACTTTAATTGGAAACTACAAGCTCTTGAACATAGATAGCTGGTCTTACTGAAGCTCTAGGACACTTTTTAAAAATATCATGTGACCAGGGTTACCAGGTTTTTGAAAGATGACAGACAGACAAAGAATTTTAGGGGAAATAGGGGGAAGTAAAAACAACTCTATTTTCATTTTTTTAATCAAAATTACTTATTTTGTAAAAAATCCATACCTATATTTTGGTAAAGATAGACTGAGGTGTTTCAAATAATAAGGTGAAAATGTTTCTGACTTTGGATTTCGATTTGCGATTTCTCGAATTTCTAACTTCACATTTCCACCTTATTGTTTGTAAAATCACCTCAGTGTATCTTTACCAAAATTAGGTAAGGATTTCTTGCAAAATAAGTAATTTTGATTAAAAGAGTAAAAATAGACTAAGTTATTTTTTCTTCCCCCTATTTCCCCTAAAATCCCCTGTCTGTCCATCACCTCTTTCAAAAACCTGGTAACCCTGCATGTGACCCATATTGCAACCTAGTGGTATGGGAGCAGAAGGGTATTTGGTTATTTAAGGAAATTTTTTTTTATGTAGAATTATATTTTAACATATTTCATCGTCATTTTCCATATGCCTAAAATTATACAGTATTGCCCGAAATAAACAGCATTGAACTGTAATTTTATTTATTTAGGAAATACATATTATTGACATTTTAGTACATGTTCCAAATGTGCACCTCCTCGTTTAAGACAGACTTCATAACGATGTTCCAAGTTTAGGAAGAATTGGTCATACACGTATCGCAGACAGGGCTGCCGCGGAGTTATTTAGAAATGTACTAGAAAATTCGAGGAAAATGTACTAAATTGTACTAAATTTTAGGTGGACTGTCATTTGTCAAAATTGTCACGTATTTTTTCAGTTGTCATGTTAAATTTTGAAAAATTGGAATTGAAATATACCACTGTAACATACCGATTCGTTAATATGTATATAGTTTTGTTTTAAATTTTATTATTTTAATCAAGTTTAAAGGCAAGTTTTTGTATATTTATCAAGGTAGGTAAAAATAAATTGTACGATCATAAACCAGTCACTGACACCAGGATTCTGCGCAATAGATAATTTGGTGGTCCCAATAATCTACTGCGCAAAATCCTGGAGTCGGTGACGCGTTTCTGATCGATATTAGAATAGACCTTATGTAAAATCCCTTTTCTTTAGGGAAAATACTGCCAATATTTACAATACTTACCCTTATATCGGAAAACTTTGGCTTTCTATCATAGATGGTGCCACAAAGACGATCAGTATTTCAAATTGTACTAAATTGTCCCTGATTTGACTTAAAATGTACTTTTGTACTTTGCCGTGAGAAATGTACTAAATTTAGTACAATTGTACTGAAACGGCAGCCCTGATCGCAGACTTGAACCATTACGTCGTTGGCTGATTCCGTATGAGCGAGAATAAGACTACCAGAAACACTTTCTCCTCTCTATCTAACATCATTCTTAACAATTAGACCCTACTAATTAGTTGTTTAAGGTGTACTTGACAGGTCTATACAGCTAACTTGGGTATAACAGCATGCGCAAAGAGACACCGCCAACTTAGTTTCAGTACTGTTTATTTCGGGAAATACTGTATTTAAAAATAAAAAAATGTTTTTAATTGCATAACATCTCAAACTTTATTACAAAACATTAAACCATTTTTAAAATAAGAACGTAAAACGTATAGAAATCTGAATAAAATTTATTCGCAGTTAAATTCTCACGATTAAAAAATTGGCTAAACAGACCTGCCCGAGTTAAAGTGTTTCGGCTTCATCTAGGTCACACCAAACTAACCCGCAGATACTTAATTTGTAAAACTGATCCCCCCACGGTGCGAAGTATGCAATACAAGACTGTCTGTAGACAATTTATTAGTACAATGCTACAAAAGGAAGGCATTGTAAATCTCCTGAAATATCTAGCAGATTTTACTGCAGTACTCGAAAGATGGCACGTATTTGACTTATTTGCAAATACTATACCTCTCAATCAACATTATAAGTCTAAAAGCGTATTAGAATCAGAAGAATAATTCAAGTCACACGTAAGTGGAATGTGAAATGAGAAACGACTATTATAAATAAAACTGTCAATTCTTTTTACGATATATAGATTATACAGGGTGATTCATTAAGGGTGGCGTATCTCAGAAACTCTTGAAGTAGAATTTTTCTTAAAAAAACGCACTTTTTACTTTCCTATCTGTATACAGATATAAGGAAAGTATAGGAATCATGATTTTTTTTGACCTCGAGTTTTCGACGGATTTTTACGGTTTGTGTGTGTGTGTGTGTGTGTGTGCGCGTGTGTGTGTGTGTGTGTGTGTGCGCGTGCGTGCGTGCGTGCGTGCGTGTGTGTGTGTGTGTGTGTGTGTGTGTGTGTGTGTGTGTGTGTGTGTGTGTGTGTGTGTGTGTGTGTGTGTCTGTATCCACCATAACTCATGAACCGATACACAGAAAAACACCAAATTTTAAACTTAAGCTTTATTTCATCGTCCAATGAACTGGTTAGTTTTTGGGCAGAGTCGGAACATCTGGAGGGGGGGGTACTTTATAGGTGGTCATTTTTATATTTTATGGAATATATCTGGTATTTACGTTTGGATAAGAAAATTCTTTAAATAAAAGTTACTTTAAATATTATTATCTATAATTTTTGTTTTATACAAAATTTTCCTAAAATAGTCCGTATTCAAGAAATTTGACAAAATGAAAAAAAATATTTTTTTATAAAAATTGTTTAAAGAAAAGTTGTTTACAATATAATTCTCTATAATTTTTGTTAAATACATAATTTCTCTTAAATGGACCGTATTCGAGATATTTGAGAAAATGTGTAAATTTCGAATTTTGAAGAAAACTCAAAAACGGATAAAGAAAAAAACATTAAATTTTAAAAGTTTTATTTCGGCCTGACGTGAAATGATTAAATTTTGGACAAAGTCGAAACATCTGGAGGGGTACTTTATGGGGGGCCGTTTTTATATTTTATGGAATATGTCTCTTATAGAGGAGAAGAAAATTGTTCAAATAAAAGTTACTTCGAATATTATTATCTATAATTTTTTCTTTATGTCAAAATTTCCTGAAATGGTCCGTATTCGAGAAATTTGACAAAATGTGCAAAATTCTGATTTTTATGAAAATTGTTGGACTAAAAGTTGTTTGCGATATCGATCTCTATAATTTTTGTTTTTATATGATTTTTCTAAAATGGACCGTAATGGAAAAATTGGAGAAAGAGTGCTAAATTTAAATTTTTCAGTATTTTCGTTTTCAATGAATATCTATAGAAAAATGTTTCGAGGAAGATGTATGGGAAAATGTATATATTTAGTTTATCCTCTAAATATTTATAGAGGTGCTGCAATAGGTTGTACAAAATAACCGGAAAAAGCCTATAATAACTAGATAGGAAGGTCATGTGTTGGACACATCAGATTTTTTAAATTATTCATAATATGTTATTTCTCTTCCCTACGTCAATCTAACCAATACAGTTTAAATATGGAAATAACGAAGTATGACACATCGTCGGAAAGGTAATTTTATGGGGAATTTAGCAATATGAGTGTTCATTGCGTTACTTTTAATTTTAGCGCCTTCTAGCGGGATAAAAAATTATTATCTATGATAAAGGAGATTCATTTGAAAGCTAATTTTTTTCCTTGGCCTTATTTTTAATATTTTTGTTTGTGTTTTATCGTATAAGTTTTATAATAATTGTGTTCAACCATTTTGTGTTTTACTAATATTTTGTGAAGTTATAAATATAATAATTTTGGTTACAAGTAGCACCGGGCGCAAAAGTACCTTAAACCAGCACTGTGTACAATACGCAATCGTCTGTTGGGAGCCAGAACAAAAATCACATAATCTAAAATTTTACAAACGAGAATTCTAACAATAACACAAAAGTTAGATATTCAATAGATCCTTTATTCGAGGAAGTAAAAATAATAGTCTCGAAAAATTAAAAACTTACAATAGAGGACAGAGAAAAACGGAAAAACACGTATACATTTTATTTTTTTTTACAAAAAAGTAGGTAAAAACAATACAATAAGCAACCGGAGTTGCTGTGTTGAAAACTGCTAAAATACTAGCAAAAAAAACAGTGTTAATTATAAAAATTTTCAGTAGAAAAGTGGAAATTAAATCAAAGAAATAAATGGATAAGTATACAAAAAGAAGAAAAATTACCTTTATTTTTGTAATAATACAGTAATACTGGAAATAGTAGACATCAGAAACTTGAAAGGTTCTAAATAAACAATAAATTATTATTTTACGATGTTCTTCAACATTCCTTTATTCTTAAATGTTAAGTAAGAACTAGATTTCTGCCTTTGATTATTGTATGTGGCTGAAATGCAATTTTGTGTCTTACTGATAGAAAACCAGTTTTAATTATTCATTCTGTTTTCTTTCGAATAAAAAAGAAAATATAAATTACAGTCCTTCTGTTTATACATTTTAACTTTACGGTATTGTTTAAAGGTATATTTTTTATTTTGACAGAAGAGGTTAATTCTTTAAAGACAACTTATGAGACTTAGGCATTTTCTGATACATTTTCCCGTAAATACTGTTGTCTGCCTATATTTTATTATTGATTATATTTAGATTTTAGTTTAAGTGATAAAAATATATAATAATATTAAATAAATTATATTTCACTTGTTTTACAAATCCATACATATATACTTTTTAATTACGAATTCTATTAAAAATTGTATTGTCAGTATACGCAAAAATAGTCTATTAGTACATAAATGAATTAGCGCTGCTGTCACGCACGGAGCGAATACAGTAAACCATAAAAAAATTGTTTATTAACAAGACAGATATTTATGAAAAGTTTCAAATTAAAAGATACTGCTTTCTTATATGTTCTACTTTAACCTTGCACCGATCATGTATTGTCAGTAGTACCACCTTAAAACTCAGTTATCATGGCGCCCAGCAGGTAGGGGGTCAACATTTATTTGCGATGCTGTATCTAGAATTTCTAAGGTGTATGGTTCGTGTATATGACAAGAACATTTAAAATCTTTAACACCCTGTATCTCGGCATTTAAGCTCATTCAAGTTTAATGTTCCTATTTCAAAATTCATCAATTAACGAGAGCTCTCAGTTATCTGGAGAGAGGGTTGTCGGTCAAATATACTATTACCCTGTATATATTTAATTGTATTAAAGAATGCGGTTATTACCTAAATAATCCTTTTATTGATACGTTGTATTAGCTCCTGGCCTAAATTTATCAACAATATCAATTCTACTTATTTTAAAACAACTGCAGTTCAGAACATTCTTGTTTCTTTAAATAATATTTACGTTTACATTATAAAGAGTTTAATCCTTTTCAAGCAAATCTAAGTTAACTATAATATTAATTACTAAGTAATAAAATAGCACAGAGATTGATGATTAGAATTTTTTAATAAGTTAGAACTAACACCAAACCCCTCATGCAGGCATAGATAGGTTTTGATTACACATGCAGTTAAAATTCAAGGATTTTATCTAGTTAACGTTATAATTGGTTTGAATCTTAAAAGATTTTCCGCCAAAGCACTTGCAGGCATTACTGTATAAGGCAAAAGTCATAATTTAGTAGATTACATCTTGTCAATGTCTGTAGGTGCATATTATGCAAAACATCTTTGGTTTAGGCTGCACCTAACTTAATTGGAGAGTGTTTTGTTATTTTCCAATTCATATAAATACTGAGGTAAATATTAGTTTGACGGATGATAAATACATAAATAATTATAGCATTTAAATTTGATTTGTTTAAAATGAGACTGCAAAATGTATTTTCAACATTCTGTTAAATAAGAAAAATTACTGATCAGATTTTTAGGAAGCTAGATAATTATCCAATTTTTTTTTTGTTAACAGCAAGAAGAAAACGTATTAGTTATGTTCATGTAAATTAATTTGGCTGTTAAAATTTGAAAGACGTTTAGACTGAGTAATTAAAAGTTCATGTCATTCAGATAGATCACATTCTAAAGATCAATCAGCCGTACGATTGTGCAATCCGTCACGAAGAGTTTGTTATTATTCATAAAGAAATAATTGTCGCTCTTAAGATTTAAAGAAAATTCTAAAACACCTGCCTCTTACGTATTTTACACGTATTTCATTCTAACTCTATTGACAATGTTCAATCTGTAATAGCTACTGGCTAGTGGCTGTGCATATTACGCCCGCATCGTAGATAGCCATGAATTTCATGGTTGACAGTTTTACGTGACGTATTATCATGATACTAGCAGTAGGATTCTCATCTTTCGTACTCGGCATATGTTGAGAAGCTCACTATTCGCTAGAAAATAGCATCGATTCGTATGTTAAATCGAGTTGGGTATCGATCGAGACGTGAAAATAAGGCTGCTTTGGCGGTTTATGTTTTATGGTTGTTATGCCATGTCATTAAATGGTGTTTTTGGTTAGAAAGTGTTTCGTTTGAAATATTTTATTTAATAATTAAGCTAATGTATAAAATGTTTGTCATCTCTATAAAAATAGACGTTTAGATACATAATAATTTAATTTAAAATACAGTTAAATGAGTGAAAGACACTTGTGTGCCTCAATACAACCCTGGAAAAATTATTTTATGAAAAAAATGGCATTCTGTTACATTTCATCGGTGTCCTAAAACCGGTAGATGTAAGGTAATTTTGTAAAATAAAAGTGGAAAATCTAAACTTGTGGATGCAAGAACAGTATGCTTCAAATCTTGAAAATAGGGAAGCAAAATTAATGAAAGGAAAGTTTTTCTTTTATAGAATAAATAATTTAAATGAAAAAGTTAGTTATTTAGTAAACACATTAAACGTATATATAAATAAAAATACCAAAATTATTAGAGAACACAAAATTTTTTGTAAAAGGCAACAATGGGTAACCAGGGGTATCATTCACTCAATTACAGAAAGAAACAAACTTCGTCATATTTATAAAAAAGATTTGGAAAATGTAGAAAGAAAAGAAGCATATTTAAATTATAGAATATTAACGGATAGGATTATAAGGAAAGCTAAAAAAGATTTTTTTGCTAAGCAAATAAATGAAAATAAAGACAATTCAAAAAGTCTATGGAAAATTATTTATCAAATACAAAGCAAATTAAAGAACAATAACAATGAAATAAAAGAAATACATACTGATGATGGGCATATAGTAACATAGGCGAAATATTTACCTGAAACGTTTAACAACTACTTTACTGAAGTAGGTGTAACTCTTGCAGAAAATATAAGCCCTCTTAACACTCCTCAACCTAGCAAAAATATTCAGAAAAATTCCATTGTTCTATTGCCTTTAACAAATATTGAAATCAAAAACATAATAAAGTCCCTAGCAAACAAAAAATCACCCGGAATAGATAATATACAAACAGAATTAATAAAAGAGAATTTAGAAATAGTTACCCCTCTCTTAACTCATTTAGTTAATAAAATATTACTGCAGGGAGAGTTTTCCATAGAACTAAAAAGATCGTTTGTGATATCAATATTTAAAAAGGGCAATGAGACAATAGTAACAAACTCTCCGAGCAATTACTAATAGAGGGAGCGTGAAAACGAGTTTGTAGGCGATTGTTGTGTTAGCAACATCTGTAGAGGAAATGAGGAAGCGGGAACAAGGGGGAAGGTAAACATCCTTCTTGTTCAGTGGCGTATCATTTATCTATAAAAACACACATTGTCCAAATGTTTTAATTGTGAAAAAAAAACTAAAAAATTTGCTAATTTTACTATTTTTAAAATGAATACCGTCTTATATGTGTCTAATGCAGGAAAAGAAACAAAATCACTATAAAGGTCTAATTTTTTCAATTGAAGAATAAAACCTTAAAATCAATTTTATTATAAAAACAGGAGCGACTAGTTTCGGCATTACAGGAACATCTTCAGGCCTGTAATACAATAATCTTTAATTATTATAATAGGTTGGTCACTTACGAATAACATTAAATAGTATAAATCACAAAAATGGATCCATATTGTAGCGTTACAGCATTATAGAATTAAAGCTGAGTACAGAATCTACAAGAGAAGAGGTGAGAATGAGCAATTACGAATGCATTTAAATTGCTCGGGATAACAAATAAAGCTGATAATGTAGACCGTCAAAGAAGGTCTGAATATGTTAAAGAGAACGGCGTTTTCTCTGTAAATCTGGAGAATGTAAGGATGGAGGGAAGACTAATCTTGCTGGCTCAGGTGTAGATGACTAGAAAAAGAAGCGTGTAGATGAAAGCTCCAGTAAATATCGTCACTTTCGTCTAATTTTTTATTCTCACTCACCGTTTTGGCTTTATCTTCGAAATTCATTTTTAAAAGGAAATAAAAGTAATAATTCATGCAAGCATATAATAAAACAACATGAATTCATTATATTTAATAAGCTGTGAGTATAAAAAATATATAAATAGATAAGATAAATATCAAAATCAATTTGAAAATACAACAGATAATAAAATGAAATAAATTAATACAGGTACAAATAGAAAGTTAATAACATACCTTCTAAAAGTAATACATTTTAAGTAGATAAATGTTTAAAGAGTTTATTCCTGAACATAACTATATATAATCTAACGTTTTTCCCCTTTTTAATATTATGAGGGTTTTTGTAGTTGAAATGAAAATTATAATTTATTTTGGTCCTAATAAAAATTTAAACATAGGTTATCAAAGAGTAAAATTCATAATAGAACTTCATAATCTTAAATCGTTATCAAAAATTATTAATGGTAAAACTTCAAACAATAATTAGATTCTTAAACAAATTTCTAGTTTTTGTTTTGCAAAAGACTTTTTTGCCTTCTTCGGTTGTCTCTGTCACTTTTCTTTTAGTAGTTTCGAGGAGAATTTTCCTATGGAAACCAGTAGAACCATCAATTGGTTGGTAAAATTTTAATATTTTGAGTCTGGTCAGTCTTGTTAAACTTTCTTCTTAGGAAGCTATAACCTTATGGAGAATAAAAATTTTATAATGTTAGATCAAAAGCTCTTAATTGAGAATTATATTTGCAAAGGCCGTTTTAATAATATTTTCAAAAGTTCTTGGAATCGTTGTTAACAGAAACCTGCAAAAAAATATATAATTTTATTCCTAAAATATAAGATATCACACAATGCACATTCATATAATTTCATTGTGCTAGAAAATACTAGGTAGTTACTGAGACAATTTAAAAAAAGTATTTCGAGAAACTCAACTTTTAATGTCATCATTGTATTTAACTTTTTGATTGCTAAATTAATAATAATGTCATTTTGTGTAGTTCGTTGTGATTTGTATAATATATATTATAAAAAACTATCGTCAATGTTAATGTGCCAAGTTTTTTTAATAATTATGTCCTTGTTATAGTAAAAACACATTTAAACACATTTTTAAAGTTTTCTGGATTTCTGCTTTAAATTATCGTACAATTGAACTGACTAATTGTGTGTTTAAGTAAAAGTATATATCTCTTTTTTGTTATAACAGTCTTTGTATATTGTTCTAACTTTTTAGATAATCAGAGAAAACAGTAAGACAAAAATGTAGAATAATTAATCTCACATCAAACGAAAAAAGTAATTTTAGGATGTCCTAATAGGTTTTAACTTAAAAACTAAATAAAATGTATATTGCAACTGTATTTAAATAAATGAATGTTTTTATACCTGACTATAGCACCAGACAAACATTTTTTTAGATCATAATGATCTGCATAACTCAAAATAGTCAAAATCCACATTATTTAAGTTGTTCTAGTATTGTTTTAGCATAACGATATTAACTCCAATAATAAATATTTACATTTTTTTGGGACTTTTTTAAGGAAATTAAAAAAACATGAATAATGTGATATTCTTGTTTAGTTTTGTACTATATAATATAGTTCATTAGGTAGTGATTTAGAAGCAAATTATGTTCTATTTATAGAATAAAAAATCACTCATAATATCTAAATATTTATACCTAATTATATTTTGGACAGGAAGACTATTTTATGTTTTTGGCTCTTAAGAATTTTAAAACCTTTCTTAGCTCTTTTGGGATATTCCATGCATATCTTAGAAGTTCATTTTGTTTAAACCTAAAACAAATTAAGTACAAAAAATGAACATTTAAACAATACACAAAATTAGTCTTTTAGATTAGTTAAAAAAAAGTGTCAACAAAAAAATGGCTATGCCTTTTTCCTTAAACATTCTTTTTGAAAGGAACTTAAGTTTCTCTACTTACTTGCTGTTTTAGTATTTTAGTAGCAGATGAATATAGTGTAGAAGTAGTGACAGGATTGATTATTATACTTCTTTCATCGAAATTGCATTTTTCTTTAATATTTTCCTTCCCTGAGGTCTGTAATAAAAATGTTCATTAGCATAAAAAGTTATTCAGGTGGTCACTTGTTGAATTCCTATATTTTGTAACCATGTTTTTCTTTCTCATATCAAGAAAAGGAAACCTAAAAAAAATAACAATAAACTTTATAAAGATGTGATATTAAAATAATAATAATAAGTAATTAACCTTTACTATAATCATTATGAGACGGATGAAGACGAACTTAGCTGGAGTTTACTTGCTCTTAAATTTAATTTTTCGATAAGAAAATAAGAAAGTTTAATTGCAAATTAAAGGTGATGGCCTAATGCACCGCCTCTGATAATTAGGTTGTGACTGTACTTACTTATGATATTATCTTGAAGAAGCATTTTCAACAGGCCTTTTACACATAAAGCATGTTTTCACCATATTATTAGAGATAATAAATCTTAAACATACATTTACAACCCTTACAACTTTATAAATAATAATATTTTCCGTAAAATACAAATAAGAAATGACATGTGTCAGAACTGGTGCTCACAGAACACTTTTGATGCTGTCAAACTTGGCAACGCTGATTAAATAAGCCAATTACAGAAGAGGTATTTTCCCCCTCGGGGGGAGTAGATGATGCTAACAAAATTTAGCGCGGGGAAGGGGGGAAGACTCCCTCTAGTAGTAATTGCTCGGAGAACAAACTACAGACCAATATCTTTAATCACCACTTTTGCAAAAGTTGTAGAGAAAGCACTAAATTTAAGATTACAAGAATACCTTATTAAACATAAACTAATTTGTACAAAACAACTTGGATTTCGAGAGGGATTTTCTACAACTGATGCAATTCTAGAGTTGACCAAAAGGGTTTATCAGTCGGTGGACAATAATAAACCAAACCTAACTATTTTCCTGGATTTAGCCAAGGCCTTCGATATTGTACATCACGAACAGTTATTGCTGGCCTTGGAAGATGCAGGAATACGGGGAACGGCATTAAAGCTTTTTGAAGACTACCTTAATAATCGATATCAACAAGTTAAAGTAAAAGATGAGTTAAGCGAAAGCAAATTGATTAAAACTTGTGTACCACAAGAGACAGTCCTTGGTCCTGTATTATTTCCAATATATGTAAATGTCTTGTATATTCAAAAGACTACAGGCCAAATTGTAAGCTTTGCTAATGACACGGCTATTATTTACGAAGCAGATACCTGGGAAGAATTAAAATTTAAAACAGAAAATGACTTAAAAAAAATTATAGATTGGTGCACTCATAAAAAGCTTACTATAAACTACAATAAATCATTTTTTTGCCTTTTGCAAGCTAGAGTAACAGCTCACCAGATTATAATAAAATTAGTATCAATTATAACAATCAGGAAATTACCTTACAAAAACAAAATAAAATTAAATACTTAGGTGTTATTCTAGATTGCCACTAACGATGGAATAAACATGTAAATAATCTAACCAATACCTTAAGAATGTTGCTCTTCAAATTTAAATTTCTTAAAAATACAGGGTGTTATTGAAATACACGTACATATTAAAGTGGGGAATAGTATGTAATGACCAAAAACGATTGGCACCAATTTTAACTTCAAATTCTAAAATTTAAATATTGGGGAAGAGTCCCCTTTTCCGACCTACTAGTTTCCATATTTAAAGAAGTAAAATAAATCGAAATTGAACTTACCCATAGAAATTGCACTGTTGCCGTAGCAAAACCAATTAATTCAAAATAAAGTTTATTACAGTAATTGTTCAAAATGCCGTCCATTATTATTTACACACACTTGCAATCGTCTTTCCAAAGAACTTTAAACATTAGAAATTAGTCTTGGATTTTGTCGTAGTTCCTCGGCTACCGCATTAACTTTATTGGTTAATTGTTCAACACTATTAATAGGTTCATTATAAACCAGTTGTTTCATGTGACCCCACAAAAAGAAATCGCATGGATTTAAGTCCGGAGATCTCGGAGGCCAATTAGTAGGTCCATTTCTGCCTATCCACTTTTGAGGAAATCTAATGTTCAAAAACTGCCGTACGTTTAAATCAAAGTGAGGAGGAGCGCCATCTAGTAGGTACCACATCCGTTGCCTTAATTGTAACGGTATCTCTTCTAGGAGTACTGACAAAATATCTTCTAAAAAGTGGAGATATCCTGGCCCATTTAATCTGTTCGGGAGAACATAAGGCCCGATTAAATACTGATCTATTATGCCAGCCCAAACATTTATTGAAAATTTTCTTTGATGCCCAGTTTCCCTAATGGCGTGAGGATTTTCATCACTCCAAATATGCGTATTGTGCATATTGAACACGCCATCACGAGTGAATGAAGCCTCGTCAGTGTACAATAATATTTTTAGAAAATCGGGAATATCAACACATTTTTGAATCATCCATTCACAAAACTCCACTCTCTTTTCTTCATCACCTGGATATAAGGCCTGGACTTTTTGGATGTGATAAGGATGTAAACCTTGTTCTTTAAGTGTCCGCCACACAACAAATGAGGGCACTCCAATTTCAAGACCTAGTCTTCTACAACTTAATTGAGGCCGGTTTTCAACAGCTTCCAATATTTCTTCTTCGGCCGCCAATGTTCTTTGTGTTCTTGTTCTCCCTCGATCTGCATTGACACTCTCAAATGAGAGTGATTTGTTTTAAGATAAACTCCTCACGAACAAGATATAGGGGTCTATTCTGTAACAATTCCTTTATATTTTAACGACCGTTAAAATATTGGCGGCCTTTAAAAATATTTTCGTATTCGTTAATTTACTTGTCATTATTTAAGCGGATTTCTGTAAGATAGTCCTCTAATGTATTTTAAAAGAATCCATTTAAATAATGACAGAAGTAATTTAGTAAATACGAAAATATTTTTAAAGGCCTCCAATATTTAAACGGTCGTTAAAATATAAAGGAATTGTTACAGAATAGACCCCCATTGAAGACTAATATTTTGCAGTTAATAAAAAGTGTTGACAGTAGTGTACAAGTAAAAACAGTAAAAAGTTAAGTTTTACCATGTGTTGATTTATTAGTGTTTGAAAATTCAAATATTGTAAAATTTACATTAACCATCACTTTTGGAAAATTGATTTACAAGTAATATATCTAAATCTACCAGAGGAACCAAAATTTTAAAAACATTACTTGATGTTATATTTTTAAAAACTGTCTCGTTATCCTGCTGGTAATATATTGGTATCTTATACCTCTGCTGATCACAGTTTTTTTTTGTAAATTTGCTGAAGAGGAAACTGAACAGAAGAATGGGCCATATTCACATGAGAAATATGCTGTTTTATAAATTATATTGTAATAGTAAGTCACTATACAAGTTATTCTAAATAATCAGTTTGTTAAAAAAGAAAAAAACTTTAAAGCAAAACCATTTATAATTTGAAATGTGTAGGTCATCAGGAATACACCAATCAGCTTGTATTGAAGTTTCGTTTGTAATACAGAACCAAGCCAAGGAACAAACCGATTTTCTTAATTCTCAATTTATTTCTTTTGTCTTTGCTAATTACTTTAATTTTGTTTATTAATATGAGTTTGTTAGCTGGATTTATTAAAGCTGATTCAAGTATTTTACTCATTGTAGACCAAGATATGATTACTGCTTTTGTTTTAACAATACTCAGTTAATAAGTGCCAAAGTTAAGCATTTTAAGACAGGAAGGTATGTAACACTTTATTTATAATTTGTTTTAATTGTAGGTACAGTTTATATTGGGTCGGTGGTGTAGCAGTCTAACGCGCTTATATTAATTTATAGGCAAGTTTATGATCGGAAACTGTCGGGCTTCGAATCCCAAACCAGACCATGTGGATTTTTAATTAAATTGTATGGTTCGGTATAGGATTTGATGTGTGCCGTATTAATAGAAATTTAATTTCTGTAGATATGACATGCAGATTATAAAATCGCTATGCATTACCATCTCAATGATGGTGGGTAAGGTTTTCCTCGCCTGTAAGTCAAATGGCACCATCAATCATCTTTAAGTCGCCCCGGAGCGCCACGGCAAATAATAATAATATCCGTCCCTTTCCCCACACAAGCACCTCCTGGCAGTGGAAGTTGTTACTATAACTGCAAAGGAACCCATAGTAGCGCCAGGAATTCTTATAGGTATTACCAAATTGTAATTTTTAATTGATTTGTTATTTAGATAATGACGATAAATTGAGCGTGACTGCAGCGGTAAGTCGTTCTTCCAAAATGAGTGGGGTCAGTGAAAAAACAATTTATACCATCAAGAAAGAGAAGAAACAAAACAATGGCGAATTGAAATCTCGGAATAAAAAAGCGGATAAAGCAGTCAAATTGTCGCTAGTTTACATATGATGAGAGTTTTAAGAGCTTATTGAGAGAAATTGTGTAAATTAATATTTTTTAAACATTTTGCCAACTTTGAATGCAATTTATGTTATATTTTGACCGAATGAGAATTTGCCATAGTTCTCTTTAATAATCCTATGTAGATTAATGAAAGATATTGGTTTTGAATACATGAAGCGTGGTCGTAAAAGTATAATCTTAGAACGAAACGACATAATTTATGGGCGGCACAGATATTTAAGAACCATTAAACAATGTCTCCAACAGAATTGTAACGTTATCTATTTAGATGAAACTTGGGTCAATGTGAGTCAAACTCTGCATAGTATGATAACATCATAAACAATCGTAGAGATGGTTTTGTAAAGGGTTTAACCACAGGCCTCAAGCACCTACACAAAGAGGTTCATATTTTGCTATTGTTCGTGCAGGATATGAAGGTGGATTTTTACTTGGCGCCGCGCGTGTTTTCTTAGCAAAAAAACGATTGCGATTATCATGGCCAAATGAACGTCGACTATTTTAAGCAAGGGTTTGAGGAGTCGCTGATTCCTAATTTACCCAAAAATGAACGAAAGAACGTTGTTGTTATGGATAACGCTTTGTATCATTCCTGTAAATTTAGTTTTCCAGCTATCCCATGGAACAAATAAAAATGACTGAAAAAAAATTTTCTTGGACGACTCTATTTTTTTGATATCATATATTATTATTTAATGCAAGAATTTTATCTTTTATTTACGTCAGAAGAAATTAAAGTATCATAAAGTTGGTCAGATAGGAAATGACTCATAATGTTATGCATAGATATCACATCCACACTTCATCACACATTCCTGTGATTAGACAATACTTGAGTGAGTTATCTTAATTATCGGGGTTTATTTGAATGCAAATCTCATCTCTGTGAAATATATAGAATATCTATTTATCATAAAAATTTGACGAGCCACGTGATAAATAAGTATTTATAAAAATATTATTAAATTAGTTTTATGAAATCACTTGGCCAGACTGAATCATTATTCGGAGAAATAATATTAATAAATAAAATTAAACAAATAAATTTATATTTTTTTATTTTAGAAATTTTTAAAAAAAAATTTAAATTGCATATATTACACATAACATTTCTCAAGATGGCTGTTTATTAGTTAGAAAATATAACTGCTTTAAGAACAGTTAGAGAGCAATCTAATCCAACAGTAAATTTATGGAATAAATGGCCGTGTTCATCGTCGTCGAACATGTTTTAAAAGCAAAGAAACACGTTTCATAAGCAGTTGGTATGACGCTGAACGATCATTTTTGTTTACGATTTCTTTTCTCGACCTCCAAGTCAAACAAATTGAATGACATTTGTTTGGCACATAGAAGGTTATGTGAATTGTTTTCCCTAAGATTTTTTAATAAATTTTGAGTTGAATTGATTTGTAGAGTGAATTTTGACAATTTTACGGCGAAAAAAACCTACAACTTGTATTATTTTGGATTGGAAAGTCATGATGTTTAATTTTTTATTGGGTCCATGGATCTTATATTCTACGTGCTTAGACTAATCAGTTTTTAGCAGTCATTTTATTACAGGTAAAATACATTTTATTTGACACAAGTAAAAACCTACTATAACCAGAGCTGTGGAGGATTTGAATCACATAAAATTCGAATCCTTTTTGAGGATCTGCGAGCAGTATTCGAATCTTTAAGAAAAAAAGGATCCGTGATCCGGATTCGCCGAGGAAATCCTTAAGGATTCGTATTCGAATCACCAATATTATTCTCGGATCCTTTTAGAGACCAAACTACGCTGGCGCGAACGGTTGACTCACGCTTTGACTTGTCGCAAAGTGAAATAGACTGAGACGAAAGTACGATTGTTATTATTTAGAAGAAAAAGAAAAAGAAGAAAATTAATGTCAAAGAAGGCAACAGAGCACTTAGACAATTATGAGTTGAAAACTATGCCATACTTTTAGGCTATTTTTATACCCTATTCAAAAACTTATCTGGTTCTCTGCTAGCTTCGAACGAACCCAGTAGAGCACCTCGGTTTTTTAAAGCTTTTTTTTTTCTAAAAATAACCACACTGCATTTTTAGGCTATTTTTAGGCTCTTGAAATATTATAAATCTTTACTAATAATGGTTATTTTCAAATAATAAAGGGTGCTTTGTTGGAACAAAGTTAGCATTTATTTTTATTTTATTTTTTTTTTCTGGAAACATCGACTTATGTCACATGTTTAAGCTATTTTAGGGTCTTAAAATATTATAAAACTTTTCGAAAAAAATAGTGTTTTTTGAAAAATACAAGGTGCTTTGTTGGAACAGACGTGCTGTGCTGGCTTTGTTTGAAGCTAGAAAGCACCCTTAATTTTTTTAAAATAATATTTTAAGAGCCTAAAAATAACCTAAAAATAGTGTCGTTGTTTTTGGAAAAAAACTTAAAAAACTGAGGTGCTCTGCTGACCCCGTTCGAAGCTAGCAGAGCACCTTGATTTTTTGCAAAAAACGAGTAGCATAAAAATAGCTTTAAAATACCTTAAAAATTTGGCATAGGTTTCAACTCAAAATTGCCTTCTTTGACATTACAAAACAGCAATGAATATCAAACATAAAAAATCCTAAAATTTATTACTCGCCTTTCTTCGTCAGGTGCAGTCTAACGATTATTTTTGTTTGCAGGTATAATCAACGCTTCTCTAAGGAACGGCTTTGAAATTTTGGTGCTATGTAAGGCCGACCAAAAGATTTTTATTTTATTGTTTGTTTACTTTGATATTTTTTGTAATTTTTTTATGGTTCATATTTATAGAAAAAAATAAGTTTTTTTTCAACATATTCTTGTATCAATCATTTGTATGAAAGTCATAGTCCATAATAGATACATAGTTGATATTGATATTAGATTCAAAAGCATACATAATACCATGGTATGACACTGACAGTGATTCGTATTCGTGATCCGAAAAAATGGATTCGAATCACTTGATTCGAATCACATCTCGTAATTCGGATTCGTGATTCGAATCAATTTTTTGATGATTCGTCCCAGCTTTGACTGTAACTAGATCATACCCACTTTGAAGAGCATAATGAGAAGGCTATTTATTGTGTTTAATCAACTGTCTGGTCTGCACCGATAAATTAAAGTAAAGGAATTCATGATACCTACTAATAACATACATCTCAAAAAGTGATCTTTTTACATGTAACAAGGATACACAAAAGTGTATAATAATAATAATAATAATAATAATAATAATAATAATAATAATAATAAAGACATAAAGTATGATTTTCTTATTTTTAGGGAAACCGAGTTCCTTCGAAGTTAGTAATCATTTAAACTAGACTCCAGCCCAGAACATGAGGCATATATCTCAAACCAGTTCAAAACTAAAGTGTGATATTGACAGAAAAAATTGGGTCGAAAAAAGGAGAAAGATATAAAAATGAAAATCAACCTGAAGTCAACTTTTATTTTTGAGTCATACCCAACAGCATATGTCCCGCTTTAGGCGAGACAAACCCATTTTCAAATTATGTGTACCTTTGTCCCCAAAGAATGCAAGAATATCCCGAATTAAGTGAGAGCACTTTAAAAATTACTTTTTAAAAAACGAAAATTTTTATAAGAAACCATTATTGAGCGAAAGCTAACAATGATCTAATATTTTCTAGTTTTGACTAATATTTATAACTTTAGTGAGTGCAACGTTAACATTATTCTTGTATTAGTCGGCGGGATTGTTTCCATAACTCCCGCTTTAAAAGAAAACGTGATCTGATGCAAAGCATTTTATCAAAATAGGGTGTTATATTAGTCCAGGATCCGTATGTAAGGTTGACCTTCACCCATCTGTTTACCGGATGAAAGTTTTTTTTTTATTAAATAAAATATGTTTTTAAATATATCGCAAATGGGTTGCCTAAGAAAATACGGTTACGGCCATTTTTTACTTTCCTCTCTGTGTACAGATAAGGAAAGTATAGGAATCATGATAAAAGTTGTTTATGATGTCATTCTCTATTATTTTGTTTCTATACATGATTTTCCCAAAATGGACCAAATTTGAGATATTTGATGAAAAACGGATGAAGAGAAAAACACCAAATTTTGAACTTAAGCTTTAATCTATCCTGCGATGAGCTGATTAAAGTTTGGGCACAGTCAAAGCATTTTAGGAATACTTTACAGGGTGTCGTTTTTTTTACTTTAAGAAAATAAATAGTGTGGACCGAATTTTTTTAGGCAACCCATTTGTGGTATATTTAAAAACATATTTTATTTAATAAAAAAAACTTTCATCTGGTAAACAGATGGGTGAAGGTCCACCTTATTTCGGATCTTAGACTATATAAATATGGGCTAGTGAAAAAACTTACTTAATTTGAAGTATCAGTATTGAAAGCCAAGCATAACATGAACAAGTCACGTCAACAGTTCTATTCCTATTTAAAAACTAAAATATAGAAAACCAGGCCACTAAGCAAGTTCTATTTCACTTTTATAATTTTTAATAAATAAACAAAATATGGTATTTCACTTATTTTTAATATATTTTTTTAATTATATTATTGTTTTACTTTTACTAAATACAATTTTACTGTTGTCATTTTACATTAAAAATAATAAAAAATTGCTGGTATGCCTATTAAAATTTACAGGCTTCTTGCTGTGAGGTAAGAAATGATAATGTTTTATTACAAAAATGAAAATAATAATCCCTATCTAATGCTTTACTTATTTTTTTACAAAGTATTCTTTATGTAGGTTCTTTGGTAATTGCTAATATTCATTATGAGTGAATTCTTTTTATGTATTAATAAAATTTGTCTAGTATTATAGTTATACATACCTTGTCGACAAACTACATACATTAATTCTTTTATAGGAATGATATGGGTTGTATTGAATATTAATAAATATACAAATTTAATGTATTTATACAGATCGACTTATTAAACTTAGCAAAAATTATTTGAAATGTATATATAGTAATAAGGTATTTTTTTATCCATTTTTTTTGTCCATTTGCCTACGTAAATCTTCGAGATATATCCAGATAACTTTGGCCAGACTTAGGCCGATTTTTCGAGCGTTGCCAGACTTATGCCGACCCCATATGTTTTTCATGTTCAAACATTTCAAATGAATGTGAGTAATAATTTCGAAAATAAAATGTCATACTTTTATTATTTATTTTTTAATGCCCTATATACATTACATGACAACAACAAAAAACATCGGCAGGTACATGAAATGCATAATTTTCCTAATTGCATATATAGCAGCAACATGGACTACAAACTTCACTGTTACCATCCATGCATGTACCTACAATGAGCATTTCCCATCGATGGATGTTTTACCTGAAATAAAAAAATTATATTACAAAAAAGAATCAATTTATGTACCTACATATATTTCCCTTTAAACTAATTACTAATAAAAATTTCCAAAAAGTAGTTTAAAGATTTACAACAAAAAATAAGTTCAGGCAATTTAATTTCGGAAATTTACATATTTTAAATGATAAATTTAATGATTGGATATTTAAATTATCAGACAAGTTCAACTTGAATAAATAGAATATACTCACTTTTCCAACCAGAATATGAAAATTATTTCGGTGCAGTTTTGAATAATAACTATGTACTATATGTATGTTATATTATCCATATTCCTTACTGGTGTAATCCCATTAACGTGCAAATGAAATAATTTAAGCGTACGTGTAGGTATCTACATCTGGAATTAATTTTATTTTCTTCAAACAGGTACCTCCATAAATAATATGTTATATTAAACTACAACTTACGAATCAACTCTATTAGAGTATAAAAACCTCATGGTATAAAAAATAAATAACAACTTTATAAATAAATATAAATAAACAAATACAGAACTTAACAAAATGTCAAAATACGGATTTGACAGAGGTTGAAGGTCAATTTTATGCTTTTAAAGCATAAAAGCAAGTTTATTTTCGCTTTTATGATTATTCAAAAGTGCTGCAGCGGTTGACAGTTCATCGTCACCGCTTACTCAGCATTACATGTTTGACGACGATGAACACGACCAATGTACCTATCTGTATTATTTAAAATGCGTTCTAGGGATGTATTCGAAGATAAGTATTACGAAATTAGTCGGTACAGATAATTTCATCGTCATTTGTAGCAGACTGTATCACGGAAACGCCATAGCCGAGTTTTAAAAATGAAGAACATTCTGACAGTTCATTATTTTTTGTATAAATTGCTTTATGTGATGTTCAGTAAAAAGTCATTTTTCAGTGAGAGAACAAAATGTAAAAATGTAAATTATTAACTGCCCTCACCTGTTGCAATAGTAATTTCAGAACTTTTATTGTAATCACTTTTAGAAGTTTTGGTTGATATCTCGGGACATATTTGACAGTTTTGCATTTTTTTATGTAGAAAAAAAAAAATACAGGGTATTTTCAAACGAAACACAAATTTGAAAAAGCAAACCTCACTTATCCTTAGAATATGAGGAGTCCAAAAAAGTCCCGGGACTAGCCATTATATCAAAAAACAGCTTACAGTTAAATGTTAAAAAAACACAAAGAGAAACAATTTTAACTCATAATTTAGTATCGAGTAGGCCCACTTCGTACTCGCAAAAGTTCTGCTGTTCTTCTCGGCATACTGTCCACCAAGTTTGTAATAAACTCTTGAGAAATAGCTTCCCGACCTCTCTAACTGCAATTGTCAATTCTTCAAAATTTTGTAATTCTTGCTCTCTTTTTGATTTAGTTTTAGTTTCATTCTGCTCCACACGTGTTCAATTACATACATATCCGGTGACCTAACAGGCCAATTCATTCGCTCGACACCATTCTCTCTCAGACATTCTTGGACAATTCGAGCCCTGTATGCAGGAGCATTATCATTCACCAGAATAAAATCTTCGCCGAAGTTCTGAGCAAAGGGACCGACAATCTCATTCACACACAAATCACGATACCTAACGCCATTCATACTTTGTCCAATCAAAACTACAAAATCGTTTTGCATTCCTCATTACTTCACCCCATACAGTCACACTTTCTCCTCCAAACGGGCACTCTAGCTTCCATATTTTCTTCAATGTACTGCTCATTCTTTTCTCTCCAAACTAACATTCGACCATCCGTTCTATACAGTGCAAAGCGTTTGAGCCCATATCCTTCGAGACTGAAGAGAACGACATGCAGCACGTCTTTTGGCATTTAAATTTCGCTCGTGCACACGGTCTCTGATTGTAGTTATCAAAACTATCGTTCCCGTTGTCTCTTGTAGTCTCGCCTTTATTTATGTCGCATCTAGAGTTCTTCTCCGCCTGACAGATAGGTTCATCAAACGATCTTCCCTAGGAGACGTACTTCTTTTGCGACCGCATTGCCAAATTTTTCCATATACGGGAGTAGTGATGAGCAAAACAAGACCAAGACCGGGTTGGTCTTGGTCTTGCACACTCGGTTTTGGTCTTTCTTGCAAGCCTTCAGCTGCTCTAGACCTTGGCCTTGGTCTTGCACAGCTAGGTCTTGATCTTGGTTTTGGTCTTGCTGCAAGAGTCTTGCGAGTCTGGCATTTTTTGGTAAATTTTAAATACTGCTACTTTGTACATAAAAAACGTGTTGTTGTTCTGTGAATTATTGTATTTTACAACATGTTCCCGCACCGAAAAGAGTTTTTATGATATCACCTAAGTGTTATCTATTTGTAGTCAATAATTATTGCCATTAGAGGTTTAATGCACATTATAAAAACAGGAACTACTACGCAAACAGTAAATAGGTATAGTTATCTTCTAAAGCTTGTGGTTAGTAATTGTAAATAAACCACATATATTTTTTATTTAAACCTTTTTTATTAAACGTTTCCAAAAATAAATAATACAATAAAAATAGATTATTGATAATAATCGATTAATCAAAAATAATCGATTACTTAAAAAGTCGATTAACTGATAAATCGATTTTCAAAAAAAAAACAGAATGATCGACTATTTTAAATAATCGATTATTTTCGATCAATCGATTATTATCAATAATCTATTTTTATTGTATTTCCTTTAAAATCGATAATTCGATTATCTTTGAAATACCAAAAATAATAGATTATTCCTAAATAATCGTCTGTCGAAAATAACTAGGTAATTATTTCAGAAGCCGATTCTACGATAAATCGATTTTCCAAAAAATAACCGAATTATCGATTATTTTCTAATAGTCCATTTTTTTCGTCCATTGAAACAGATTATTTGACAATCTTTGAAAAATCGAAAATAATCAATTAATCAAAAATAATCGAATAATTAAAAGTCGATTAACTGATAAATCAATTTTCAAAAAAAACAAAATTATCGAATATTTTAAATAATTGATTATTTTTCATCGATCGATTATTATCAATAATCTACTTTATTGTATTTCCTTTAGAATCGATAATTCGATTATCTTTGAAATATCGAAAATAATGGATAATTTCAAAATAATCGCCTAATCGAAAATAACCAATTAATTAAGCCGATTCTATGATAAATCGATTATTATCAATAATCTTTTTTATTGTATTTCCTTAAAATCGATAATTCGATCATCTTTGAAATACCGAAAATAATCGATAATTCCAAAATAATCGCCTAATCGAAAATAACCAATTAATTAAGAAGCCGATTCTATGATAAATCGATTTTCCAAAAAATAAAACAAATTATCGATTATTTTCTAATAATCCTTTTTTTAATATTTCCTTTAAAATTGATTATTCGAATATCAAAAATAATCGATTATTAAAAAGCTGATTAACCAATAAATCGATAATTTTAAAAAATACCTAAAATATCGGTTATATAAAATAACCGATTATATTCAATCGAATAATGAAAAAACCGATTGAACGAAAATCGATTATTTTGAATAAATCTACTTTTTTTGTATTTAAAAAAACAAAAATAATTTATTAAAAACAGCGGATAAATCGATTTTCATAAAAAAATATCAGAATTATCGATAAATCGATTATTTTTGTAACCCCTATCGGTCTTTTGCTTTTATCCGAGCGTTTAGCTCAAAAATTTAGAGATTCGGATTTTTTGATCCCGTTATCTTTGAAACCGCATTCGATTGTATAATAAATAATAAATATTGCTAAATTTTGGATTTTTTTAGTAAACGAAAATTTTGTTCGAGTTGTTTAGGGGTTTGTAATGTAACATTTTATTAATGTGACCAACTCCCGTAACTTTAGTATTTTTTTGCTTATACTAGATCATATGGTGCGTTTTACTTAAATTACTGCTGAAAACGAATATGTTCATAACATTAGTACTTGTATTATAAGTACATACATTTTTTCAAGATACATCGTGGCATTTTGAACTTGAAATTGATTAACTAGAGCACTTTAAATTGCTAAAATACCAACAAATAAATCAAAAAACATCTGTCAATGGTGATTAAACTCAGGTGGAGGTGATCGATGAATGGAAAAATCGGAGCAATTCGGGTGGCGTCGTGCAAACAATGATTTTCAATTGGTGGGTTACTTTGGGTTAAAATAGACAACATGCGCAGTGTGCAATGTTACATCTTCGGTCTCTTTAATCTAAGGAATTACCTAAATAGTTATCATTTTTAACTCTATGTTCATTTAGAGCAAGTTCTAAATCGTCTTAACTAGACGATAAGTTGAGAGAAAATCATCACCTTTTTCATCACTCATAATTAAATTATCTAAGAACAAACATAATTAAGCAGAAAACCTGCAAAACAATTTAATTTAAAAACGTAAACACCACCAAGTATTAAACGTCAAATCCAAACAAAAAAGACGGGCCTTGTTCATTTCAGTGTACGCAGTGCGCATGTCAACCTACGCGATACCAACTTTTAGTTTGGTATCGAAAGGATCGTACAAAAACCGATTCCCGAACGGTTCCATGTTTGGTTGGAACGGTAACCGGACGGTACAATGAATCGTCAATTCTCGGATGGAACGCACGTTATTTACTGCGCATGACGATGACCGTACGATGTACAGTTTTCTGTTGGATTGAAACAAACCCATTGTTTAATGCCGCACCGCTGTGCCGGTCGGAGTGGGGGGTGTTAGGTTTTTTTCGTTACGCCTTACGGAATTTCTTGATTCGGTCGCCGCGTTCAAAGCCCGCGATAGAAGCTATGCAATAGCTTAAAAAAAAATAAAAAATTGATATCTGCAAATTGATAAAATTTAATATTCATTTCTAATTTTTATTTAAAAAACTAGGGTGTAACAAAAAAGTTCAAAGACTAAAGATTATTAGGGTGTTTCTTTTAAATACTTCAGCAAAAAATGAAATTATACTGATGACAAATAACTAAGATAACTTAAGGATAATTTTGCTGCGGAGAGTTAACTAATACTTTATATAACTTTAACAGAACATATAAATCTGTACGGAACAATAATATATAACCTATAGAATTCATTTACTTAAACACGTTCAGTTTATAATGCGACATTGTTGGTTGGAGTGTTTTACTTTAATATTTTTTAATAAAACATTACTCGCAGAAAAAGTACAGTGTACTACTTAAGTGAAATAAGAAGTTCGCGCTTGTTTTACACTATACTATTTCACATAATTCAACACCTATCCAGAAAAACCTAATTTATATAAAGCACGATATGCACAGTTCCCAATCATTTATGCAGATTGTGCTACAAATCAAATTATTTCACACCGGCACCGGTACATGAACGCATATAAATATTGATAGGATTTTATAATAGTAAGCCAATCTAAGCACATTCTAAATAATCGCAGACCATGGTTATTCCTCATTTGCGCAATTTTCAGGCGTCTGCTGGGTCACGATTTCATGATCGCGTATTTTATACAGGGCGTCAAGTTATTTAAGAGGTACGTATTTATTGTCCTTGTGAGATTGCAAGTGACACAGAAAAATTATTTGTCTTTTCCTGGTTCTTGTTCTTAATTTATACATTGTACATAAAAAAATGAAGGGTGTATCGTAATGGAAATTACTTTTTGAATGAATAATACTTATTTAAATAATTTGAATTATAAATTTATGATCAAAGTATCTTTTAAATGTTGACCATCTACCATCTTGTTACAGCCATTGCTACAATTATGACCTCAATCTAGCAAAGCCACGTGGACATATATCGCAAAGGATGTACGATGTTCCGAATATAGTCTCGCATACGTTGTTTTAATTGCTCTATATTTGCTGGAGGATCAGTGAAAACCCCGCCTCGGTGCGAACCACAATCTTTAGGTAACTCAATCCCCACAAAAAAATTCTTCAGCTCTTGTTGGAACAAGTATTGTAACCAACAAAATTTTGCAATGCTGACCAAAAAATTTCGAACTATATCGCATATCATACTCGGTACAGTTACAGTGAGTCCAGCTCATACAAGATCCTTAAGAACAGTGGAGAGTGAACGTAGACCCTCCTATTGCAGGAGTTAAAGTTGGAAAGACTTTATACACATAAATAGCTGTTGAAAGTTTGTAAAATTATGGATAATATAGTACATGTTCGACGTGGTTTGACGTTTACCCCTTTCTACCCACCAAAAGCCAACTTCTGCCTCTTCTATAGCCAGACATGCTTCAAAAATAGACTTATATCGTTGCTTCTTTTCAACTCTAAAGTTATTGAAACGTGTATGAGAAATCGATTCATCACTCAAACATCAAGATTCTTTCCTATCGGTTTCAAAAGACATTGGAAAAATGTTGTTCTTAGTGATGCTCTAGCAATATGAAACTGAAATATTACTTTTTGCTAAAATATTTACTCTTATACTTGTTTATTGGTACTGCTAGTCTTTTTTCCATCATTGTAAATATTATTAAATTGTATGACTCGCATAGCAAAACCTCAGAGTCTAATATATTTTTTATATTTTAGAATAAATTAAATAAAAATACAGATACATAAGAAATGTACAGTAAACGCCAAATCTAAAGAACCAGCGCAAATGCTCAAGTTCGTTTACTTAAAAATCGCCACGCCCATTCACAATTTGAACCTTGTCCTTGCTTACGGTCAGTAGCGTAACGACTAGATCATTGTTTGTTTCTTGTTTCTGTGTTTTGGTTAAAGTGACTGGTTTTATTTTTGATAATGTCTTCTATTGTGTGTGAAAAAAAGAGCATATTTGTTATTAACGGACAAAGTCGTGAAGTAATATAGAATGTTTTTAAATATTTTGACGCAACAGAAAAGGAAGGTGTTACTTTAGATGATATCAAACTTCAAACTGCACAAGCAACAGGTAAACATACTCTGTAGTTTATTTGCAATTAAACTTGCGTAGTTTTCCATCTTTTCTTGTATTTTACACTCAAATCTATACATTTAATTTTTGATTAATATTTAATATTTAAATTTTTAAAATTTATCTTCTGTTCCTAAAAATGTTTGTTTCTTAATAAATGTAAAAAAAAACCTAATCTTCCACCTAATTCAGTAATTGTTTGTGATAATGCTAGTTATTACAATGTACAGACAAATCGAGCACCTAATTCCAATTCTTGGAAGAATGATATGATCGAATGGTTGACAAAATACAACATACCTTTTAATCCAACAAGTTTGAAACCAGAGTTCTATGAACTGATTAAATCTCATAAGAACCAACATGTAACATATGCATTTGATGAGTTGTGTCGAGAATACGGCCACACCGCTTTACGGTTACCCCCATATCACCCCGACTTGAATCCTATCGAATTGATTTGGGCAACTGTTAAGAATAATGTCAGTCAAAGGAATGTTACCTTTAAATTAGAAGACATTAAACAATTAGCAGAAGAAGAATTTAACAAAATCGGTATGGAGGAATGGAAAAAGAGATGCGATCATGTTATAAAGGTAGAAGATAAATATTTTAAAAGAGAAATAATATCTTCATACACATATTATTTCCTATTTTGTTTATAAAAAAATTAATGTCAGTTAAAATACAAAATACTAGACCACCAGAGCTCTCCTTAAGCCTGTTTTCGCGATACACTATCTGTAGGTTTTAAATATTTTTATTACAGCCTGATTTTTAAATAAAAAATTGGAACTAAAATTAAATTTTGTTAATTTGCAAATATCAATTTCATATAAAATTAACTACAATGCTTTATCAGTAGTGGTAAGTATTTAATACCATTCCATTTTAATTTCTTGATAGTTTCGGCCTTTACTTGATGAAAATCCATATTATTAAAATGAGAAAAACCAAACATGGTAGATTTTCACTTTTATTTCAAGAAATAAAAATTAAAAATTGCACGACAATTGTTTCTAAGTACAACTTCTTCTTCAACTGTGATTAATTTACATTTCTAATATATATACAAAATAAACTAATTACCTAAAGTAGGTACTTAACACATTGACGGACGTGTCTGCAATTACAGACACATGTGTAGGGACAGGACTGCGATAGCAGACGATTACTAGACCACTGAAAATGCCGCGTCTGGTATAGAAGTCGCAATGCCCATAAGGAATACATAAAAGGCGTAGGCGAGTGTCCCTATACATCAAGTTTGTTAACAGGGAAGTGTCCCATGAAGGCATTTGATATGACCTTCAGACCACTCTGCTACTCCCACTTACTTTCACACTTGTCTCGTCACGTCTGCGGAAGCAGTCAGTCGCACAGAACAATTACTTTTAGAATGGAAACTGCAATGTTAAAATTTGAGACAGTTTTGTAACACCCGGTGAGCGTTCTTTGAACTATTTGGCGGAAGTGGCGCCATCTCGCGGTCACTTTAGTTAACACAAAACGCGGGAACATTCAAAATGGTCCTTCAATATTTAGTTTAAAAGTGGTAGTCAAATTAAGATTTGTTCATACAAACTCCTTTTTTACGTTTATTGTAGCAATAAAATTATATTTGTTACAATAAAGCAAAAAATGAGTAGTATGAACCAATCCTAACTTGACTACAAGTTAAAATATTTTTACAAAAAATTAAAAAGCATGATCAACAAAATTAATTTATTAAAACAAAAAAAACATACAAAATAGAATAATTAAATGTAGCGTGTTAATTAGCTGGAAAGTTAAGTCATTGTCCACAGAGGTTGAAGAGTTTTATCTAAAACAAAAAATAAATATTAATCAACTTATAAATCAAGAAGGGTACAGGAAGAAAAAAGCAGCTAAGCCACATTTTTATCAAAATTGAACTGGTCCGCCCTATTTTGTAAAATACCAGTATTAGCAAATGCAAAACAGTGCATTTAAAATTATGTCCAAGGACTTTCCTACTGTTTGTTTGTCATTTTCAGTATTTAGAATAAAAATTACAACTGTCTGGTAAATTAAGTGGTAAACTACAATATAATCAGGCAACATTTAAACAAAGTAACATCTTTTTGTAATCAATTACCTTAAAGTATCAAAAGTTTGTATTTAGTCAGTCTAAATTAAATTTGGTTTTCTGAACATTTTGGTAATTGTGACTAGGCCCCTTTTTTTCCTGAACCCTTCAAATCTGTTGGGGAGCACAGAAAGTGAGGCATAAATAAAAGAAAGGTATACTGACCATTACTTCCCGGACTAGGCTATTTTGTCTTCCACAATCCAATATTGCCATTCCAAACGGCTTGAAGAAAGTTTGTACTAGAACAAATAAAAAACAGTAAAAGTAACAATCTGAACTAAATCAATATAAAAATCAAATATGAGGCATGAATACAAAAAGTACAGTGACTATTACTTCCCTGACTAGGCTGTTTTTGTCTTCAATGATGCAATACTGCCACTCCAAACGGCTTGAAAAAGTTTGTACTAGAACAAATAAAAATACAGTTAGATCGCTGCGTGCACCAAGAACTTTAAATATATATTCAAAATGTTTATCACATACTAAATAGTTTTTACAAATTTGTTGTTTTATTGAAAAATGGACTGCGAACACCCAATACTCAAATTTGAAATAAATCGTTATTAGGATTTCAGAGTGTTTACAAAACAATTTGGCATACAACAATACGATATATTACAGCTTTTATAACTAAAAATTACCACAAAAATTTAAAATAAGCTCAATCGTCAGCAAGATCAAGTAAACAAATTGAACATTTAAAACACAATTGAACAAGACCAAGTTGACAATACAATGAACAATTATTTACAAAATACTTACTATTTATTCATCCAGGATCCAGAGAACACCCAAATACAAACAAATAATAATTATTGACAATATGATATTAGGCATTCCAAACTGAATGACTACCAGTGGGTTTTGACAGGTTATGATGTGGCAAAGTTATGGCAACTCTGTACGCCTGGTGATTTGACAAGGTGAGTGAAATAGATAGTTACATAGATTGATCATCCCTATTTTTTAAAATAAACATAAGCTTATGCCTTGAAGTAAAAATATAAGCAATTATTATGTTTTAAATATCTAAAGTCTGAAAATTGGTTTTAAAACACATTTTTGCTAAACTGATTCAAATTAATAAATATTTGCCAGGCAATATGGCTGCTCGCAAACGACCAGCTTTGAGCAATGTATATAACATATATGTATCATTGACCCTGTTAATGACAACATAACAACAAGGTTGCCATATCTAAACTGTCAGTACCCACTGGTAGCCATTTGGACAGGTCGTTGGAATGCCTAATTGATAATCACAAAAAATACAGGTAAAATGGCAAATGTCATTCACCGCGAGGTAATCGATAATGGATGCATGACAAATGACATTCCCACTCTTTCCACCATCAATTGTAGATTTCTGTAAATTGTTGTGTACAGCGCCATCTAGAATCTGTTCCTTGAAACAAAAATATAGTTTCAGCTCGGGCTATACTAGTTACCGATACCTGGTCAGTCGTCCCATAACGTTTGTACAGTGAGGTTATTTGTTGTGACTATAAATAATTCCATACGTTTCGAGTACGTTTGAAGATCCTTCGTAGAATTATTATTTTTGGCTGCAGCAGTAAGTACATTTAGCTGTTTAGTTATTTATTGTTTTCAAGAACTTCACGTATTTTCACTGTAAAGTAATCATTCTTCCAGGCCCTGAAAGAAAAGGAGCCCAAAGAGGAAGCCAGATTAGTAAGGCTTTATGATGAAGTTGACACTGAAATAGAAGACAACAATGATGAAAACGAAATCGACAGTGCTAGCGATGACGATCCATATGCTGGATCAGATGATAGAGACTTGGAATATTCTCCGACAAATGATAGTTCTGATTCATCTGACGAGCCTAACCTCAATCCAACTCCACCAACTGCCGTAAATCCTATCGTAAATCAAACTAATGTAACAGATGCAGAAGGTTCTAGTTCTGATGAAAGTGATGATTGGGAAGAGACTTATGATGATATACCAGACTTCCAGTTTGATCATGCTGCTTCAGGGGTAAAATTACATTTTGACCATGAACCTCTACCTCTAGAAGTTTTCAAGTCGCTTTGGACTGACGACGTAATGGATCTGATCGTAAATTGGACAAATGAATATGGTGAGAAACTGGAAACATCAAATCGCCCCAAACCTAAACATTCCAGAACAACTAGCTTCGTTCTAACTACCAAAGAAGAACTTTACAAATTTATTGGAATCTCTATTAGAAGGACAGATTCGATTCCCAATTCTGCGAAAACTTTTCTCATATGATCCATTATACTACCATCCTGTGTTTTCCTATGTTATGTCAGGACGCCGATATGAACAGCTGCTTAGATGTTTCAACTGCACCAATGACAGAGACAATACTGATAGACTCAATAAAATAAGTGAATTATTGAAGATTTTGCTTGGTAACTATCATAGTGCTTACACTCCCGAAGAAGCCTTGTCACTAGATGAGTCACTATTGCTACATAGAGGGAGGCTGAGCTTTAGGCAATACATAAATGGAAAAAAAGCATGGAATTAAGTTTTACGAGCTATGCACAACAAAAGGTTATACTTGCAACATCGACATCTATAAAGGTAAACAAGCAGAAGAAGCAAATATGACAAAGTTACAGACTCTCGTGTTCAGGCTTCTATCCCCTTTCTTAGACAAGGGACATCACGCTATTATGGACAACTATTATAACAGCGTTCCTCTAACAAACAAATTACTTGATCTGAAAACTCATATAACAGGAACCCTTAGGTCAAATCGCAGAGGAAATCCTAAAGAAATTACCACTAAAAAACTCCAGAGAGGTGAGCATAAATGGTTGCGAAAGGGGAAAGTGTATGTGTCCAAATGGAAAGATAAGCGGGAGGTACTGATGATTACCTCCAAATTTCATCCAGAAATGATTCAGACAACCAATTCTCATAACCAAACTAAAATTAAACCAAAAGAAGTCTCTGAATACAACCTAAATATGGCAGGGGGCGACAGAAGTGACCAGCTGACGTCTTATTACAGCTGTCCACGAAAATCGATTCGCTGGTACAAGAAGGTGATGTTTCATCTAATATATGTTTCTGTTGTCAACAGTTTCCTTCTTTATCGGGAAATTACCAAATCGAAAATGAACCTCCTTAGTTTTCGAGAGGCTATCATAAAGGGTCTACTTGAAATTTCAGCAAATGTAAAAGATGGGCGGAAACTAGTCAAGCGTGGGGCGATAAATAATCCCAGAGAATGTTCAAAACCATCCCTTATTGGACCTCAATTAGCTTTACAACATATTTTGGAAAAAATTCCCTTGCCTGAAGGTTACAGCAGAAAAAGTTACTTTTTGAGATGTCGCCAATGTTCGAAAAATGGGAAAAGGGGACAGACATCATGGCGGTGTTCTGCATGCGAAGATAAGCCACCCTTGCAAATTTTCACTCATAATAGGTTTTTCCACGAATATTTTTCTATAATTTGACGTTTTATTTTTGCATTATATGTTTTTTTTAAGGTTTTTCTAAGAAAATGTGCCTTGTTTATTTATGTAATAATTTTATAATAAAATCTATAAAAATGTTCGCAGTTTTTTCTCTATTTAGTCAACATTTGTTCTTACTACTACACGTCTGCAATAGCAGTTGTGTGTCCTAGCACATACAACATGTTTTAAAGTGTATTTCTGAAAAAAGGGAACTTTGGTTTTCACTGTATAAATGTGTAGATTTTAGTAACCACTCTAATTAAATTTTTTCAAGTAGTACTTTAACGAAAGACCAACGTCATTAATGATGTACAACATAATTTGTATTAAAAATACTATATGCTTCCATTTATCAATATTGAAAAATCAATTAGAAGTGTTTTTAAAAATTGGAATGATAATACAAATTTAGGAGATTGTAAACAATTCAAAACGATAACCATGCGAATCATAGCTGCATCAAGAGAAATATTTATATTTCGTCAGAAAATATACTCAAGAAGAATAAACAGATGTAATCGTTATTAAGATAACAGAACAATATATTGTTATAATTTTCGAGATTACCTTCAAAAAAATTATCTTAAAAATTAATGAAATTTTTTAAATATGTATATCAAAATATATGACTAATTATTTCTGTGCTCTATAGCATTTCCCTAGCTTCTTCTAAGTCTTTGGGCCCTTTTTTTTGTTATCTTGTTTCCACTAAATGAGTTGCGTTTATTTATTCTTGTATTTACATTTTTTACACGTGTCCGAACAGAAGAAGCTTTTTACCATATTTAGATTTATTCTACAAATAGTTTATTACAAATTTATAACCACTTTTTCATTTAAATGTGTTGCTGTCTCGTAAAACCGTTGGTGACACAAAGTTCATTAAAGGGGGGAAATATTTTATATTTTGAAGCCCAAGGAGGTTTAGAAAACCAAAATATCAGCGCCCGTTTCCGAGATATTCTGTGAAAAACTTTTAATACACGTTTAATCTAAAATACAATGATGTAAAAAAATGTTGTGATTAGTCATTTTTTTTTAAATCATCAGGTAATTGAACAATGAACATAGCATATTTCGTTAATTTTATTTCTGTAGTATAAATTTCAGTAAAGTTTTCGATTTAACTTTCGTGAGTGTAAAAAAATATTTTAACAGTGACATCCCATGCAACATCATGCCGTCATTATGACGTGATTTTTTGATGACGTGAAAATAACGTGAGAATGTCACAGCGAACTGACGTCATTCCATATCGTCATTTTGACAAATCGATATCACGTTAAAGTAACGTGTATATCAGGTGTCCTAGGCTAGGCAAATTGATGTCATTATCACGAATCTACCTAACGTCAAAGTGACGTCTATATTGGGTGTCCCAAGGTTGGATGGAATTATTAAAAATACTAATCCGAAAAATACATGAAAAATATATTATAAAAAATAAATTACACTGGTAAATAAAAAAGTCATGTGCAAGAAACCAAAAGGAATAAATTGACAAAATAATATTAGAGGAACTGACACAACATACCTAAAATTGTAGATTTGATTTTAATTGGGGGTGGGCAAGCATGCTTTACGATTTCATTGAATGACAGCTTTCTAGTTGGCACCTGTTTTCTTTTAGTAGGTACTTTATCAGCCTCGGAATGTAGATCTGAGGTAACTTTGACTTTTTTTAATTTGGTACATTACTTATCATTATCATCTAAAATAAAAGAACTATTAAAATACATACCACTGAAAATTCTTAAAGATAGAACGTAAATTGTGTATCTAGTTGTAAAATTTGAGGGGATTACTTCACCGGAGATTGAGGTAGTAGCCCCAAAAACTACCTTCTCAGAGGTATACATATAGTCTGAGTTTATAATAAAAGTTATTAAAAAAAAGATCATATATTCTGTGAGACGATAAAAGGTATCTAAATCAAGTGACCCCCTACAAATCTTTTATTTTTAAATAAACTATTAAAAAATACCCTGAAAGAACTCATAATTAAAAAATAAAAGTATAACATTACTCACCAGTCTTATATTATATTTCTTTATATATTTCTTTATAAAGGCGGCCAAGACTTGTTTTTTAAGCAGCATCAGCCATTTTCTGCTCACCTCACAACCGCCAGACCGTCATCATCCGGCTTTTTAAACTCAACAATGCCATACATTTGTAAAACACCAAATTCGGTTTAATATACTTTATTATTTTGTCACATTCTATTTTTTACCTTTTTCTAAAACATCTTATCAAATAAAGTACAATTTAAAAATGCACCACGTTCACGAGGTCACGGCTGTCACAAGAATTATGAAGATGGAGGAAACAGGAAACAACAATGACAATTGACATATGACATTGCCAGAAATAACGAAAAAATAACGTAATTAAGACGAATTCTAAGTGACGTCTATTCTTTGTCATCAATGCGACGTCAAATACACGTTACTGATTAAGATATTGTATTTCGGATAAATTAATACCAAAAAAATTACGTCATAATGACGAGTCTGTCTTGACGTCTAATTAACGTAATAAAAACGACGTCAAACTAACGTCATTAATTGGGATAGTAACGTTTCTGACGAGTAAACCCAAAAAAATCACGTTATAATGACGGCACTTTGCTGCTTGGGATAATTATAAAAATGGCATCGCAAAATATTAAAAAAATTAATAAATTAACGAATAGGTATACAAAAACGATAAAATTTAAAAAATAGAGGAGGAAACCACATCATGAAAAATCCAGTTGCGACTGATATTTTAGAAAGAAGTCATACGATTGAATATTAGTCGCCGTAGCTATAATCATAGATTAGGGTAAAGTGAATAGATGGGAAACTTAATGGTAACATTCTGAGGTATGTGTTGCGATCTATCAAATTGAAGTGGTACTAAAATTTAATATGGCCACAACGAGCAGGCTTTTTGAAATTTAACTTTGTGGTAGCTGGGCAAAAATGTAATGAAGAAAATCAAACAAAAAAAAAATAAATTGGAAAAATATTTGACTAGTTTTAAATCATAAAACAACCATATTGACTGTTTTGTGAATTAAAATTAGTCAAATATTTTGCCAATTTATATTTGTGTTTGATTTTACTTCATTATATTTTTGCATTAATTTCAAACTTGAAATAAAATGCAATTTATTTTATTTTATTTTTTTTATTACAGTAAATTAACACCGCATCATATAATTTGTGTATTTAAACATGGAAATAATCAATGCAAATATGCATTTACACCATTTAAATAATTAAATATATATAAAACAAACCTATCAAAAATGTTTTCTGTAACAAAATCGGCATATATAACTGCTTTATAAAAGTTTTGCGACTTGGAGTGCCAATGTGGCAAATAAGTTTGAAAAAATTGAAGTTGAAGCATCATCCTTTTGGTGTCTTACTATCAAGGCGGATTTGAGTGTGGATAAAATTTGCCATGCGCTTATTGAGTCGACTAGTTAGGTTGAGAAGCATTTCTTCATTCGATAATTATTTTATTGATTTATTTGTACAGCACTTGAAGTTATCAAATTCTTATTCATCATCTGGGCACTGTGATAAATGAATTTAACTTTCGAGAATAAAATAAACTTACAAACGTTAGGAGCTAGGAGTGGAAGGAGCACTATCGATCATCCAAAGAGTAACTTATATTTTCCAAAATTAATTTGTTGCCTCGTATGAAGCAATGTTTGCCTTCTTCCTTATATTTCAAAACATATTCCTTAAGTTGTTTATACTGAGCTCTTTGAAGTTCAGTTAAATCATTCGCAACAAAAACTCCTCTATTCTTTAATTTATTGAAATTGAGAAAAATACTTCTTTTTTTGAGAAAGCTACAAAATTCAATTATTACATGAGCGTTGAGGTCTTTTCCCACAGAGTATAAGTTTGCAATATCCGAATACATTAAACTTATGTCGAAAAGCTTATTAATTATATCGATGATAAAATTTATAATTATGGTATTATTGGGTGTTTTAAGACCAAATATAATTAAGTTGTTTCTTTTTAGAGTTATTTCCAACTGTTCAACTTTATTTTTTAATTTGAAATTGTCTTCTTGCAGATCTCTTACTGTTTTACTTTCTAGTTCAATAGACGACTGTAATCTTCTTTCACAGGAACTTAATGCATTCTTAAGCTCAGTTTTGTTACTCTCCATTACATTTATAAGCTTTTTGAATTTTCTTCGAGTAGTTTTTTGATAACTGCCTCCTTCATGATTTAACAACAATAAATTTGTGTAAACGTAGTTTACTAAACGAAATATTGGATACAATATAAATGAATTTAATAAGTATCTCTTGATATTATCTTCACTATCTCAAGCACAAAAACTAGTACCAGCGTTAATTGATATATACTCCAGTAGAATAAATGATGAAAAGTATGCAAAGATTTCGTATTAATCAAGTGTTTTTACTCACAGTTATAAGAGTGGTAAACTAATCACTTTTGTAATCATTGGTTCATAATTCATAATTTTTGGAAAATTAGAACCATAAAAATATTTAAACTTAAACAGGAGCAATTTTACAAACACCATACACTAAACTACGTTTACATACTGTTTCGTTTTAACATCATACTTTTACGACCACATATTCAAAACCAATATCTTTCATCAATCTACATAGGGTTCTTAAAGAGAACAATGGTGAATTATCATTCCCTCGTGTATGTATTTTGATTACAAATATATATTTCTATTGAGCAACCCCCGTGTCACGTATCGCAACATTCGCGCGTCACAAGCAGTTTGGGACGTAGGCATACGGTAGCTAGGCAAGGTGTTGTTTTGGGAAATGTCAACAGAAAAAGATTCAAATTATTCTTGTAATCTCTATTTTTTTTATTATTTTGAAATCAAAACCCTCTAACATAGTTGGTAAAAAAAAAATTGTATAAAATATTTTATTTGAAAAATTATAAAACATTTATTTTAAAGTCGAGGATAACTCTAGACATATCCATTTTACTGAAAAAAAAAAAGACACTATATTAAATGATATCATTTAGTTATTAAGAGATGTTTGTGATAATACAGTGTCGGCTATCGTTGTGCTAATGTCCAAGTGGAAACAACAAAGAGTTAGCATTAGTGCAAGAAGGAATGGAATACTATGAACATAACCAGCCGGCTACGTGGGGATGCATCGCACCGTGTGCCTGTTCATATTACACAGCACACAAAGCAACATTAATATTATTAGTTTCCTGATCGCACTAATGCTAACTCTTTAGCTTTCGCTTTGATGCTAGCCAAGCCTATTGGAAAGTATTCAATAACCGATACTGTATATAAATTCTAAACTCAACAAGAGAAATAAATTTTTTTAGTTTAAATGGACTCCTACTTCGAAAAAAGAGAAAAACTGAAAATTATTATACTTGCATTTTAAAGGCTGTTGCCATTGGAAAACTATTATCTAGGGCTTGGATGACAGCCATAGTACTCCGTCCTTAAATTGTGTCCATAGGAAAGCATAAGATCTTAGGTAAATTATAATATTAGAGGGTATTAACTAAAAACTATGAAAAATTATTACAAACTTACGTCAAAAGTGGCACCTACATTAAAAGAAGGGAAAACTGAAACATAAAATTGTTATACATGAATTTTAAAGGCTTTTCCCACTGAAAAAGTATTATCTAGGGCGGGGATCCTTGGATGACAGCCATAGCAATCCCTCCTTGATTCCTCTTTTTCTGAGTTTGTTGTACGTTTTGTTTCCCATATTAAATAAGTAAGCACTTAATACAACAACACAAATCACAATAAATATCGCTGAAACAAAATTAATATAGGTATAAATTTCGTAGAAGAAAAAATCAAAAAATTATCACTTGTCAATATTGACACTTCATGCTTCGCTTGTCAAAAACTTCCTCTTCAACCAATGAACGAGCCGATGTTGGACGTGTCAAAATTCAAAACGATACTAGCGCCATGAGGCCTGTGTCTGGCCGCAGCGTAACTCAAAGCCATTTCTTGAATCCCAGTAACATTACTATTGGGGATATATTGTGGGATGATATATTGACATTAACTAAATCAGATATCTCTCTTATTGTGTGATTTATCTGCATCAATCTTAAAATATTCACCAAATCTGCAGACGTAAGTCGCGCCATTTGGACGATATTATTTTATGCAATCTAACGTCAAAACTTTATATCTATAATAATATTTTTATCGTCTTCTTAATAAAAATGCAGAAATAAAAATTCGTCAAAGCAAATGTCCCTAATTACATTGGAACCCCCATTAACTTTCAGAGATACAAAAAAATGTTTCTAAAATATTGACATGTGAAAATCGCAAACTTTGGCACCGTAGAATACAAAAACGGTTTATTAATTTTTTCACGCCTCTGAATTAGTCAAAATAAAACTAATTACAGATATGGTACATTTTAAACTATAACGCTTAACAAAAATTTTACCATTTTCTTTACACATTATTCCTTGATGCAGTTTAGTTGGTATCTGTTATTCTTTAAGTATCTGTATCTGTAACGTGTGGAGGGTGGATTACCCCCATGGCACTTAGGCCTCACTAGGCCCATTGTGCATCCTACTAATATGATAGGTACCTCCTAGCTCGTGAGCCAACCTACAGATTTGATATAGTTGACAACGTTGCTTCTCTTATGTCGACCGAAAACAAACCTTCTAATAAATGAGAGCGTCGAGCAATCGTAGAGGATATGCTCGATAGTCTTATCTTCTTGTTCGCACCCTCTACAGAGTGCGGATTCTGATAGCCCTATGATATGAAGATGCTTCCTTACTTGGCAATGACCAGTCAAAATGCCTGTGACTAGGCGCAGATTTTGTTTAGTCATAGTCAAGTATTTGTTTGCTGCAGTGTTGTCAGGAAAACTTAAAAGCTCCCTGGAAACTCTACAGTTTCTTGTTTCATCCCATCTTTCCTTGAATTTCACAAGGAAATGTTCTTTAATTAGGTCTGTCACTACCGATTTTGTCAGACCAATAGATGGGCCAGGTCCAAAAAGTATTAGGTTGGCTGCTTCCTTGGCCAGTGAATCAACAAGACGGTTATAACTCGATATAGCGCGACCTTTGATCCATCTTAAGGTGACCACGTTGTTAATGGATACTTCGGCCAAAACTTCGTGATATTCTTGTACTAACTCTGAATAAATTCATGGTCTGTTCAGGGTGAGTAGTTCTTGTCTGCTATCTGTATAGATAAGCATGTTCCTTTCAGTGATATTGTTTCTGGTGATTTATTTTAATCCTATGATAATCCCCGTAAGCTCTGTTTGAACTAAACTGGCACTATTGCTCACAGCCCATTTTATGTTAAGGTTTAAGGATCTGGAGTATATTCCACATCCTGAGCCTTATTTTGTTTTAGAACCGTCAGTGTAGATATGAATCGTACCTGCCACTTGCGGCGCTTTTATTTGTTCTGTTACAACTTTATATGGCTTATGGAAGATATATCTCGGTGAGATCGAGTCCATGTTCGCTTGAAGCAATGGGAGCGTATCGAGCACCTCCTGCCAAAAGTCACGTCTCGCCTCACCAGATCCTACATCAGGTTCTATTTCAACAGTGCGGAAGCGTGTCATTGTCGTCAGAGCAACCTCCTTGATGTAAATATCAAGGGGAGTGAGACTAAGATTTCCATGACTCTGGTTGGTGTTGTTTTCATGACTCCTGTTATCTTGAGACATGTTGTTCTTTGAATTTGTTTTAGTTTACGGATAGCTGTCAATTTTCAAGTTTTCGGTACACAGACAACTGCACTGTATGTTAGCATAAGTCTTATGATAGCAGTGTAAGTCCATGTGACGACTCTGGGGGAGAAACCCCAGGTGCACCCCACGGTTCGGCGGCAGTGTTCATAAGCAATGTATGCTCTTTTGACGCTGTTTTCTAAATGCGAGTTCCATCTTAACTTGCTGTCAAAGGTGAGACCTAAGTATTTTACCTCTGTTGCAAAGTTTAGTTTTGTGTTTAGGAGTTTTGGAGGTTTTAATTCCATTTTCATCCTTTTCCTTGTAAAAAGGACCATTTTAGTCTTCTTAGAATTGATAGAGAGTAAATGGTCCTATATTTCTATAATTTTGAGAGGTTCCTGCATTCTTTCGCAGAGTATGTTCTCATAATTCCCTGTTTGCATAATGACCAGGTTATCTGCATATACTATTGTGTTGACTATCATAATTGAGGCGGCTGATGAGGGTGTCGAGGACCATGTTCCACAGTAGAGGTGAAGCAGCCTGTGGACATCCCCTCGCAACCAATCCTCTTCTACACTTAAGTTTAGTCCTCCATTTGAGAGCATGTTATGTATCCACCCGCTTACCATCTGTGGAACATTCCTGTTGGTTAGTGAGTGTATTATCTTGGAAAAGGGGGTTTTATCAAAAACACCTTTTATGTCTATGAAAACACCCAAGGCGACCTCCTTATTGCCAGGGATCACTTTATCCGGTCAGCAACTAGATGAAGGATTGAATCAGTCGATCTGCATATTGGTTTGGGTGTAATGGTCTTGTTGTAATTACCGCATTCCTTATGTACCTTTCGCATAGCCTTTCTAATGTCTTCATGGAAAACGATGTCAGACTAATTGGTCGGTATGTTTTTGAGACAGTGTAATCCATCCTTTCAGGTTTGGGTATCAATACCACTTTTACCTTTAGGTAAAAAAAGGCTATTTTTTAAAGAGAAATAGAATTTTATAAAATGGCGATATTTTCCTTGCACGCAAAGTATCAAAAAATGACAAAGATGTCCAGAGGTGTCGACCTAGTGATCCACTCAACATCAGAAAGAACTTGAACTCTCCCCCCAGCAGTTTACATTGCCTCTTCCTGGCCCCATACTACATTCTCGATGTGTCCCGAACTATAGTGAAAACCATTTTAAATGTTAAGGCCGCAGTATCACTGTATTTTTCATATAAGAAGCAAGGGTTTACCATTTCCGATTGCATTTAAATCCCGCTAAATGTATTAAAATGAATCTTCTACTAGCTTAAAGTATAAGGTTTGGAGAATGAAATCTCCTATTTTTTATTTGTCCTGTTTATACACTGAATTTTAAAAAATATCATAAAAAATGATTTTAAAACCAGAGGCTAAAAAGTAAGAGATTACATTCTACATATTTTTCCAAGTATCCCGCCAAAATATTTCTAAATTTTATTGCGTATTTTTCAAATCTAACTGGAAATACGATTAACAAATATTTGATAAATTTATTTGTCAAATTAGAGATTTTCTATGAATTCCTGTAATTGTGTGTAGTTCATCTATTTTTAAGAAGATGTCACCGTAAAAAACATGTAGCTACTCTGTTTTAGAGATGGTTTTAATAGGTAAATAATTGTTGTACCAATTTTTGAAACAGTGATACAGCGGTATGCCGTCTTTTATTGTTTCGTGATTTTCATATATATTTGTCTCGTTTGGTTCCAAATTATCGATTGATTTTGCCTGTGTATGAACAAGTGTTGACCACGTTGCCAGATTATCGATTTATACGATAATTTTACAATTCTTTCTAGGACGAATTTGATTTTAAAGTGGGTGAAATATACAATGGTGAACTGCAGGAAAGGGAAGGAACTTTATTGCATTCCGATGTAATTTAAATCCGAATGACCTGGCATCATTGTATGATACGCACGTAATATTTGTGTACTTTGCTTTCTTCTTCTCAATGTTATTTTATGTTTATAAGGAATCTTATTTCTGAGTTAACACGTAGACTGCTATGTGTATGTACCCATGTGTATGTCCCATTAGTGCGTAATTGTTCAATATTTTAATTTATGTTAAAGACACGCAAACATGTTTCAAAAAAAAGTTATATGTATTTAAAAAATACATATTTTAAAAATATTTTTGGATATATACAGGGTTTACATTTTTGATTGGCATATTTTTAAAATAGAACATGTATTTTATTTCAATTTTAGAATGGTTTGGTAATACTGTATTCAACTCTAGAATAATTTAAAAAAATATTACAGGTCTGCCAAGAAATTAAATTTTTATAAAATTAGAGAATGATGCAGACCCCAAATTAAATTATCATAATTTAGGTAGGATTACATTGATTTCAAAATTGTTTAATACACTGACTCATAGCACATTAAGATAACGAATAGTAGTGATAGTGCTGGATTCTTTTATAGCGAGTGTTTTGAAACATGTGTCTTAAATATGGTTACTTTTAAGTCAAATTACTCAATTTTTTCAAAAGCAGCATCCGATATAATATTTTAGCATACAATTCCTTATAAATTTGCATATCCAACGATACTAACATGTTAGAGAATAACATATATACAGAGTGTCCCATCAGTGCGTAACTGATCGATAGCTGTTTTATTATTGGAAATAAGAAAAAAATTAATATAAAAGTTGTATGACCATATTTAAAAATTAGTCCTATATATACAGGGTGGTCCATAAACGAGATGTTGACCAAACCTATACATTTTGAAATCAAAACACCCTGTAGGTAGTTATACATATTTGATTGTTTTCACGTCGTCAAATAATTTTAATTTACTTCATTCATTTGCTATGTTATATATAGGGTGTGTCAACACGCGAGGTTACAAATGTTTAAATTTTTTTCAATGGAATATTATATTAATTGGTAGCATAACATACAGGGTGTTTTGATATACCCTATATACAACATAGCATAGGAATGAAATTGAAATTATTGTTCGACGTTGTGAAAACAGTCAAATATGTATAACTACCTGCAGGGTGTTTTGCTTTAAAAATGTATAGGTTTGGTCAGACAATCGTTTATGGATTACCATGTATATTTATAAATAATTGTTAAATATGGTCATACAACTTTTATATTAATTTTTTTCGTATTTTCTATTATAAAACTGCTATCGATCAATTACGCACTAATGGGACACCCTGTATATGTGTTATTGACTAACATATTGGTATCGTTGGATATGTTAATTTATAAGGAATTGTATGCTTAAATAATATACAGGGTGTGGCATTTGAAAAAAATTAAATAAATTTAACTTGGAATTAGCCATATTTAAGACTTGTTTTTCAAAACACACTGTATAAAATAATCCAGTTCTATTACCACTATTCGTTAGCTTAGTATCTTATTACTACATTTTAAAAAAAAATTGAAATTATTTTAAACATACCTAAATAATGATAATTTAATTTGGGGTCTAAATCATTCTCTAATTTCATAAAAAAAAATAATTTATTGGCAACCACCCTGCAATATTTGTTAATAAAATTCTAGGGTTAAATACAGTATTACTAAAGCATTCTAAAACTGAAGTAAAATACAGGGTTTTCTACTTAAAAAATATTCCGTTTTATTTGTCAGACAAAAACGCAAAACCCTGTATATCTAAAAATATCTTTAAAATACCTATTTTTGAAATTCATATAACTTTTATTTAGAAATTGTTTACGTGTCTACAACACAAATTGAAATATTGAACAATTGCGCACTAATGAGACAACCTGAATATATTATTCACAATATATGCACGCGACATATGTTTGTAATAATTTAATCCCGCGCCGCGTTTATATATTCATTTACGCTTCTATTAGATATTGTAGTTTACCTAAGTATTTACTTAAACTACTTTGCTCTTAAAACGTAAAAACAGACTTAAATTTTTAGAAAAACTACTTCGGCTCGGCAGACCCGACTACAACGTTTGCTTCGGCAGTCAACGTGTTTTAAATGCTTTTTTATTCATTTGTTGTTTAATTTGTATTTAGTTATTAATATTTCAAAAATGCTTATTTTTCTTATTGATTAATCTAAAATACACACAATTTTTATTAATAATTGAAAATAGTACTCTAGTTCTAAATTGATAAAAAAAGTAGGAATATGAAAACCTAAATTACGACTCTACAAATGAAGTAAAATTTTATGATTAATTTTTTTTTCTTACAAAAACATTAGCTCAGCAATATGTTATAAGTTGCATACATACAGTATGTCTATGTAAGTTGATAGCAAATAGAAAACTTTTATTATTTATTTTACGAAAAAAAGTTATTCTTCATAAAAATTTATGCACGGTCTAACAGAAAATGCAACCATTTGATATCAAATTTTATCAGTCGGTTTTACAAGGTTTGTCAAAAAATATAATTTTGCTCAAGATAAAATACCTTTATTTTCGACCAACACTGTATATGACTGATAAAATTTGTTATCAGATGATTGAATTTTAGGTTTTAGACCATGCATAACTTTTTATGTAAGGTAACTTTTTTCTAAAATTAAGAGACCATGCAATTGTTTATGAAAAATAAGTTTTTTTTTTAAATTCTTAAAAAAGTTTTCCGTATGCCGATACCGCCAACTTACATATAAATGAGATTAAATTTTTTGAAAATAATTTTTACTGATGCAGACCTAAATAAATTATTGTGGGCATACGAGTATAAGGTAATAAAAACACTTTTTTTATTACATTTTTCTTTTTTTTATTTGGTTCTTTGGCTGTAAGACCTTTCGGTATATACAGGGTATTCCATTAAGAATGGGAACAACTGAAGATTAACTAATTAGAAATAAGCCGAATAAACGAAACGTCCGTAGGTAAAACATTACTCGTTTCCGAAAAACAGGGTTTTAAAGTTGAAAATCAAAAATTATGATTAGCTACAATTTTTTTATTACTCAGTTTAATTTTACTAAATTCGGCAAACGTTATTGGTGTAATAAAATACACCTATCAACAAAAAAATAAGTTAAATAAGCTTTGCCAGTGGCGTACGTCATGGGCAAGTAACATCTTTTTTCCTTCTAAATTTTAGTCCACTGTCCACTTTAGATGTTTTTTAAATAAAGTTGAGTTAGTTTTTGAGATATTCGCACATATTTGAAAATTCAGAAGTTTTTAAATTTCGATTTTTTTTTAATAAATTTCTAAGAAGAGTACATTATTTATTTCAAAAACATCAAAGAATTTAAAATTTTTTGTCAAAATAACATTTTGGATAGTGAAATTTAGAAGTGATGCGGTATTACGTACCAATGCTGTACGCCACTGGAAAAGTTAATTAAGGTAACTAATTTTTTTGCTGATAGGTGGATAATTTGACACCAAAAACGTTTTCCAAATTTAGTAAAATTTTTGTGAGTAATAAAAAAATATAGCTATAAATATTTTTTGGATTTTAACACCGTAATTCGGTACCGAGAATCATTTTATCTAAGCATGATTTGTTTAGTTGTCTTATTTTTAATCAGAGAATCGTCAGTTGTTCTATGTCCCATTCTTAACGAAACACCATGTATACAAGAATGAACTACTAAGAAAATATACCGATGTGTCGAATTTAATACAAAACTTTTATTTTTATACCTGACATCGAAAATATTTGTCCAGGGGTAGTATTCTCGAATCACGAATACCGACATTCGCATACGTGTTTTACAATGTGTCTCACTTTGTTGAACGAAAACCAAGTGAGACAAATCATAAATCTCGCATGCGAATCTATATTCGTGACTCGAGAATACTACCCCAGGTCAAGAACTCGTTTACTTATTATATTATCGCGTAGTAGCTAGGGGTGATGAATATTTTCTTTTATAACAGTTACCGTTTAGAATTAATAAAATTATTACGCCATCTGTTGAACAAAAGAACTATTAAATATGGAATATTGCTCCATCTTCTGAACAAAAGGATTCTTAATTTATGACACATAAATGACATCTATCAAAATTAGTTCGTTACGAATATTGGGGGTGGTCCTGTGGTCTTAATGTTTAAAAATACAAAAAATAATTTCGATAAAAATAATGAAAATATGAAATTTTATTGAATGAGACGAAAATAATTATATCAGTTATTTTTTTTTATAAGTTACGCAAGTTCATTATCTTCTACAAATACGATCGAATAACTCTCAATCGTCGATATGTTTAGCTGACTCTTGCTCCATTTCCTGCTCAATTTCATTGTCATTGGGTGAATTTAGAGGCTATGGCATGTTATCACATGTTTGTCTACTATAATTTGAACAAATTATTGAGTATTTCAGCCAAGATTTCCACATCCATATGCAGTTTAACACATAGTTTTGAATTTACAAGAAATTAGTTGTAATAAAATCTGATGGTGTTGCATTTAATTTTTTTATGATAAAGATTAGATCAACAGGTTTAATAGAATCCAGCTTAGTTTATAAAAAATGTATATACTTAGGTACATAAAATTTGATGCTCTAGCAAATAAAAAATAAAAAAGGAAACAGTTAAACAATTAAAGTTCACTAAGAAATGAAATATCTATACTTCACGTAAATCATTAGTTGTTAATAACTTAGGACAACGGTAATTAAGATCATCATAATTAACTTGGTACATAAATAACTTAGGATATAAAACAGATTTATAATGACTTACCGTTAATAGAAATATGAAATATTCAACAAATACATAAAGTTGAAAAGTGCAACGAAAATTATAAAAAAAAGAAGTTCCACGAACAATAAAACATAATTGCAATAAGGCGTTTCTAATTTTACTGATTGATGTATGAAATATATCAATTTCATCATTTGTCTATGCTGCAGGTAGGTAAAGTGTGTTATGTAATTTTGTGTGAAGGTACTCCGAGTATATAAAAATTTATTAACGAAAGTACCGAGGTAACGAGAAGCAATTACTTAAATTTCTGAAGAAAATAAAATGCTAAAATGTATTAGAAATTATTGATAAAATTTATTTACCATTATTGTCCCAAAATTAAGTTTTTTTTTGTATTAACTGATTCGATCAATTTGCCATACAAAATAAATCTAATTTTTTTTATATCTTTTCGATTGTAATTATAAATTTATTAGTTGGTTTTCAAAGTAAATTGTACAATAATTATATTTATTTTTTATCGAAGATAATTTAACAAGTCTATTTTTATATTAAATAAATGGGTATTATATTCATTGAAAAACTTGTGATATAAATAAATATAATTTTTAATTATTAATATTATTATTATTAAATTGTTTGGAAATCCCCACATACAAATCTCAAAATTACGAAATAATGAAAATAATTTTAGAACCCCCAAAAAAATGTTTGTCCACGGTAGATTCTAACACACCTATTCTTGTTTTACGCACACTGCTTTAACCAATTAGCTGTCGGGACAAAGTCAAGTTAATTGTTTGAATATAAGATTTTGAATCCAACCTTGATAATTTCCAATTTTTCAACAAACTACTAAACAGTATATGTCTGGGGAAACATACTAATGCATGCAGACACTTCCCAGGTCGTTTGGGTCTATTAAATTTTTGTTATAAGTAACAACGTAAGACGTGGGATATACAGGGTGTAACATAAAGGTAGGTCATAGGTGGAACCACATATTCTGGGCTCAAAACTAACTCGATTGAACATAACTTACCTTAATGCAAATGTGCACACAAAAAAGTTACAAAATGAAAATTGATTTTTTCCAATATTTCATGAACTGTTTAACATTTTGTAATAAAAATGGATAGGGGAAGGTTGCCTATATTGAACCGCCTCCTAAATTGGACCACCGCCATATTTGAATGAACAAGCACGACGGTAGCGACATCTTTGAAATCCTCTTTGACTCTTGTTTCAAAGTCGTTATTACAAGAGAATTCGCCGCCGTTAATGCACATTTCGCCTACAACGTGTTTGGCGGTTTTTGCTATTTTGATGTACTTTCTGTGAATAATTCGGAATTGTTTGTGCAGCAAACGTTGGAAATTCACCAAGTGCTGCTATTTTTATTAAAACAGATGAGTTTTCCCCTATTCATATCGCTATTAAAAAGATCGAACCCCAATACATTGAAATGATAAACATGTGATTTTAAAAAATAACTGGTTGTTTCCTAAATTGAAACACCACAGTGAAACTAGAACTACTTGTTATGTTTATGCATTTGAATGTTGGAATTTGTGTCAGTATGAAGTGCTACAATAATCAAAACATATTTTTACCATTTCACATTAGACAATTACCTAGTGTCAAGGGCGTGACCCAATATATGCTATTAATATTTTACTTTGTTCCAGAATGTCTTCCAATAATAGAAAAGGCATAAAATATGGCAAATGGAGGGAAGCTGATATGGCGAAATATAGCTTACAAAGGCAGAAAATAGGGTCTTAATAAAATATACCGCATGTACAGTGTCCCAAGAGCGACGTTCAAACGACATTTGGACTCAAAAAATAAAGTGGCTAACCAAGAGTCTAAAATCTTCGGACGAAGCACCATCTTTTCACCGGAGTTTGAGGAGAGGTTGGCGGAGCATATCCACTATAAAAGATGTCCGTAATGTAGCGTATGAACAGTCGGAGAAACACAACATCAAACACAATTTCAATAGAGCGGTTTTATGAATTTATGCGCAGGCATCCCAACCTTTAATTGAGGCAACCGGAATCTATCTCCATAGCTCGGTACAAAGGATTTAATAGAGAAAATGTTACCCAGTTCTTCGAACTTCTAGAGAAAATTGTCGATGAATACCAGCTTATTGCAACAAAAATTTTCGATGTAGACGAGTCTGGTTTTTCAACCAAAAAGTGCCAGAAAATTCTAGCCTTAACGGTCAAGTGCCAAATAGGTTCAGTTGCTAGCAGCGAACGTGGGGCGAATACCACATATGCGCCAGAGCAGCCGGTCGATTTGTTGCACCAATGATAATATTCGAGCAAAAAAGAATAAATTCAGATCTCAGAGTTGGAGCACCTCCTGACTGCCTGGCAGAGGTATCTAACACCGGATACATCAACAAAGAACTATTTGTTGCCTGGCTTAAATGCAGTAAAACAAACAAAGACCAATAAAGTTTTACTTGTTTTAGACGGTCACAGTACTCACTCGAAAAATCTTGTGGCAATAGAGCTGGCACGAAATATTGGAGTGATTATGTTACAGCTTCCGGGGCATACCACCTACCGGCTTCAACCCCTAGACGTGGCTGTATTTAAGCCATTGAAACTCTATTACACTGAAGCAAACAAGAAATAGCTAAGGACTAATCCCGGATTGACAGTTTCTCAGCTCAACTTCTTGGAGAAGCTTATACGAGAGCAGCTGTGGTAGCAAATGCTATGAATGGTTTCAAGAAAACGGGAATTTGGCCGGTAGACCGGAATGTTTTTAACGATGTTGATTTTGCACCTTCAGAAGTACTCATCCCAAAAACAAGTCTAGACATGTATGATGGCGGTGCGCCATACCATAACATATAAAGTTAAAGATTTTTTAATAATATGCAAGGCTTCTGTTAGAGATGATGTATTTTCAAAACTTGATACATACAGATCATCAAAATATAACAAACTTCAAAAAACCATAACAACTTAAAACTATAGAAACAACCAAGAAGGTAAAATATGTACAGGTTGTTTCGCAAGTGAACACCACAAATATTCCCCCTCCTGAAAAAAATTACTTATGTTTGATTATAAGTGTTTACTGCGAAGGAGACTTTCTTTTTGTTAGATTTTTGATATATATTCTCAGATTCGCTAGTTAGTAGAATAGCAGGTTTTACCCTGTCGATACTAATAATAGTATCTTTTTCACCCTTCTCTATAACGATATTGTTTGAGAATCTTTTTTAATTTTATCGGGTCCTTTATAAGGTGATTTAAGAGACGGCTTGATTCCCTCAAATCTGACAAAAACGTATTTACATGAATCTAACTCAGGATACACAAAAGGTTTTTCCTTGCTATGATTTGATGTTGTTGTCGGTTTAATGTTCGTAAATAGTTGTCTTAGATTGGCCTAAAAAATTCATCGGGTAATCGCAGAGTTTGTCCGTATACGAGTTCAGCCGAAGAGCAATGAAGATCCTCTTTGACTGTAGCTCGTAAACATAGTAAAATTAAGGGAAGTTCATCTTTCCAGCGATTTGTATTACAGCTAGCTATTAAGGCAGTTTTAAAAGTGCGGTGAAAACGTTCTACCAAAACGTTACTTTAAGGGTAATAAGTTGTGGTATGGATTTTGTTAACTCCAAAAATAACCCGGATTCAAATTGAGTACCTTGGTCAGTTGTAATTGTGTGAGGTACGCCAAAACGACAAATGTACCGGTTAAATAAACTGTTTCCGCAGCGATATTTAAAATTGGGTAAGCTTCAGGCCATCTTGTGAATCTTTCTACGATCGTTAGGATATAACGGTAGTTAAACGATTGAGGAAAAGACCCTACTAGATCTACATGGATATGTTGGAATCTTCCTTTAGGAATGGTAAAACTTTCTAGTGGGGATTTATTGTGTTTGTTTACTTTTGAACGCTGACAATTTAGACAAGATTTTGCCCAGAGTTTGATGTCTGAATTCATGTGTGGCCAAAAATATTTACTGCCTACAAGTTTTTTAGATGCTTTGATACCAGAATGACAAATATTGTGCAAATGTTCATACACGCTGTATCTGAGGTTTTTAGGTATGTAAGGACGTTGTATAGGTGATGATACTTCACACCATATTTCTATATCCTCATGAGAATTTTTTATGAGTTCTAATATGTGTTTGTTTTGTGTTTTAGTTGATTGCTTTTTTAAGAGGTTTTTTAATTCTGTCGGCATTTTGAGAGTCCTTCAACGATTTTACATTAATTAAATTTTCATTTAAACAGAAAATACTATCGTCAACTCGTGATAAGGTTTCAGCGACCACATTGGACTTATCTTGAATATGACATATGTCAGAACTAAATTAAGTAATAAATTCTAAGAAACGAAATTGACGTGGGCTTTTTTCTGAAGAGGATATAAGAGCTTTAGTAAGAAGTTTATGGTCGGTATAAATTGTAAAATCGTGGCCTTCTAGAAAATATCTAAAATGTTTGATGGATGCATAAATGGCTAGCAGTTCACGATCAAAAGTAGAGTATTTTCTTTCGGTAAGAGTGAGTTTCTTTGAAAAGTTAGCTATAGGTTGCCATCTCTTGTTTTGCAGCTGTTCTAGTACAGCACCTATAGAAGTATTGGATGCATCTACTGTCAAAGAAATATGATCATTTAGAAAAGGATGCATAAGCATAGTAGCATTGGCTAATTTGTTTTTATGAAATTTAACTGGGTATTCACTGCACAAATGAACCAATGGAGAAACCGCCCCAGCTTTCAAACATCCGATCGCGTTTCCAAACGGTGTTACTTACCTTCATGAGTCCAGGAGCCAAAAAAATGATTGGTAGGCCAAGTGAAGACCTCCCAAAAGCAATAAGAACAAAATTAGACTTTTGATCGAGGCGGCATAAACTATGTTATAAGTATAGTAACAATAAACAACTTTTGAAATCTGTTGAAAAACTTTTAAATAATTAATTTTATATTTAATATTGATAGCATTATAGAAAATATCTCATCTCAGTGTTTACAAGCATGGTCGTTCATATAGTGAAATCAGTACCCTTGTTACAGTACCTAAAATAAGCTCCATAAGAATTGCATTACATTGCATTTAAAAATATTTATATTTAAGGCACTAAAGATAAACCGAAAATTCTCAGTTACAAGAAATTTTCTTCGATCACATTATTTTAAGAAATAGATATAAAAGCTGAAAATATATCATAAGTAGTATATAATATATTGCCTATATCTACCTTAAACACCAAAAAGCAGTTGATATTCAAAGTCGATGTTAACTGGGATAAAAAATAAAAAACATGTAATTAGGTATATAAATAATTTAAAAATCATTTTAAAAAACATTTTTTTTAATTCAAAGTGGGAATTATCTATTATTCTGGTTTCTAAGTTTAAGTAATCTATTTTTCTGAGTTTACATATTTATAAATTTTTACTTCTTTAAGTTTTTGCTATATAATATGCTTTTTATTCTTTGTACTTAGTTTGAAATAACACCTTGTATAGCACAAAGATAGCGAACAACCGTATGGATTAGTTATGGATTGCCGGTTGTAGATTCAATTGCTTGTCTCCCACCGAGGTGTATTCGATATTTATTGAACACGTACAATATATGGTTTGCTATATCGTGATCAATTCGAATAGGGCGAGAAGTCATTGTCTGATAACAATTCAAAATATTTATAATACCTTTAATACCAATGGTTCGAGAATTCGCTTGACTAAAAGGAATGTTTCGTATAAAATTAAGAAACGTATAAGAAAATAAATATATAAAGATAGCAGACAGAAGGAATTTTGTAACTACTTGTACCACGTGATTTACAATTCAATATTATTTATTTGCCTGCTTAAGCTTGATATTTCCTTTATAAAAATCGAATTGCAAGGCATTCTCGGTGTTACTTACGTAATTGCCAAATTATTATAAGAGTGTATGGGAGAGTCCTGTTACAAGTATTATTTATGGTTATAATTTGAAACTGACTTGAGGTGATTACAGCACCCTTTATAATTTTTGGACAAGGATATCTCTAAATATATTATATTTTTTTTTTTAATTTAAATTTTGGCAAACTAAATAAGACAATAATATCTAAAATATGAATATATTTTAAAGTTTTCTTTTCTTCGAGTTTTCAAGAAAAAAAATCAAAGGACTTTAAATTTTGAAATATCATAATGAAAGTAAATGTATTCCTCGACAGCACTATTGTTAATATAATCCCCAAATTTAAGCTCTTAATGTTTTGTTAATGATTTTTTAAAATTCGCCAAAATTAGTGGCTAAAACGTCTCGTTAAGTGCTATCTTCTAGTGTAAACTGGTGTATATCGTTGCAAGAAACGAATGATGACTAAGAGTGCACGATACGATAGTTACAGGCGCGTTACATCAGAAGGCAGCACTTAACGAAGCGTTTTACCCAATAATTTTGGCGAATTTTAAAAAATCAGCAAGACATTTAGAGCTAAAATTTTGAGACAATATTAAGAATAGTGCTGTTGAGGAATGCATTTATTTTCATTATGATATTTCAAAATTTAAAGCTCTTTGATTTTTTCTGCCGGAAACTGAAAGGATTTAAAACTTTAAAATATATGTATATCTAGATAATATTTTATTTATTTATTTTGCAAAAATTTTAATTTTCTAACAAAATTCTTTTTTGAAATATCCTTGTCCGGTGCTGTATTTACCTTAACATAAGGTCATAATACACACAAAAGTCTTAGAGAGGATATTTTTATTCTTAATATCAGTTATTTTCATATTAATGTCCTTTTTTCTAATTTCAACTATTATTGTAGCTGTAGTTGATTTAAAGGAAAGTACTTTATTTATTTTACAGTGTAGCAACGGTGTAAAGAACTTTTATAGGTTCATAAAACTCATAAAAGGCGTGCTCACATCTCAGATAAACATGCACAAATCATCTTCACTCAATTTAGCAGCCGTCTCGCTCTTTTTAATGCGGCAACCGATTCGACAGCTTTGTCTGCCTAACATAAAACACAATTAATACTTACTCTAAAGGCTTAATTAGGAATGAATGGATAAGTCTAGTAGTTTTTCATCGTTGGTTGAAGCAAAAAGGGTGGTGGGAAGGGATGGATATATCATACACGTTTCTCGTAATATATTATAATCGCACCAGAAGGTGGAGCTTATTTCAAACTAGTAGTGGGGACAGTAACAGTTAACTATTTAAACTTTTTTAAGCTCATTAATTAAACATTTTCGAAAAAATGTACAAGTGTTAAAAAAGAAATTTTGATAATTTATTTAATAAAGTAACCTGCGTTTTTTTACAAATAAAAATACCAAATTTCCTTAAATACGGATATGTTTTTTGTATATGCCTACCAATGATATCATATTTCTGAAGATTTGTTATTATTTACCTACAACTAATATTATAAAAAGTTGAATTGAACAAACTTGCAGCCGGGCCCAATGGCATTCCTTCTTTCATATTTAGGAATTGTGCAGAAGTTTTTCCTGTTTCTTTAAATATAGTTTTCTATCTTGCATTAAAGACCTCAAAATTTCCTTCAGTGTGGAAAGAAGCCAAGATATGACAGATGCATGAGAGTGGAAATGATTCTGCAATAAAAAACTATATGCCTATATCCATGTAATTTTTTTTCTAGCTTATCCTGTAAATGGTATTTGTATACTTTAATAAAGCAATATTTAATTATTATAGTTTTTAAAGATAAATTACTAAATTATGTTCAAAACCACAACGTAGTGGTGTACAATGTTGGTTTACAAATTTCTTACCAATATTTATATTACGTGATGTCATCTTCATTCCTTGCTACCTCTCTAGAAGCAATGCAGTTAATTGCAGTATTTGATTGGTCGACACTAACTTGATGTAAGAATTATTACTGAAAATCACAGTATACTTGACCCAAAATACTATTGCAACGATTGTTTAATTTAGAAATAGTTTATTTATTAAAATCAGTTTATTTATAATTTATGACGTACTAATTAATTTATTTAATACTTAGGCACTATTATAACTCACAATTCTAATTTATTTACTACAATTTATCTTAACTATACATCACTTATATTGGAAATTAACGTCTACTGACAAAGTCGCGCTATTTATATGAATTCTTTCTCTGTAAGTTAGTCGGCGCGCAACTGTCTCTCTGGTAACTTCTCGAAGGAGGTATTTGTTTTGTGGTATCGAAACAGAGACGAAGCGGCTTGCAATGGCGAGAGAAACAGGGTTGGCTTTAGGTGGTTACACGACACTATTATTTAAATTAAATGTATATTAGAATAGATTCAATAAATAGTAATTGTATATCTTTAATTGCTAATATATAGGTTAATTATTAATAATAATATATTAATATTCTCCTTATAATTCGCCCCCTCATGAGTAAACTTTAACTTCAAAAACTGACTGAGCTTGGTCGGGATAGGGACGGTTATTATTATTTGCCATAGCGTTCTGGGGCGACTTAATAGTGATTGACGGTGCCATTTGATTTACAGCTGAGGAAAACCCTTCCCACCATCTTCAAAACGGTAAAACGGTAAAAAGATAAATTTTCGTAGGTATACTGCTATACCTACCTGTTTTATAACCTTCATCAGTTCAAAGTATATCTGTAATTAATAAAAATATTTTTGTTTCCACTTCAAAATCCTTATGTCCACCCTCTCAACGGCATCATCAAAGAGAAGCAAGCACAAAAATAAAGAGATAAATATCTGTTACGTAGTTACCCATTTAAATCTTCAAATATACAGGTACGGAAATCTAAACTGAGACTTTCTACAATAGGACCACGAGTAAAACAAAGACAACAGAGCAGCGCGGAGTGCTTGGTGCACGGTATGTACTCTTCCACCTTATCACTTACGCTAGTCTCTAATAGATTTGGCTTAAATGGTTCACGTTTAAATTTCCGTACCTATATTTTTATAAAAAACTACGTAGTTAAAAATAAGTAGTAGCTATAATAATTAATTATGGCTTGTGTTTGTACTAAAAGCATATGTTTTTTTAATAAAATTCATTATGTAATTATTCCAAAAATAACCGCGTTATTGGTAACTCCAAAAATAAACAAAAAATGACTTAATGAGAGACTATCGAATTATTTTAGTTCAAGTGGATATTTTTATTTGGGATCTACTTTCAGTCACAGGTATTATGCATCCCAGAATATCGTTTTTTTGGGTGCAAGTTGCAACCGACCCTTTACACCCACGCATTCACCGCGCCTGACTAAAAGCGTTTGAATATTATATTTTCAATCATTCACTGGTTATCAAAAATGCAATATGTATAAAAATTAAGTATGTTATTTAGAATTTCCCCAGGAAACAAAAAATGACCTTTGATTTTCTCCATCACTCACAGTTTATTTGCTAAGAAGTATTTCGCGTTATACGGAAATATATCAATATTGATTTGTTAACTCCAAAATATTGTTGCCGATGTTTTAAAGGGATATTTTATTTGTAGGGCCTCCTAGATTAATATATAGCAATAATTAGCAGGCAAACTAGGACTCCGTCACGAAATTTAAAAAAACAACTGGATTCATAAGCAAAACCTACAATATTGGCCTACGAATAACTCATTTTTCTACACTCTATGCTCTATCACCCGTTTTAACCAGAGCATAAAAGTTATTTAATATACTCATCTAATCATGTATGCGCTTAAAATATTCATAATTAGCAAACCGTAAGTTTGCTCAGGTTTTATTTTTCTTTATGAAAAATGATTTAAAAATTTTTAAAAATATTTTGAAATTATAAATTAAACCTCTTTATTGTAAAAATACAAGAAAAAGAATAATTATTTTATAAAACTATAAACATTGATAAACTAATATTATAAAGTTTGAAGAAAAGAATCGTATTAATCTATTTTATAAGCCGGATAAGCCGAAACACATATCTCTCAACCCTTTTTTATCGGGAACGAGTTGTACTACGGGACATCAGGTAGTTATAATCCTGCTGTCTAGTTGTACCACCGTATTTCTAGAAATGATTTAACCGCGATGTCTTCAGGCCGCACAGGTTAGGTAACTTCGTTGAGTTCTTTTTTATTTTTTTAATTTATGTTTAATTTTTTGCGATGAAGCCTGGAGGTTTGGAAAATAAGTTTTTTTTATTTAATAATATAATCCTTAGATATTTTCCAACTAGCTGATTTCCATTTTGTGGTATAACTCAGTGGTCATATAGAAGCCACCTTTTACGCTGCCAGATTAAGTCAGATATGCGTGGTACAACTCGGTAGTCTCCTTTTTTTAAGTTTATCGAATTTCAATAGGCCTTTTTATAGTTCTGTACCCGAAGGGTACCCAACGGGACCCTGTTACTAAACCTCCACTGTCCGTCCGTCTGTCAGCGGGCTGCATCTAATGATCCGTAATAAGTAGAAAGTTGGAATTTTTACAGAATGTGTATTTCTGTTATCGCTATCACAAAAAATAATAAAAATAAATTAAGAATTGATTGGCTTTGTGTTCAATTTTAATATAGTATTTTAAAAGTACCTACGTAATATTAAATGGTGTAAGATGGTGCGGAACCCTTCATGCGCAAGTCTGACTCGCACTTGGCAGGTTTTTTTTTTTTTAAATGTCACATATTCAATAATTATTTTTTACGCTATTTTACGAAGAATCTCAAAAAATACATTTTAGAAATCTCGAGAATATATTGGACTCCAATTCAAAAGTAAAACTATCAGATATATCATTCAACATATTTTGGATTATTAAGAATTATTATTTTCTGGCAGACGATAACGAGCAGGTAATCGTAATTTTGACAACAGGTTAAACTTTGGTCAGAAAAAGATCATTAAAAAAAATAAGTACACCTAAATAAATCTAGAAAACCGTCATACTATTGATATTCAGTTCTTCATGCAACAACTAATGGACCTAAATAATCATGCACCACAATTTGGTTATTCAGTAAATAGTTTAATACTGAGAAGATTTTAATATATGGAGGAGAAGATTTAATATATACTGTATGCTGCCTGACTTGGTAGATCCAAGGCATGACCGGGGAATGTCATTAAGAGAACCTGATTATATTTTAAAAGTTATTAAAAAAAAATAATAAAAAAAAATAATTATCTCAAAAAAGTAAAATACCCCATCCTAGTCTATTTATAAGATCGTTGAAGTCAAAAAGAGAAAAGTTGATACTATAAAAAGATGATATGATACTACATTATGGTGACATATTGTGGTAAAAGGCGTGGCTATTATGAATTTCAGATATCAGCTATTCGAAAATATCGCTTGAAAATAAATTTTAATTAGCTCATGGCCAATCATCCATATTCCACACCACAAAACGTGATGCGGGAACTCAACGAGCTTTCGTCGGCTAAGTATCATACCTCTATAATTTTTATATCAATGAAAATTGACAACAACAAAATATGACTACTTCATTTAACAGTAGTATCATAAAATGCGAATCAATCAAAGCCGGAGAGTAACAAAACACACGGTTATGTTAACTCAGTTTTTAAAATATTATATAAGTTCTTTTTAAGTTTCAACCAGTACAGACCGAAATGATTTTGAATTTCATTCTCTTGAACTAATAGCATAAGTTACGAATAAAAGCAAAAATTGCAAAATACTATTATACGTTAAATAATGTAATTGAATATTTTTTATATATTAGTATAGAATATTAAACTAAGTCATCTTCTTTCTTTATTCTAAGATGAAAAGAAGACAATCTTTCTGCAAAAAAATATACAGTCGCAGCAACAAAATCAAGAAAAACTTGTGAGGAAAACTAAGTATTTTCTCCCCGTTTCATTCACAGATAGGTCAAAAAACATGTAAATTAATGTATTATGAAACATTTGTTAAATACATTATTTATAAGGCTGATTTATAGATTTTACTATTTTAGTAGCTTAGTTGATATTCTTGGGACAATGAATTATTTTAGAAAATTTATACCCATCATATAAATGTAATTCTTTAACCTTATTTTTTCTAATCAAACTATTTTTTAAATATACTTAAACATTGCAAATTCAATATTAAAAACAAAATTATCTCATGTAATAAATATTCCAACTTCGCACCATCGAGCAATTATAAATTTCAGGTACCCCTTATTCTGAATCTGGCCAAACTTCAATACTAGGTAGACGAGGAAGACAATATCGCCCATCCCTCGGTACGAACACGGAACGTCTTGAGAGGGAATATCGTAGTCATATTTTTCAATCATTTTTATAACCGAAATTACTTTGCTAATTTAACAAATACGGCTTTATATTACAATTTTAAAAATTGTTTTTTGATATTGTTAAGAAAAAGATTTACTACAATTTAATAGTAATCCTTTAAAGAATAATGCATGTTTGTTAATGTTAATTTTCTATTAAAAGTTGTCCTCTTTTTAAAAATTTTAAAAAATGTAATAAACTTTATAATTTTTTTTTTGACCAAACGGGTCATTTTTCAAAAAAGGATGCTTTTATTCTCTTTTCACACAAAAAAATATGGTATTATGCCTCTTATTAATACAAATTTCTTGTTGTTGTCAGATGAGCAATAACTCGTATTTATCGATTAAAATCTATTTAAGATTTTTATTGAATTTTAAATTTGCCCAAATAGTCCAATTTATAGCTCTTCCGGTTACATTAGTTGGTAAAGATGTCAAATTTAGCCTATATCCTATCCAGTAAATATTACAAATCAGTGATTTCTGTTCTTATAAATTACTTGTTATTGAGTTGATAATTGATATATCACTGTATATAATAAACATAATGCAACCTGTATATTATATGTGATTAAAATGATGGCGTGTTTGTGTTTTCTCAGCTTTCGAAGTTTCTCAGTAAGATTGTGACATCATATAGTTGTTTAATTGCCATCCAACAAAATTTTGATCAAATACCAAAATTACTAAAGCTTTAAAAAATCGGGAGGAAAAAATGTCAACTTGGCAACGTTGTAGGTAGTGTTCTATAATATGACATCATTTTAAATTTATTGCAAAAATAGTACATGTCGGTTTACCTTAAAGCGGATCCGCAACGTATTAAGTGCAAAAACTACTATGTAAAGCGATTATAGAAAACAATTTGTGGTATATTTTTGCGTTAGAATAATGATTAGTATCGGAGCTAAGCCGTAATTTATCTTTTTTCATAGCGGTAATTTAGTATCATTAGAAATAAAATGGCAACTGGAAAGATCAATTTATTAACTGTTCGCTGAAAGATCTTAAAATAAAATCTAGAAAACTAGGTAGGCTAAGAAAGACAATACCACATAGGTAAAACAAAATAAGTCGTTTAAAATATAAAATAAAGAAACTCAGTTTCAGTGGTTCGTGAGGAGAGCATTATCCGATACAATGGCTCTTCGTGTGTGGCGAAATCAAAATAACTTTTACTAGGAAACGCTCCCACTCGTTATCATTTACTGCTGTCGTTGTGTTGTTGCTACAACTTAATAGTATTTTCCTTTTATCGACTCAATTTCTACACCGCGCGATTTTTGATCAGCATTCCTAAATCACTATTTGGACATAAAACAATCAATGGCGTAATCACGCGTCCAATTTGCGCACAAACATAACATTTTATTTCTTCAATTATACAATTAAACGTTCCAACTCCTACATGCAGAAACTATAATCAGAAGCGGTACAATCCGAAATGGTGTGTAATGAATATTCCGGTAATTCAAGAAATGTTGATCTCGCGGTTTGTTGATCCGAACCAAATTTGTCCTTTAGCTACCAATAAGTGTTCTTTTAAAATTTTTGTATGATTTTTCTTAAGATAAGGAAATAGAACATGAAGAAATTTAACTTGGAGTAATTTATTGCGTTAAAGGGTTACTAGAATCGATCACTATAGAAATCATCAGGTCAATAAGTTTAGTTGTATATACCTATAGTTGAATTCGGAAATAATAGGTAGTATAAAAATATCAGTAATTTGTAAAAATTGAAATAAAAATTTTCGTTTGCTTAAATTTTTTTCCGATATCTTGAATCCCCCTGTAGATATCAACGATTTCTTGACACCATTTTAATGAGCACAAAACTGCGCAACTGTTGTCTAATTGTAACAACCAACTAGCTTAAAGGCCCATTTGGTTCAAATGATAGGTCTTAAGCTACTGTTGTCAATATACTACACTAGTTTACAAATTTTAACTTTTTTTTTATACCCCGAAAGAAATATACACCGTGTCCCACGTAAGGCGGGCATTACAACTTTATGGAGAATAAATTAATTTGTATTTTCGCCATTTTCTGAGTATACATAATCGAATATGCTCTTTTGAATTAAAATAAAATGAACTCTGTGCAACTTCCGGTTATACCGGAAGTGACCACTAACATCGTTATTTTAAAGGAAATACCCCATATTTTTTTTCAATTTTAGATTCAGCATGAAATTCTGTAAACAACGATACCCCATTTGCCTATTCTAGTTATAGCGGATTTGGCGTTATTCAATTTTTTTCTACATTTTTAGTCGCCGGTAGACATTTTCTTAAAGTCGTCTATCTCAGGTACTATATCTATCAGATACTTAAAATTTTAACCAGAGGTAGCAGATGGGATGTACTTCTTGAGAATATTTAGTTATTCATTATTTGTTGTACGGGGTGTTTGCAAATTATTTTTAAAAATGAAATTTTTTAAACATAAAAAACTTTTTTATTTTAAATTGAACACCCTATATATTTTTAAAATTTTAGATTCAGCATAAAATTCTGTAAACAATGATACCCCATTCGCCTATTCTAATTACAGTGTATTTGGCGTTATTCAGTTTTTTATAAACTTTTATATGCCGGCAGACATTTGCTTTTTTAAATTTACTTGTACATCGTTTGTTCGACTGTGTGTTTGGAAATTATTTTAAAAAATAAATATTTTAAACATGAAATTTTTTTTTATTTTAAATGGAAAATCCTGTACATTTTTATTTCATTTTGTTCAGAAAATTATTCTTCATTGATCTTCATTTGCACTATCAATTCCCTATAATTATCTCTCGCCAATTTTAAATTTTACGCATGCACCTACATAATATAGTATAGTTTTACATTTTAATTTTTTATCTTAGTATGCCGTGGAAATATGCTAAACAACAATCTGTCAACAAACTGAATTGTCATATTTCTATGTATTTAAGTTGTGTATTTTTTGCGTTCAAAATATGGAAAATATTGAAAATATTGAAGAATATACCAACCAAGATATTCTTAATTTATTTACATTCATGGAGAATGTAATCGAATCAAAAGTAGAACCTGCCGCATGTTTAATGAACGATACCCTCATTTACCACCAATGAACAGACAGAAATTTGATAGAATGAAGCTAACTTTTTGAATAATTTTAAACAAAACCCGGGAAGAAACCGTCAACATTATGTCCGAGATGAAGCAGTTAATCTAATTAACGTATTAGGGTACTTTACTGCGTATCCTCACGCCTCCATTAGAATGGCTCAAGATAATTTAAATATTAGTTGAGGGTCAATACAACGAATTTTAGCACGAAATAAATGGCATCCCTATGCACAAAGAAAAGTTCATGAGTTGCGAGATGGTGATCAAATAAGACGAACTGAATTATGCGAATGGTTATTGGTACGAATTCAAGAAGATCCCAAGATTTTAAACAAAATTTTGTGGTCAGACGAGTCGAAATTTACACGTAAAGGGATCATCAATCGCAAGCAATGTCATTTCTGGGCAAACGAAAATCCACATTTTTATCGTGAAGCACAATTTCAGTACGAATTTAGTTTTAATGTATTTGCAGAGCTTTTTATTACATTTATAATGAAAGACTGACCTCAGAAAGATACATTAGAATTCTTAGAGAAGTAGTTGCCGACATTTTAAACCAGCTACCAAATAATAATTTTTGGTACCAGTTGGATGGTGCCCCAGCACATTCAACATACTATGTAAATCAAGAAATTACAGCACTCTTTGAAGACCGATGGATAGGTCCAAATGGTCCTTGGCTTTGGCCTGCAAGATCGCCAGATCTAACTCCTGTTGATTTTTTTTATGGGGTCATTTTAAAAATTTAGTGTACTCTACCCAAATTAATACTAAAGAAGAATTAGAGCAAAGAGTTCGGAATGCCTTTAACGAGTTAGATGGTGAAATGATTCGTAAAGCAACAACTAATCATGTTGAAAGAAGATTGTTAAAATGTTTAGAAGCTAACGGGGGACATTTTGAACATTTGATAAAATTATTTTTTAAACCATGTGCTTTTAATAAAAATTGTTTTTAGTTAGTATGTACCTTATCATTAAAAAACTTTTTAAACGACATATTTTGTTGCAGAAAACTGTAAATGTTTTTAAAAGTACAGCCCATCTACTACTTCTGGCTAAAATTTCAAGTATCCAACAGAAATAGTACCTGAGACAGTCGACTTTAAGAAAATGCCTACCGGCGCGACGACTAAAAATTAAAAAAAAAATGAATAACGCCAAATCCGCTATAATTAGAATAGGCAAATATGGTATCATTGTTTACAGAATTTCATGCTCAATCCTAAATTTAAAAAATATATAGGGTGTTCCCTTTAAAATAAAAAAGTTTTTTATGTTTAAAAAATTTCATTTTTAAAAATAATTTGCAAACACCCCGTACAACAAATAATGAATAACTAAATATTCTCAAGAAGTACATCCCATCTACTACCTCTGGTTAAAATTTAAAGTATCTGATAGACATAGTACCTGAGATAGACGACTTTAAGAAAATGTCTACCGGCGACTAAAAATGTAGAAAAAAATTGAATAACGCCAAATCCGCTATAACTAGAATAGGCAAATGGGGTATCGTTGTTTACAGAATTTCATGGTGAATCTAAAATTAAAAAAAAATATGGGGTATTTTCTTTAACATAACGAAGTTAGTGGTCACTTCCGGTATAACCGGAAGTTGCACAGAGTTCATTTTATTTTAATTCAAAAGAGCATATTCGATTATGTATACTCAGAAAATGGCGAAAATACAAATTAATTTATTCTCCATAAAGTTGTAATGCCCGCCTTACGTGGGACACGGTGTATATAAATATGTTTACCTACCTTCCTTAAACCTAAAAGAAATATTATATCACGTCACAATTTCTTCCTGCAGTCAAATGTTTTTTTTTTCAACTTCCCAACGTTCTTTAAACGACAATTATTGGGTTATTGCATAATTTATTGCAAAAACAACATTTATTTTAAAATTATTTAATAATATAAATACATAAAATTAATTTATTATTGTCGCTCATTAGGAAGCTCTCTGGACGACTAATTTATTCATGTATGCAGTTTGCACCGCTTGAAGTAGTCGTAACTAAATTATTGCAAAGACTTATGCAACAACCCAATATTTTGTTTCGGATTGTTTTAAGATGTCGAGTAGAAAGTATAAACAAATTTCTGGTCGTTTTTGTTATGTTTATGGAGAGTTTATATTTTTAAAAAAGAGATTCAATAAAAATTGCATATCTCCATTATTTTAGATTTCCTGTTGGAAACCAAGGTAAAAAGTGGGCGCCTCATGTGTTTTGGGAAAGATGTAGAATCGTCTTACTCCAATGCCATTGGGAAAACCTAGTAATCCGGGGGGGAAACTTTTATGCGCAAGACTGGGCCCGGGCGCTATAGTTAGCGCCCAATTATGTGTGGGCCGCAAACCGCAACGATTTGTATTTGAATAAAATACAGGGTTATATTTTGTTTATATCGCTATTTTCTGGCTTTCCGCGCGGGCGATTGATTAGATATTTTCAAAGTTGAAAATAAAAATTTTCGCCGAGACTAGCAGTACATCCAATGTACACGAATTATTTGTACATTGGATGTATCCCCATTATTTGTACATCATAATTCTAACCTAACTTTATTTTAAACGATGGAGTGGAAGACTTAAGTATTTTTGTGTGGTATTTTATAAATCTTAGAAGCAAATTTCACATAAATGAACAAATAATAATAATAATGGCCTGGACACAGCTCACCTACTCTGTCAAAAGGAGACCGATGTACAAATAAAGTGCGAACATCTGCTAGTCACTGTCAAAAATTTTAAGTCACAGTACCAACTTACTTCTTTAAAATCACCTTCACCCACGTCAATGTCATTAATGGCCGGACAAAGAACAAAAAATAATATATTTTCAACATTGTCCACTTATTGATGGTCGATGTCGTTAATGACTGGACAAAGATGCAAACAAAAAATATTATCAACATTGTTCACGAATAATAGTCCAATCCAATAGACCTTTATTCGCTCCGTGCGCGACAGCAGCGCCAATTTGTTTTGGTATTAAAGGAGTATTTCTGCCTATACTGACAAATACAATTTTTAATAGAATTCGTAAATAAAAAGTATATATGTTAGTTATAATAAAAGTATATGGATTTATAAAACAATTAAAACATTAATTTATTATTATTATATATTTTTTACGCTTAAATTGAAGAAAATTATGTATAATCATTAAAAATCAATAATAAAATATAGGCAGGCAACAGTATTTACTGGAAAATGTATGAGAAGTTGCCTAAGTATAATAAGTTGTCATTCAAGAAACCATTTATAATAGCGTGAAGTTAAAATGCATAAAAAGGATCGCTACTTATATTTTCATTTTTGTTCTAAAGAAAACATAGAATGAATGATTAAAACTGGTTTCCGATCAGTAAGTCACAAAATTTCATACCAGCCAAATATTATAATCAACGGCAGAAATCTTGAAATCTAGTCCTTGCTGAATGAACATTTAAGAATAAAGGGATATTAAAGAACATCGTAAAATGATAATTTATTGTTTATTTAAAAACTTTCTAGTTTCTGATGTCTACTATTTCCAGCATTACTGTTATTATCACAAAAATAAAGGTAATTTTTCTTCTTATTGTACACCTATCCATTTATTTCTTTGATTTAATTTCCACTTTGTTAGTGAAATTTGTTATATAAGTTTCACTGTTTTTTTTTGCTAGTATTTGTACAATTTTCAACACAGCAACTCCGGTTGCTTATTGTGTTGTTTTTACCTACTTTTTTGAAAAAAAGTAAAATGTATACGTGTATTTGATATGCCAAAATTACAAAATATCCCCCTAAAATGCACGAATTATCCGCAGCTAGCGCTAGTATCGCTTTTGCTTCCCTTTCCATGACTTCGCACGGAGCGAATATCAAAATTTTGGAGGAAATACAGGATTTTTTGATATAAGTCACTTAAGAGTATATGAAAACGATATGTAAAAAAAAATTGTTTTTCAGGCACCGGCAAATGTCAAAACACAAGAAAATTAAGTGATTTTTAAGGTTATTTAAAAACGGTTGGTGCTATAAAAAAAAGTTTTTTATAAAAATTGTAAAGCAAAAATTTTTACATAAAAATGATATTTGACATTTCTTGATATTATTAAAACTGATAGAGTTAGGGTGGTTATAAATTAAGAGGAGAAATATATGACTTGGAAAAATCATAGCGAGCTGAAAATTCAATGATTTTGTAGTTTCTTTTTTATTATTTACTCAGAAAATTATAAATTTCTTTTAAGAAAAAATATTTTTTTTTATTTTTTTAAGTTATAACAATTATAATTTAGAAATTTTTAATATATTATACGAATTTATATGTTAAAATAAATTTTAAAGTAAACTTACTAGCTTGACTGACATGAAAAATATGTGAACTAATAAAAATGACATACCGACAGTTTAATCCCCACTTGAAGTTCCAATAAATTAATAAAAATAAAAACAAATAAAAAAGAAATAAATAAAGATAAAAAATTAATAAATAAAAATAGTTAAATTAAAAAATATATAAAAATAAGTAAATAAAAATAATTATATAAATAAAATTACACAAAAATATATTAAAAGATAAAAGTAAAAGAAAATAACATAAATAAATACAAATAAATACAAATAAATAAAATATAAATAAAAATAAATAAAAATAAATAAAAATAAATAAAAATAAATAAAAATAAATAAAAATAAATAAAAATAAATAAAAATAAATAAAAATAAATAAAAATAAATAAAAATAAATAAAAATAAATAAAAATAAATAAAAATAAATAAAAATAAATAAAAATAAATAAAAATAAATAAAAATAAATAAAAATAAATAAAAATAAATAAAAATAAATAAAAATAAATAAAAATAAATAAAAATAAATAAAAATAAATAAAAATAAATAAAAATAAATAAAAATAAATAAAAATAAATAAAAATAAATAAAAATAAATAAAAATAAATAAAAATAAATAAAAATAAATAAAAATAAATAAAAATAAATAAAAATAAATAAAAATAAATAAAAATAAATAAAAATAAATAAAAATAAATAAAAATAAATAAAAATAAATAAAAATAAATAAAAATAAATAAAAATAAATAAAAATAAATAAAAATAAATAAAAATAAATAAAAATAAATAAAAATAAATAAAAATAAATAAAAATAAATACAAATAAATAAAAATAAATAAAAATAAATAAAAATAAATAAAAATAAATAAAAATAAATAAAAATAAATAAAAATAAATAAAAATAAATAAAAATAAATAAAAATAAATAAAAATAAATAAAAATAAATAAAAATAAATAAAAATAAATAAAAATAAATAAAAATAAATAAAAATAAATAAAAATAAATAAAAATAAATAAAAATAAATAAAAATAAATAAAAATAAATAAAAATAAATAAAAATAAAGAAAAATAAATAAAAATAAATAAAAATAAATAAAAATAAATAAAAATAAATAAAAATAAATAAAAATAAATAAAAATAAATAAAAATAAAGAAAAATAAATAAAAATAAATAAAAATAAATAAAAATAAATAAAAATAAATAAAAATAAATAAAAATAAATAAAAATAAATAAAAATAAATAAAAATAAATAAAAATAAATAAAAATAAATAAAAATAAATAAAAATAAATAAAAATAAATAAAAATAAATAAAAATAAATAAAAATAAATAAAAATAAATAAAAATAAATAAAAATAAATAAAAATAAATAAAAATAAATAAAAATAAATAAAAATAAATAAAAATAAATAAAAATAAATAAAAATAAATAAAAATAAATAAAAATAAATAAAAATAAATAAAAATAAATAAAAATAAATAAAAATAAATAAAAATAAATAAAAATAAATAAAAATAAATATAAATAAATAAAAATAAATGAAAATAAATAAAATAAAAATAAATAAAAATAAATATAAATAAATAAAAATAAATGAAAATAAATAAAAAAAAAATAAAAAAAATCTGATGTGTCCAACACATGACTTTCCTATCTAGTTATAGGCTTTTTCCGGCTATTTTGTACAACCTATTGCAGCACCTCTATAAATGTTTAGAGGATAAACTAAATATATACATTTTCGATATACATCTACCTCGAAACATTTTTCTATATTCATTAAAAACAAAAATACTGAAAAATTTAAATTTAGCACTTTTCCTCCAATTTTTCCTTTACGGTCCATTTTAGAAAAATTATGTATAAACAGATAATAACGATATTGGCCAGCAAATATGGCCGGTCAATATCATCAATGCCCAATATACAATACTGCCCGTAACATATATTTATAATAAATTAATTTTTTGATCTAAAAACTGTTAGTCAAGTTAAGATTTGTTCATGCAACTCAATTTTTGCTTTATTATAGCCAATATCGCTATAATAACGTAAAAATGCAGTTTGTGTGAACAAATCTTAATTTTTTTACGATTGCTAGGGAATTATTGATAAGAAAATTATCAATTGTACTACGATAGAGGCCTAACCAAATTTCGATTCTAAAATACAGATTGGAAAGTCTAACTGGAACAAATTCTGTAATATGATAAATAAAGTTTTGTCGCAAAATTCCTGGAACACTTCAATTTTTATTTTCAATGGGGCATGTTACAAAGAGATTTGTTTATCTTTTTAATTATCTGGGGGTTGCAGACACCCTCAACTTTTTTTATAAATGGAAGGGTAGGTTGATTAATTTTTGAAAACTTTTTCAATTACAAATACAATTACATTTTTTTGTTACTTTCTATAAGCAATGTGTCTGAAAAAAATGAAATAAGGAAATATTTACTGAAATTACTTTAATGTTTAGGTACATTTTATGTTACTTAATAAGCCCTATAAAAAACCTCCTCGATAGCTTTTTGGTAAATTTGAACTGAATGTGACTGACTTGTTACTACTTGTTTCCATTTCAATTAAAAACGAAAAATAAGAAAATGCCCTATTTAACCCAGACGCACCGTATCAAAATTTTAATGATGATCGGATATGGGGACAGAAGTCGAACACAGGCTGAAGTCACTCGTGTGTTTACTGAAGTTAATCCAGAATTTCCTTCAATTAATCGAAACACGATTAGCAAAATTGAAACTCGATATCGGGAGTTGGGCCACGTAAGGGATGCTAGTCGACAAAAGCTTTTAAAAATCGACGAAGAAGCCCAGTTGAACATATTGTTGGAAGTTGAAGAAAATGCTGTTACTCCAGCTAGGCAAATAGCTCGCGTTCATGGTGTCAGTCACACAAGCGTTTTAAAAATTCTTAAAGAAGCCAAACAGGACACCTATAAGATGCAAAACCTGCACGAGCTTAACGAAGATGATCTTAATCGTAGACTCCATTGCTGAATAGCAAACTATTTCCATTTCTACAAGGTAAGGATGAACAAAATATTTGTAATCTTATCTCTCGAAAATAATATACCTAAGAGTGTACCTCTAGCTCCCCTACTAATGCTATCAAATGCAAAAACAAAATGACATTTGCAGATGTGTAATTGGAAATCAGGATAGGAAACATAACAATAAATTTTAATGATTTTAAGCGGAAGTAGAATTTGCGCATGAGAAATAGAGATAGATCATCAATAACGGGAAAGGTCTATTGGATTATGCTTATTTAAAAAGAGCCAAGAACTAAATTTGAGTTTTGAGATATCAGAGGTTAAAGATAATATTTCTTTAAAATAATGAGTGTAGGGAACTCCAGCTTTTTGAACTACGTATTGTCAGATAGTAAATATATTATCATAGGCACACTTTTATAAGTTTATTGAACTAAAAACATGAGTTTGAAGATATTTTTGGCGGATGATTCCCTTTATTGAAATTAGGAATTAAGATGTCCTCCTAATGTGTCATTTGGTTCATTGGTCAAAAGAGTAGAGCTAGTATTTGGATCTTTTTATACAAGGTACATTAAACAGTAGTAGTAATAACAGCACTATACTCCGCTAAACCAGATTTTTCCCCACATCTGGGGAAAAATTAAATCGATAAAGAAAAAACTTTATCTTTAATTAATAAGTTCCGATGTAAATTGCATTAATTACCTCTTAGATAATAATCACTCTAAGGTCACCTTGTTACGTTTTTCTTTTCAGATAATAATTGAATACCCAACTAGATACTCTATTAATAATAACTCTGGGTACACGGTACACCCTGTTCTGTGATAAGTGTGTTTATATTCTATTTGGTTCTACAACAAGTAACAAATACCTCTAAGCTAATAATCACTGTAAGTGCTCTTGCTCTTAGTACCTTTTAGATAATAACTACTCTACATCTTGTTACGTAATAAGCAATTTTTGATAACATGTTAACTTCACACTATCTTTTTTACAGTAATATAATTATTCATGCTGGAAACAAAATGTTTACAGATCTTTGTTCGGATGTTCATTATGCACAATGGGAATCAATTTTTTTATTAGTTATAACAGAGGTTAGGTACTTTTAAAATTAATTTTTCCTAGTTCAAAACTTCATAGGTACCACCAGCTTCTCGACTAATCTGATGATAAGACAACACTGGATATTGTAACTTCATAAATGATCGAGGACGAGCATTTGATTTTATATTGAATGGGGTATATTCAAATTTTTCTAAACCAACTTTGACACAGATGAAACCTGTATCCGATAAGTTCTACTTTGGTCCAACCCAGAATACATGCCAACTGAGACCATGAGTCCATACGTACGTTAGGGTATCTCACTCATGACGATCTAAGTTCGTGTTGGATTAAAAAATTACCTGTGAGACCGTCTGAGATAAGGTTCACCGTAATTCTTAGCCATCAACTACCTAGAATTTAAAAAATAATGTTTTGAAATGCATGGATACATAAATAATCAATAAATCCCGACATTTGCTGAAGTCGTGCCAGTAATTTTGATATTAAAGATAATAAAGAGACATGTAATATAATGTAATTATAATTATATTTAACCATAAAATATATTTGTTTCATTTTGTAATTGAATATCAGAATGTTCCTAGAGTTCTTAGAATGTATAGGTCCTAATTATTCTAGTTTCACATTTTAAATTGGCAAGACTAATGCAAGAATAGAAACAGTCGTCAACTTTTATAAAAAAAAAAAATGGAAACAACCAAAAGTTTTTTTTGTATCAAATTAGAAGTAAATGAAAAAATGGTAAAATTCTTATTTAAAAGTAAACTATACACTACGGTAGCGTAGGTGTCTACGGTGGCGCATTCATTTGCGGGCCAATTTTGTGGTAAAAGAGACTCCAGTTTTGAATCCTATGGAAGACCATGTGAATTTATTTGCATGGTTCTCTATAAGATTTGATGGATTCCATATTAGCAGAAATTTAATTTATGTTGATATGACTTCGCCAAGCGTTACCGTTTTAAACAATGGTGGATGGGGTTTTCTGGGTTTACCTCATTTGTATGTCAAATGGCGCCATCAATCATATTTAAGTCGCTCAGGAGCGCCACGGCAAATAATAATAATAGCCGTCCTAACCCCTACACAAGTCGCTCAGTCGGCTTCAGGGGTTGAAATTTACTCGTAAGGGAGTGTTAAAAGAACATTATAAAATAAAATAAAGGTATTTTTTGTACCTTCGTTAATAACCTTTTGGTAGAAGGGACTAAAATTATTAAAAAAATATTAAGTGTATGTTATTTTAGTGAATTAAATAGTTAAATATTTCTTCATACGCCAAACTAGGGATGCTGATATCTGAAAAAGTATCGATATATATATCGTATCGATATATATCGTATCGATATACAGGGTGTACCAATAAAAACTCCAAGCCTGGATATTTTGGTAAGAAATAGAGATATTTTAATTCTGTAAAAGTCAGTTCATAGAGCACTAAGAGAGCTTCAGTTTAAGAAATAAATTGATTTTAAATAGGTCATTATGTAGATGGAGCTACACTCAATATTTTTTTTTTTTTGATGGAAGGATCTTTCTTGTGTAGCGCATCTTGTAAAAAATGCATTTTTAAACAGATCTTGTTCTATGAACTAATTCGATAAATCTAACCATTTTTGATATACAGAGTGGGTCACTCAAAACAGTTTCATCCTGTTTTTTAGCATTAATCATTGGATTTTAAGAAAATACTAAAACAGGTCGATTTTTATTCCAAATTGAAAACATTTTTACAATACAGACATCTGCCATGTGTCAACCCCCTCCCTTGCACTTCTCCAACACCTTAATTTTAAATAGGTAATGTACCATTTATAGTACATCATTGAAAAGGTAATTTAATGGGGGATTCAGAAGTATTTATGTACATTGCATTACTTAAATTTTATGGCCCCCTAGCGGGATAAAAACTACTACGTATTATAGAGTGTGACACTACAATGTGTAGTACATCATTAAAAAGGTAATTTTAAGGGGAATTTAAAACTATGACTGTTCATTGCGATACTTTTAATTGTACCGCCCTCTATTGGGATAAAAAAACTGTACGTATTATAAAGTGTGATACCTTATTTTAAAGCAAATTTAATTAATAATTCAATGCACCACAACATTAATATAAATATCCTCCATATTGCACTTGCAATAGTTTAAAAATTAATCATGCATTATTTTAAACATTATTGCTAACTTTATTTTGTTGCAAGTGCAATATGGAAATATTTATATTAATGTTATGTGATGTATTGAATTAGTAATTAAATTAGCTTTCAAATGAAGTGTCACACTTTATAATACATTACAGGTTTTTTTTATCCCGATAGAGGGCGCTAAAATTAAAAGTATCGCAATAAACAGTCATATTTCTTACTTCTTCATAAAATTACCTTTTCAATGATGTACCGTATATGGTACATTCCTTATTTAAAATTAAGGGGTTGGAGAAGTGGAAGGGAGGGGGTTGACACATAACAGATGTCTGTGTTATAAAAATGTGTTCAATTTGGAATAAAAATCGACCTGATTTAGCATTTTCTAAAAATCCAATGATTAATGCCGAAAAACGGGATGAAACTGTTTTGAGTGACCCACTCTGTATATCAAAAATGGCTTAATTTATCGAATTAGTTTATAGAACAAAATCTGCTTAAAAATGCATTCTTTACAAGATGCGCTATATAAGAAAGATCCTCTCATCGAAAAAAAAATTGAGCGATGTGCCATCTACATATTGATTTATTTAAAATTAAATTATATATCTTAAACTGAAGCTCTCTTAGTGCTCTATAAACTGGCTTTTACAGAATTAAAATATCTCTATTACTTACCAAAATATCCGGCCTGGGAGTTTTTATTGGTACACCCTGTATATCGTATCGATATATATCGTATCGATATTTTTTTTAAATATCAATATCGTAGCTCGATATATTTAAAAAATCTGATGTGTCCGACACATGACTTTCCTATCTAGTCCTACAATTTTTCCATTACGGTCCATTTTGGAAAAATCATGTATAAACAAGAATTATGGAGATCGATATCGCAAACAACTTTTATTTCAACAATTTTCATAAAAATCAGAATTTTGCACATTTTTGTCAAATTTCTCGAATACGGACCATTTCAGGAAATTTTGACATAAAACAAAAATTATAGATTATAATATTAGAAAAACACGAAATTTTAAACTTAAGCTTTATTCCGACGTCCAATGAACTGATTAGATTTTGGGCAGAGTCAAAACTTCTGGGGGGTACTTTATTGGTGGTCATTTTTATATTTTATGGAATATATCTGTTATTTACATTTGGAGAAGAAAATTCTTTAAATAAAAGTTACTTACAATATTATTATCAATATTTTTTGTTTTTTACAAAATTTTCCTAAAATGATCCGTATTCGAAAAATTTTACAAAATCTAAAAAAATAATTTTTTATAAAAATTTTTCAAATGAAAGTTGTTTGTGATATATATAATTCTTAATTATTTTTATCCTATACATAATTTCTCTAAAATGGACCGTATTCGAGATTTTTGAAAAAAAGTGTAAATTTCGAATTTTGAAGAAAACTCAAAAACGGATAAAGGAAAAACATTAAATTTTAAAATTAATTTTTATTTCGGCCTGACGTGAAATGATTAGATTTTGGTCAAAGTCGGAACATGGGGGGGGTACTTTATGGGAGGCCGTTTTTATATTTTATGGAATATGTGTTATTTATATTTGGAGAAGAAAATTGCTCAAATAAAAATTACTTGTATTATTATCTATAATTTTTGCTTTATTTTTGAGAAACTAAAAGTTGTTTGCGATATCGATCTCTATAATTTTGATTGTTACATGATTTTTCTAAAATGGACCGTAATGGAAAAACTGAAGGAAAGGTGCTTAATTTAAATTTTTCAGTATTTTTCGTTTTCAATGAATATCTATAGAAAATGTTTCGACTTAGATGTATGTGGAAAATGTATATATTTAGTTTATCCTCTAAACATGATTTTTCTAAAATGGACCATAATGGAAAAATTAAAAAATTGAAAAAGTGCTTAATTTAAATTTTTCAGTATTTTCGTTTTTAATGAATATCTATAGAAAATGTTTCGAGTTAAGGTACATTTACATCTGACATTTATGTAAACACACAAAAATTTCTCTCGGACATATATTTTTGAGTGTTTACACTGGACTAAACAACTGTCAGATATAAATATCATGCAATAAGTGTCAGATGTAAACGTACCTTTAGATGTATGTGGAAAATGTATATATTTAGTTTATCCTCTAAACATTTATAGAGGTGCTACAATAGGTTGTATAAAATAAACGGAAAAAGCCTATAATAACTAGATAGGAAAGTCATGTGTTGGACACATCAGATTTTTACTTCAGGGCATCAGCCTAAGTTTATTTTGAAAACATGGCTGATGAATCTATATAACTATCTATATCATTGACTGTCAAATCACCAGTCCCACAGTGTTGCCATATCATAACCTGTCATGTGCCTATCATTACCTACGGGCAATCATATTAGGCATTCCAACGACCTGTCAAACAATAGGTACCAGTGGGAAATTCTTGAATATTTAAGGGGGTAGCGACATAGTCTTGCAACTTGGACGCTATTTTTATTCGAAGTAGTACTCGCCAAGCCTGCCAATTTATGAAGAAATGTATAGGCGGGTTTTTTAAATATTATTTTTATTGTGTTTGACATAAAATATTTAAATGTAATCCATTATTCATGATTTTACGTAAAGTAGATAGAATACACCATATGTCGCCACCCTTAGATATACAAAACCTGCCCACTGGTAATTCATTTGTTTGGAATGCCTAATTGTTTGGAATGCGTGTTCCTGATTTACGTCGGACGCGACAGGATTCAGGGTAAACAACTCAAACCGTTTACGCCGGGCGACAACTTTTTCAGGAAATTTGACCCACTTTAATTTAAAATATCGACCTCGATATTGCGTATTTGATATCAAAATATCGACAAAAAAAATATTGCCTCGATATATTAATATTTGTTGAGTAAAAATATGGATATTCGATATATCGATATTTTTAATACATCCCTACGTCAATAGTTCATATTCGTCTTATACACTTCTTTGTGCGCACCAATTATTTAGCTACTATATGTATTCGCAAAGCAATATGGCATATATATACTGCAGTTACCGTTACAAACAAATATAAAAATGGTTGACCTGCTTAGAAACTGAAAAGCTAAGTCTGAACTCTGAACTGGCACTTACATATTGAAGAAATACAATCTCTGATGTAATATTGCAATATGATAATCTTTGCTTTTATAGTCTCATAAAAACGACTGACTAATATGTTATTTCTCTCATTCTGCGAGTTTATTTCACACGCCTATATTCCAAATAAGCTTTTATTCCACAGTTAAAGTCAAGAAAATTTGTAATAATAAACCTTTTGGTTTAATTATTGAGCAGAAAAAAACTTTTTGGAGAGGGATTTTATACTTAGTTGTATAACAGATGAAATTCCTACTCATTTTTTATTTAAATTTTAATGGCTCACGCTCTAGGTAATAATAATACATAATAATATGTGAAAATAAATTTTCCGCGGTTTTTATAAATTGAAACAAAAAAAATTCAGAGGTTGTCCATAAATCGAGGCTCATCTACAAAGAGAATAAATGAAATTAATTTCTTGTTTTGATTAAACATGACTGGCTTTGATTTGTTTTTTAGCTTTTAGTCATAGCTTACTAGTTACCAATAATGGATAATCCTCACCGAATAAAAAATCTAAAACTGAATATTTAATTTTTATTTTTAAAACTAAAAACACATTCTCAAGTTTGGAATCTTGGAATTAGAATTTCCACAGACATTTTTTACATTTCGAGATTAAATTTCATTTAAAAAAAATTAAAATGACACTTTTCTACTTTTCTTCCCTTCTGGGGTGTTTATGGTGACAAACATAAGAAAAGCAATAAGCACATAGACATATAGAAAGATCTAGGAATTGTCGATGACAAATCTGATACATTTATTGGAGGATTCATTTAAGGGAAAGATATAGAGATAATCTATAATCTAAAGTATCACCACAGCCCATTTATTACCAGCTACATTTCTTTCGGCGCCATCTTTGTCACGGCTTTGACACCTCAGGTCTGTTATTCACTGCAACTTCTATTTATAGTGTTTATATCGGGAGATAGTATGATGAAATAAATTATTAAAAATAAACACCATTATCATGATACGCTATTGAATTATCTATTGTTCCATATTATTAACTTTCTTTCTTTATTTGTTCCTTGCGTATTTTATTGTGTTATTAATTCTTATTCTTAAGTTTAATAAAAAACACAAAATAAAAGTTGTTAAAAAATGTATTTGTCCAATTTTGACAAATAAAGTGAAATTCATTATGTCAGCAGTTGCGAAAAAAAAAGCAAATAAAAATAAACCTTTTTTTTGTTTTAACATCAATAATATACATTAATATTAAAAGTTTATATCAAAGAAGGACAGGTTGACATATCAAAATAGAATTTCGGTAAACTTACAACCTAGTAATAATGTTGTTTTGGTCCTTATTTTCATTTCTTAATCAGCACAAAATAATTAAAACACCATACATGACAAAATAATCCACATTTTTAAAAACTAAATAACTTTAATGAGCCATATAAACACATTACAAGTCGTTGAGAATAAATTAATATTAATATGATCTATTTGTCAATAAAATTGCATATACAACTAACAATACAAGAAATTAGTAATATTGGTTGCCTAGATATCAGTAATGTTTTGCCAAAACATAATTTTATAAATATTGTAGTTGAATTGAACGAAATGCCGTTTTATATAACTTCTTTTTGTTGCGGGACCTCGCTATGCTCGTTTCATAATTGATATCATAAATAGCTATTATTATTATTATTATTATTATTATTATTATTATTATTATTATTATTATTATTATTATTATTATTATTATTATTATTATTATTATTATTATTATTATTATTATTATTATTATTATTATTATTATTATTATTATTATTATTATTGTTTAGTTTCACAGTGTTTATGTTGTAAGGGTACACTGGTTTTATTAGGTTTGGACCGAAAATACACCGTATTCCTTGGGTCGCACCTATCCTAACACTCTGCGAATGATGTGTGCGCTTCCTAGTATTGCATTGGTTTGTAGCTGTATAATATTATGGTTTCCCCTAATTTTATTCAAATTACGCTCTAGTCTGTTTGTAATTGCACCGGTAGCGCCAATGACAACCGGTATAATCTGGGTTTTGATGTTCCACATCCTAGATATTTCTATGGCCAGATCTCTATATTTTAGATATTTTTCTGCCTCTTTTTGAATTGCGTTGCTATCGGCTGGAATTGCAATATCTATTATTGTTCACAGGTTGTTTTGTCTATCTTTAATTATTATATCAGGTTTATTTGCTGTTATGTGCCTGTCTGTTTGTATTTGTTGGTTCCATAGGACCGTTACGTTTTCATTTTCAATCACTTGTTCAGGGCAGTGATGGTACCAATTCTTGTTCACTTCAGCTCCAATGTCCTTACTTATGCTGTAGTGTACTAACTTTGCTACATTATCATGTCTCTTAATGTATTCATTTTTGGCCAATATTGGGCAGTTAGACAGAATATGACTAATTGTTTCGTCCTTGGTGTTACATATTCGACATTTCGGATCTACTGTCTGTTTCAGCACATTTTTTGCGAAGTACCTTGTGTTAATGGCTTGATCTTGAGCTGCTATAAGTAAACTTTCTGTTTCCCCTTTTATGTTTCCTTTAGTTAACCAGCTGAATGTATGCGTCTTGTTTATTTCTGGTTGTTCTTCATTTTGCCTTATATATTGTCCGTGCATGACTTTTTCTTTCCAGCTAGTTGTGATTGCTGCGCTTAGTTTAGATTTTATTTTACGTTTACTTTTTTCCACACTTTCTATTGGGTTATACTCTAGCTCTAAAGATGTTCTGAGTTCTGCTGCTAATTTAGTAATTGATCTTATTTTTGGTAATTCTTTATCATATTCTTTGATGACATTTATAAACCTATTTGTATTATTCTTCAACAAATATTCACTCATATTGAGCATGGTTGCTTTGAATGCTGCTTCTATCTGTTGTAAACCTCGACCTCTTTCTTTTCTAGATACATATAAGCGGTCTACATCAGCTCTAGGATGTTGCATTTTATGCATAGTAAGAAGTTTTCTTGTTCCTCTGTCTGGACCTTTAGTTTCTTCCAGTCTCCAATTTATTACACCAAAACTATATTGTAGAACTGGGAGGGCCATTTGATTTATTGCTTTTATTTTATTTCTGCTATTTAGTTCTGTGTTTAAGATCATACGTACTCGTTTTCTGTATTCTTTCTTTAGTTAATCTTTGATTTTTTTGTGATCTATCCTCTCTCCTTCCTCTACGCCTAAGTACTTATAGTTTCCTTGTTCTTCTAACTGGCGGAATTGAAACTCACTTTCAACGATGTTACTTTTCTTTTGTAGTTTACCTCTTTTAAATATTGCTTTTGCACATTTCTCTATCCCGAACTCCATTTGTATATCATCGCTGACCTTTTTGACTGTTACCAGCTGTTCTTCTAAATCCGTTTCAGTTTTTCCGACTACTTTCAGGTCATCCATATATAACAGGTGGTTAATTTTTGTGCCATTTAGTTCGAAGCCGGCTCGCATTTTGTTAAGTTCGATGGATATCGGGATGAGTGATATACAGAACAGAAGTGGTGAGAGAGCATCGCCCTGAAATATGCCTCGTCTTATTTGTATACTCGGGGTTATGATAGTGTCGTGTGGCAATTTTAATTGAGCCTTTGTATTCCACTGCTTCATCATGTTCTTACAAGCTGTTATTACTACTGGGTGAACTCCTATTACCTCCAAGCTTTTTAGGATCCATGAATGGGGTACACTATCATATGCTTTTTTGTAGTCCACCCAAGCTAGGGTCATGTTCCGTTTTCGCTGTCTACATTCGTCTAATAAATATTTAGATAATATTAATTGATCTTTGCATCCTTTTGTATTTCTACTGCATCCTTTTTGTTCATCAGGCAATAAAGAATTTGCATACAGATACTTTTGAATTCTATTTGTAAGAATTGTTGTTAGATTCTTATAAATGGTGCAGAGACAGGTTATGGGTCTATAATTCTTTGCTTCTTTGGTGTTGTCATTTTTGGGCAATAGGTAGGTGATCCCAGTTGCTAACCACTTAGGAAACGTGTTTGATTTTAATATTTCGTTATATTTCTGTGCCAGATTGGCATGTATTGATTTAAGGTTCTTCAACCAGAAGTTGGGGATCAAATCAGGCCCAGGCGACTTCCAGTTGGCTAAGTTTTGGAGTGCTTCCCTTACTTCGTTTTCTGTTATATTCTGCCAAGCCATTTTCTTGTTTTTATAATTATCCTCAAATCGCTGGAGCCATTCTGCTTTTTCATTATGTTTTACCTCGTTACTCCATAAGTCTGTCCAGAAAGACTCAATTTCTGCTTGTTGTGGGAATTCTTTAGCTTCGATCTTCTTTTCCCTTAATGATCTATAAAACCCTTTGGGGTCCGCTTCATATCTTTTATTGTCTGAGAATTGTTTTTCTCTTCTAGTGTATCTATGTAGTCTCTGGGTTCTGGCAGCTATTTTTTGCTTTAGTTCTTCCTTTATAGTGTTTAAATTATTGTGTGAATTACTTTGTTCGTTTTTAAATTGTACTTAGATCTTAGTGCTCTAATATCTGATAGTCTCGACAAGTCTTGTCTTAGTGATTGTATTCTGTCTGCTAATCTTTTCTTCCATTCGTTTTTTTTTCCGTTTTTACACTTGTTTCGGTCTTTGGGTTTAATTGTAAGTACAGTTTCTGTTATTACTGTAGCCGCTGCGTATACCAATGTGTCAAGTTGGGCAAAATCTAGATTGTTGCTGTTCAGAAATTTACTGATGAATAAGTTTGCTTCTTCAATTAGTCTCCGTATTTTGCAGTTCAATTTTATTTTTGGTAGTCTGCTCCGTGCGCTGAGCTCCATTATCTTATATTTATTGTAATTCTCAATGATCTGTTTTTCGAGTGAGTTGTCGGCACTTACATTGCATTTATCTCTGAGGTCAACGTCGTTTTCTTCATTGGTTGGGCTCTCGTCTGGTTGATATTCGTTGACTGCTGTGTTAGCCTCGTTGTCGTGATTTTCTCCTTCAGCATGTGTTTGTGCTGTTCCTCTGACATCTCTTATTATATCATCTATTTCAGTTTGAACTAGCTTTTGGTTCTTAACTATATAGTTCTTTTGTGTTAATAACTTTTTTGCATCTATATGGGGTCTGATAGTTGGGTTTCGTCTTCTCCATAACTCGTAGACATTTTTATAATTTTCGTTTGTATTTTCTTTACAATACTGGTAGCACCACATCAATTCCCTCATTTCTTGTTTGGTCCAGGTAACTCTCTTCGGGTTATTGTTTATTCTGACATGACCTGGCTCAGCACTGACTTCTACCGTTGGTCCGTGTTGAGTTTCCTTGGTACGGTCACCTTCAATAGATTCTTGAGCTTCGATATCGTTTCTTACTTTAGTAGCGTTATCGGATGTAATTGATATATGTGAAGGATTTCTTCTCAGAGTCGCTGTCCTTAATAAAGGAGCGCTCCTTCTTACTAATGTCAAGGTGCCCTCCCCAGAATCCGTAGGGCTGACTGCCAAAACAGCACAGGATTGTGAACCACTGGTTCTACCTGCCTGGGGTACTTTTCCATTTCGTTTTATACTTGACATCATGGACCATTTAATATTCTTTTTTCTTTATCCTGGCTTTAATATTATATAGCCAGCTATAGTATAAGGGATATCTTTCAGGGAAAAAGGAAGGGTAAGGAGTAATTTGGATTGTAATAGTAAGGGAGTGGTCAGAGGACAGCGGGCAGCTGCTCCAGTAAGTCGCCTTTTACGACAGGCAGGAGATTCCGTGGAGTTATTCTTCATAGTCGGCCCGATCTCCACACGGGGTTTATTATTATTATTATTATTATTATTATTATTATTATTATTATTATTATTATTATTATTATTATTATTATTATTATTATTATTATTATTATTATTATTATTATTATTATTATTATTATTATTATTATTATTATTATTATTATTATTATTATTATTATTATTATTATTATTATTATTATTATTATTATTATTATTATTATTATTATTATTATTATTATTATTATTATTATTATTATTATTATTATTATTATTATTATTATTATTATTATTATTATTATTATTATTATTATTATTATTATTATTATTATTATTATTATTATTATTATTATTATTATTATTATTATTATTATTATTATTATTATTATTATTATTATTATTATTATTATTATTATTATTATTATTATTATTATTATTATTATTATTATTATTATTATTATTATTATTATTATTATTATTATTATTATTATTATTATTATTATTATTATTATTATTATTATTATTATTATTATTATTATTATTATTATTATTATTATTATTATTATTATTATTATTATTATTATTATTATTATTATTATTATTATTATTATTATTATTATTATTATTATTATTATTATTATTATTATTATTATTATTATTATTATTATTATTATTATTATTATTATTATTATTATTATTATTATTATTATTATTATTATTATTATTATTATTATTATTATTATTATTATTATTATTATTATTATTATTATTATTATTATTATTATTATTATTATTATTATTATTATTATTATTATTATTATTATTATTATTATTATTATTATTATTATTATTATTATTATTATTATTATTATTATTATTATTATTATTATTATTATTATTATTATTATTATTATTATTATTATTATTATTATTATTATTATTATTATTATTATTATTATTATTATTATTATTATTATTATTATTATTATTATTATTATTATTATTATTATTATTATTATTATTATTATTATTATTATTATTATTATTATTATTATTATTATTATTATTATTATTATTATTATTATTATTATTATTATTATTATTATTATTATTATTATTATTATTATTATTATTATTATTATTATTATTATTATTATTATTATTATTATTATTATTATTATTATTATTATTATTATTATTATTATTATTATTATTATTATTATTATTATTATTATTATTATTATTATTATTATTATTATTATTATTATTATTATTATTATTATTATTATTATTATTATTATTATTATTATTATTATTATTATTATTATTATTATTATTATTATTATTATTATTATTATTATTATTATTATTATTATTATTATTATTATTATTATTATTATTATTATTATTATTATTATTATTATGTTTTGGTATCACTATCTCTAGGATAGGTGGGACAAATGCAAGATCGGCCATGGCAAGATTCTTGCATTTTAATTATATAGAAACGTTTAGGAATGTGCGTTCAATAGAGGTAGTGGATAGTATCACTGCCTTTTGGATAATCGCTAATTTATTGGCAATTTCCAGCATCCTCAGATTGTTAGTGAGTGACTTTGGTACTACACCGGTGGAAGATATAATCAACGGGACTACAGACACACTCTCCTGGCGCCACATTTGTTGAATTTCCTGCCCAAGTCTCTGGTACTTTGCTTCCTTCTCAGCGTAGTAAGTCAAGATGTTGTGACCATTTGGGATTCCTATGTCAATTAACAAAACTCGTTTTCTTGATTTATCAACGATGATGATGTCTGGCCTATTGTGGACTATAGTACGGTCTGTTAGTACCGACCTATCCCAGTACAACTTATGCGTAGAGTTTTCCAAGACAGGACTAGGCTCGTACTTGTAATATGGTATCTCTTCGCTCAGGAGGCCATGTAAGCAAGCCAAACTTTGATGGACAATCTTAGCTACCTGATTGTGTCTCGAGAGATATTCCCTTGGCACTAGTATTGGGCAAGCGCTTGTTATGTGTTGGATGGTCTCGGATTGTTGATGACATTTTCTGCACAAGTCATTTTCCACTTGAGCCCTTATTATTATTATTATTATTATTATTATTATTATTATTATTATTATTATTATTATTATTATTATTATTATTATTATTATTATTATTATTATTATTATTATTATTAT